>JAFBJQ010003588.1:14138-123246 GCA_016785345.1 Trinectes maculatus
GGAGAGCTGGCAGGCGCGCTGAGAGACAGAGAGAGCGCTCACCAACTAGTTCCCGTGCGAAGTCTGTACGTATTTACGGGGCAAACCGCTTAAGCCAAAACAAGGAAGTTCACGGGAGATGTGTCGTAACCACGAAAACAACGTAACTCGCGACCGTCGTAACTCGAGGACCCCCTGTATTAGGGCTTAATGACCACTCAGTCATCTGCATTCTGCGTCAGTCTCTTGGCCTGCAGGACCATCGCTGTGGAGGGATGTTGATATCTCGTATGATGGCTCTTCATGACTCTCCAGACTTGGGTAAACACAGATGATGGAAGTGAGTTCATCCAGAGCGGCGTAACCTCACACAGTGTGACAAGTAAACACACATAACTGCAGTTTTAGGAGAAAACAGAAATTAAATATGCTTTTTGCTCGCTTTTCTTGATCCACAGTGCTTTAGCTCGAGACAAATGTAAATGTAAAAATGCCACATATGCTGCATATTTCGTTATTTGTAAGGATTACAGCTTGCACGGACTTTTTAAAATTATATAGTGTATTTCTCGTACCACTAGACTTGACCATGTCATTTGTGAGCATGCCTCGATTTAACAAAGGGCAAACTAAACACATGTTAGATCATTACAGATACAGCATTGTTGGTGTATTGGAATATAAGGAAACTGCTCATTTCAGATAGCCTGATTATTTCTGTTTGTGACCACTATAATAAAAGCCTTGCTGTGGGAACAACACTGGCTTTATAACACAACACAGACCTAATTGCATTGTGCTCACTAGGCGTTTCATGATCTTTATGCAACACAGACACTGCACATCAGTATTACACAGTGTTCACACAGATGTGAACAATGTTTTTTCCTCTTCACTCACTGCGGGGACTGTTAAACCTCACCCAGACTCTGCTTGTTCTTGGACTCAAGTACTTTCCACAATAGAACTGTCACCGCTGATTGATTTCTGCCCATGTGGCTCCTTTGTCACTGCTTTGTTTTTGTTTGGAGCTGTTTTTGTCCTGAACCCAAAATACCATCTCCTGATTTCGTGTGGCACGTGTATACAACTTCCTGTGCAGTTTTAACTCACAGGAAGTCACCGACGGAGGCTACACCAAACGATGGAAACAGGTTAGCAGCTATTACATTATTAAATAATTTATAAAATATTAAATGCACACACACGCACACGCACGCACGCACACACACACACGCACGCACGCACGCACGCACACACACAGTTTACGTAAAGGCTGATTTCAAAACAAGTTTTCGTCACTAAAGGTCAAGGAATCAAGGAATTCCCCTTCAAACAGCCTATTTATTAATTCATTATCAAATATAATATGTTGAATAATTCATTCCATAGTTATGATGGCCTTTGCTTTGTAGATGGTATTCAGGAATGATGATCTGCTCCATCTCCTTTCAGTCACCATCTCTGCTTTCTCCCTTTTCAGGAGCTTTTTGATGGAGCTGGTTATTTTAAGGACTTAACCTTTATCATAGTAAGACAAGTGAATGGAGAGAAATAACGAAGAGTAGGATTTTTAAAAAAATGGGGGGCAGAGATTTCTTTAATACCTGGAACAGAGTTGGGGTTTTTTCACAGCTTCTGAGGTTCCTGTACATTGGCTGTGGACTGGACTTCAGGTTATTGCTATAAACTCTTTTGAGGGAAGGAGCCACAGACAGATGTTGGGATGCTGGGATGATGTATGGAGGATTTCTGACTACTGCAGTATGGTTTCAGTGACCTTGGCTGTTCATAATGTGTTTTCCTCTGTCCTCCCTGTAGACTTGCAACATCACCAGTGTCCATCGGGAACATTCGCTGATTCCGGTAGTTTAAATAATATGACAGCCCATAAAATAGATGCCCTGAGTGGTCTACAGTTTCTGTCACCAAAAAATTAATCAATATATCAGCGGAGATCAAAAATAGAGAATTAAACCTTCATGCTCATTCTAGCTTTGCTTTCAAATATCCTCCTGATTAATGTCTGAAAGCAAAGTTAGAAATAGATTAAAATGTAAAATGTGCAATCTCTACCAATGTTGTTGAGCCTTAGTACCAAAGACAGCGTTGCCACTCTGTGCTCCCAGAACAATGAAATATTAATGTGAATTACATTTTACAACAAAATATCTAAGTGCCTGTCTAACATCTAGATTAGTTAGTCACTTTATTTAGAAGTCATTTTAACTGCTAACCAGAAATTAAACCTTTTTGGCAAATTGCTCATGTCGGAATCACTGCACAGCCCATCTGCCCCAAACTACTCATTTCAGACAGGCTGCTAAATGAGAAGAGAAATTCTGAGCATTTTTGAAAAGTTGTAAGACAAAAATAATATAAATGAAACAGTCGAGATGCAAGCCAAGGTTTTGAATTGAATTTAAAAGCCAGCTCTAACTGTGGCTTCTCCATACATGATGTTGACATCAGAGGAGCTGAAGCCTTCATCTGCATCACAACAGCAGATAAAAGTCTTGTATTTTTATGAATATGATGAATGGGATTATCCAGATGTTTCTGTGTCCTCCTGGTTGATGGCCGTTCTAAAGGCTTCACGCTGTGTGGTGAACAATAAATCACGTTCATGCCACTCACACTGACTGCACTGTAAAACCCATCACTGCAAGTCCACTCTTTAAGTGACATGTTTACATTACCCAGTGGATGTATTCTCTGTGTGTTGTCATGGTGATCCATCCAACATCTGCATGTCAAAGTTTGGCCGTGTCCTGTTGTGTTTAGCTGGGGAAAAGATTGTGAGGAATGAACTGAAAAGTTTATAAATTTATTTTGGCCTTATCATTTGAAATAGATACAGAAGAGGATTAGGGCCACTGTTCAAAAAAAAAGTGAGTTCGGACTTTATTAATTCTCGGAATTCTGACTTTTTTCTCAGAATTCTGACTTTAAAGTCACAACTCAATTTTTTTGTGGTCAAGAAGCTTGTCCAACATTTGCATACATACACATGAGCTATTATTGTTAACTCATTGAAAATTCAACAAAACTGCTTTTTTAAATCTTACATTGATAGAAGACACATGGAGTCACATGACATCTTGAAGTCTCTTTAAGAAAACTGCTTCTTTGTATTATTCTGTAGTCATAACCGTCTTTTCCTGTCCAGCCGGGGCAATTCTCCTGTGAGACATTGCTCCTTAGCTAAAAAAAACTTAGCTGTTGGCTTTATCCTGCCAGCAGCTGCCAGTGGTTTATGTCATTCAAGCACGATGAGGGAAGAGATGTGAGATCAAGACCACACGCAGGCATTTTCATGTAACCAATCTTAATTAATCTTAATTAATCTGCTGACAATGCATGGCCTTTTTACACAACAGGACTCAGATGAGTCTATAATTTATTGTTGCAGTAATCTCCAAAGAAAACATGTGAGCTAGCTGCTTCATAATAGGTCGTTATTCTCGTTGTCTCCATGCAGACAAGCTTTCTTCTATTTGAAAAATATTTTTTATGTAACAAATTTGACAAACGCATGTCAGCTCCTGGTCAGTATTGTATATTCACTGCCACATACTTCTAACACTAACACTCTCTCTGTCTCATATTCACACAGCACACAGGCGCTCATTTTGCAGACAGAATTCACTTTTAATTAGATCCACAGAGACATGTTACACACAACAATTTGACTCTTATATAAAACCTTTTGCTTTCACTCATGACACTTTGTTTGCTCTGAGCTCATGCTGACAACATTTTAAATAAAAGAACAGGCACAATTAAGTTCTGCAAACACACTTATCAGTTCTCAAGGTAATTATTCGTGTTCATTTTCATTTTTGAGTCACTCGGACTGCAAGCAAAAACACAGACGAACAAAACATCCCTACACTCACCCCTTTGTCTTTATGATGTTGACTTTGATTTCTATTTACATGATACAGTGGATTCGCCTACACCTGCTTGCCCATGCAGAACTTCAGTAGAAATGTCTTAGTGAAAATCCTTGTTGGCTCCATTGCAATTGAAATCTAGTGACAATTAAATTCAAAAAGAATCCTGCTTTGTTTTCCCATTTTCTAAAGTCACAGGAATAAAAATGGTTCTATGAGGCACATTTTGTGTCAAGAAATACAAGGCCTGACCAAAAAAAGAAATCAAAAAATGTATTCCTCCATTCAGTGCAATATATATTCACATTATGTTATGAAATTATACACTTTCACTTTAAAAAGCTTCTTTCCTCTATTTCATCCATCCGTATCATATTCATTTTCTCAAACAGGCTGTATAACTGGGTAAATGTGCAGCTGTATGAACAGTGATCGGAGCAGCAGGAAGGTTGTGGTCGTAATGATGATGATGGCGCTGATCGAGGCTGACTTTTTGTGTCTTTGTGTAGTTGGACTGGATTCATCCCGTAGTGTACAGGACGAATCCGGGTGCTGTGGACATAGCGTGTGTCTCTAATTAGATATATACACTTCACCATTGTTTCAATGTTACATATTTCTCCATGATTCATATACATTCAGACAGGAGAAACTGGATGGCGTCGGTCCAGAAAAAAAATCCCATGGATTTTACACTTTACTCCCCTGATGCTAAACCCACAGTGGTATATCATTTTCATTTATTCAAGAATAACTTAAAACTCGTAGCACAGTCTTGAAAATGAAAGCGTCAGTCAATTGTGAGGCTGTCGGAGCCTGGCGTACAGTGTGTTTTAGGAGTCAGGGCTTTCATAGTGACACATCTGGAGTCACGTTGTGGTCCACATTTAGGTTCACAAGACAAAAAAAAAAGACAATACAAAAAAATTGACACGAGAGATTTTTGGAAAGTACCACAAACGGGTGCCCATGATAGCAAACAGACGCACAACACAAGCATGACTCACAATGGCAACAGCAGGAGCAAAATCCTGGATTAAAACATATAGTCTGTAAATAAAAAAACGGAAATGTGGCTCCATGTCCTCCCCCATACAAAAATTAAGCCAAAACATCCCAGATACAGGTGCAGCCATTGTGCACGTGCGCTGTCATCTGGAACTGGACAGTGATGGTGATGTGCACGAGAATATTTTGGGCTTACTTCTGGGGAGGCGGCATATCAACCACCATACACATACTTCAGGGCACAGTCATTCCTCAGTCAATCAATAAGTGCTTTGTTTTCCTCGCGGTCCTGAAACCAATAAATACTCATTTGCAACAGAGCAGGTTAAAACATGATTTCCTGCAAAGTTAGGCAGCACTGATCATCCTCAACCATGTGGTTCTCATTCTCATTTCCCAGTGTTTTGTTGACGCATGATCCATAACAACAAGAAGCACAATCAATGGGAGTTCATATGATGCGGGCTCAGAGCACGTTTGTCCTCAGACACTAGTCTCATCTCCTTTCAGAGGGTACATGTGGCTCTGGCCTCTCTCTTCCAGACACACGTCCTGTGCTGTGCTGCTGGCACGGCCGGCGTGACCGCGGCGTGGAAGGAAAGCGAAGTGCAGAACTGACTTTTTGCCCCGGCTCTTCTTCGTCCCGTTGCTGTAGGAGACGACCAGTCGTCGGTTCTCCTCAGGCGCGGCGCAGCAGGACGGGCCCTTGTCCATTTTTTTTAAGCGAGGGGAGTCTCCGCTGGGGTCATCGGCCAGATTGGCGGTGGCGATGCTGCCACTCTTGACGTGCGGCGTCTGGCTGTGGGTGTGGCGGTACTCCTCGTCAATGTCCTTCCCCAGCTTCCACCTCTTCCACTTTTTCAGCATCTCTGACTGCACCTGAGGGATGATGGGATAGTGGAGAGAGTGGACATCAGGCAGACGCATGAAGATTCGCGATGGAGATTAAATAGGTTCACCCACCACTTTATTAGATGGACATCTTCTGCCAAAGAGTACATTTAAAAATTTAGAGAGTAGATGGATGATGGTGCGTCGGTTTCACTTTGAAGACAAAGGAATAAATGGAACTTGAACAAAGATGGAGCTTTTAGAGATATAAAAGACAGATACGAGTCGGCAACAGGAGCCCGGTGATGAAAAACCTCTGGTTTACCATGGCTCCAAAAAACAAAGAAGGGAACTGCTGTTATGGCAGAGATTGAATTAAGGTAGTGCTTAAAAAAATATAAGCACAAGCTCACCTCTTTGTTGACAAAGCAGTAGAGAATGGCAACCAGCAGACCCTGAAATGGAAGATGGACTTTGAATATAAATCTTATAAGACTCTGAACGACAAACCCGTGTTACGGTCTTGTTTAAAAGCATACGGCTTGAAGGAGAACGATGTGTCAACAAAGACGAAAAAAGCATCTTGATTTTCAGAAATTCATCTGTAGTTCATCAGTTCATCTCCTCGAAAGGTAAGGAAATAAATAAAACATGATCGGTCGTCATCTATGTGATATAATTTTTTGTAAACACCGTTACTTGTTCACAACAACATGTCACAAAGAAAAAAGTTGACAACTTGAGCTGTCGTCTATGCCAAAGATCCAAAGATTAGTCCTAACCGCTTTAAAAGTCGTAAATCGTTTTATGATTTAAGAGGATGCAATGGATAAAAATATTATATTTGCAGAGGTTTCTTATGCAGTGGAAAACTTTATGCAAAAGAAAAACTAAATGTTCATATTAAAAAAAAAATGCCACAGATGTGAAGACATTTTACAAATTATTTTACTATAATTTTGTGTTTCTGAAAAGAAGCACAACACAGTTAAAGAAATCCCTGTCGTAGAAATGATCGTGAACGCTTACAAGAGAGAAACACTAAACAACACTAATGCAAAGTTCTCAATGTGGATAAAAAAAGTGTTGGGCTTTTTGGAAAAGTTGTGTTTTCACCTGGAAGGAGTTAAACAGGAGGTCACAGAAGAGGCGGATGAGGCGCAGCATGGAGCCCTTGGGAACAGACTCGTCGATGACAAAGGTGAAGAGGATGGCGTGGATCCCCAGCAGGGGGATGAGAGTCAGAGTGGACTTGGCGAGTCTGGACCAGACAGAGCAGAGTGGGCAAAGCTGTAAATGTCATATAGTCTCAAACGAGATACAACTTTTATCCTATCAACCTTCCTCGGCTCTCCAGTCATCAGACATTGCTTCATGATTACAAAACATGAATCTGTGAAGACGTACACCAGGAGATTATTGATAATGGATCACATGTTGACTTGGAAACAGGGGCTGTTTGCTGACCTGGCTACTACAGGACTCTGCACTTCCCCTCACCTCTGCAGGACATGAGAACATTTCTCTGATTCACTGTGTTGGCCTGTATTTTTTATTTATTTATCTTTTGAAATGGGCATTTGAATGTAAAAACAGTGAAAACACAGTGTGTACCACCTGCCTGACAAAGCAGTGTAGATTTTTTTTCTTCCTGGAACAGGAAACACTTCTCTCACCTGAATTTGTAGTCGGTGTATCTCATCTGATGAGCCCTGAGTTTCGACATCAGGATTTTTATGATTCGGATGAATATGAAGAAATTAATCTGAAATGAGAAGAGGGGGGGTGAAGGGTGGGCAATCACAAGAATGTTCTGTAGACATTTTGTCACGGTTCTGTGTTTTTTGCTGTGGCTCTGTTTTCTTTTTTCTTTTGCTTTCCTCCCTCCTTTGCTGGCAGGAAATTGGCACACCTGTTTTCCATTGGCAATCCAGCGCTTTTATGAGGATCGTCTGGACTACACTCAAACACCGGTACCGTAACCATGGTATTCAGTTTGTCTCGTTGTACCTATTTCCTCCGAACTCTGGTCATCTATGTTAACAACAGTTTTTTCTTTCAGGATCTTTGCCTCGTTTGCTGCCAGGACCAGCTTCGCCTCCTCAGAGCCTCAGCACAGACCAAACTTTGTTTCTTTGTATCACTCTACAGGTTTGGACTTAGAGTTGTCTTTAGTTCATTTTTTGAAGACTCACCTTTTTGTTAATAACATTCTACTTCTTTTTCTACTCGGCTTCCTGCTTGTGTTGGATCCACCAGTATGCTGAGTGTGCTGTAAATGACCATAACTTTTTGTGTGACACACACACACACACACACAGTGTGATCTTGTGCAGGATACTCTGGTGCTGACGGAGAGCATTAATTATCACAGCACTCAAGTTATTAAAAGCTCCAAGTTTGGTAACCTGTGTATGTTGTCTTGATAGAAGTGTTGGAATGTGTGTGTGTGTGTGTGTGTGTGTGTGTGTGTGTGTGTGTGTGTGTGTGTGTGTGTGTGTGTGTGTGTGTGTGTGTGTGTGTGTGTGCGCGCGCGTGTATGCACGTACACTTTTGCATGAGGTCACAAAGGTTGTGAGTGTTAATGTATACAGTAGTGCTCATAAGTGTTTTCAGCCATAATGTTTTTTTCTCTATGGGAACAGGAGGCAGGAAACACTCAAGAGGAAGTGCACAACTTATTTCTCTCTCTTTTTCTCACTCTCTCACTGCGTGTGTGCGTGCGTGCGTGCATGCATGCATGCATGCGTTCGTGCGTGTGTGTGTGTGCGTGTGTGTGTTGCTGTAAAAAAAAAAGCCAGACAGGAAATAAAAATACAAGAGACAGACAAACAGTCTTACCAGATAAGCAAACAGTATAGGAGACCGAATGATCCACCAGTATCCCATATTCATGTTCCTCTCCCAGCACCTTCACAAAACACGCACACACGTGCACACACACACACATTAAAATTAGGACTCTGCCATTGCATCCAGGGAGTCATCACCTATTTATAAACCGGAATATAAATATATTGAAGGAAAGGTCATCAAAAACTATTATCATTTGTCTCCTCAAGGGTTACAAGCCACATAAGCTGCCTTTCATTTGATTTGATGATATTATAAAACAGAGTAAACTTACTCTTCATTCTCATACAGATACTTCATGGTGATCCAGGGCAACACGAATATGAGCGGTGCACCTAAGAAGTAAAACAACAACAACAATAATAATAATAATAATAATAATAATAATAATAATAACAATAAAATAATAATAATAATAATAATAATAATAATAATAATAATAATAATAATAATAATAATATCTGTCAGTGTATAAGAGTGAAGGTTCTTACCCCAGCCAATGGCCAGATAAATGAAGAAGTACTTCCTCTCACTAAACACTGTGATGACCAGCAGGCTGTGCAGGTATATGCCCTCCACCAGCAGCCAGTAGTTGTTGGCCATCACGCTGTACTGCATCATCACCATGGCACCACGACACCACATCACAGCCTGAAACGCACACATACACACACACACACACACACACACACACACACACATTTATATATATATATATATATGACCATCACACTTGGAGGATGTACACATGAACACAACTCATGGCAGATGAGGTTTTGTGCGCTGTGTTTGTGTGTCTGAGCGTCTGACCCAGGCTTGTGTGTGCGTGTCGCTGTTGCTCCTGACGTCCAGCGTGTGGGTGAGCAGGGCGTCTTTCACCAGTATGGACACCGCTCTCAGGATGAAGGAGGCAAACAGGTTCATGTGGATGTTGTTCCGCATACAGTGGAGCTTCCTGGTGCAGTGGCGTCACAGTTATATGTTACATGATGTATTGAAACAACAGTTTATTTCGTCACTTTCCCTCTCTCTACGTGTGTACTTGTGATTTATTAATTTCCTTTTTGTTTAATCTATTTGTCTTTAACTCATCCCCTCTTTTCCCCCCACGTTCAGTTCCAGATGTTCACCTGAAGGCGATGAGGATTCCCAGTGCCAGAAGCAGCGCTGCCAGAGAGAGAGAGTAGCCCACTGTGTACATGATCCGTAACTGGCTGAGGATACGGCCGTAATGCTGCTGCAGAGCCAATGGAGAAACGGAGTCAGTTGCTTCCATGTGTGACCATAACACACACACGCACACACTCACACTCACACTGTAGATTACATTTGGCACCATAATGTGGGAAAAAGCGAGTTTGTTCGGAGCATTTGAACAGATGGAAAGACGCGGTTCACACGCGGTGAGTCATATCAGATCGTGTCACGTTAAAGTAAGAAGTCACAACACTGTTCGGCCATCTGCCACTGCAAGCAGCTCCAGATATCGCAACACACACAGACACACACACAAACTCTGTGTACCATACTGCAAACACACACACACACCTCGCTGGGGTCATCCTCACATTCACTGGTGTTCTTTTGTGCCCACTGTCCGTCGTCTCTGCAGACTCTGTAGACCAGGCCCCGTTGAACTGTTCACACAAAGACACACACGTTGACAGGTTTCAGCAGGGCGACACATTTTCACTTTTCACCCAGTATGTAACTCTGATCTCTACATTTAACAAAAAAAAAGCATTTTCCTGCATGTAAAACACAATGGATATGAACAAACTGAACATGTTTAAATACACTGGCAAATAATCTTCACACATTTTTAAAGTGTTATCACACAAAAACATAGTCTGCAGGCTAAACGTGAGAAGCACAATGGAAAGGCAAAGCTGGATTAACAGCATCGACATTGTTACACAGATGGATGAAACACTCTGCTGGGCAAAGCGATTTATTGACACAGGAGTTGTATGAGCACTGGACAAAGAGAGAGGCCACCTCCTGGCTGCTGGTCCACACATAACAGGAGACAAGCTCCTCTCTCACACCTCTCTGTTTCTCATCTCCTGGAGCAAACAAGAAGATGCTCCACAAAGATCATCTCATCATCAGATCTGGATCCTTCCTGCTACAAACCAACAGTGTTAACACTCTGAGAAATAAGGCTCGACACTCAGAGCTCCACAGGACACTGCTGCTGCTGCTGCTGCAACAGTTATAGGAGGCTAATCTGTGGCCTTCATTTAATTAATACCTCACGCACCCATTGAACAAGAAAACCTAAAGCCCTTTCTGCACCCACAGTTCACAGTGTAAGACCGACTGCTGTTTATTTCCCCTTCCTGCTCAATGACAAGGACATATGCTGACAACCAATTGTTCGAACCTTCCATTCACTCTACATGATGACGGAAACATTTAGAATCACATCTTGTCATTGAGTCTGGGTTTCATCCTTGCAAATTTCAGACATAATCAATGAATGTTTTTTTTTTTATTCAATAGGTAGAACAATGCCTGCCTAATGAGACAAGGGCCTCATCAGACGTGTTGAAGTGAAGCTCCAGCGTGGAACGGGACATATTTCCTGCACAAACCTTTTGTATTTAATGTTTTTTTTTTAAATTCAGGAACATAATTCCATTTGTCATTGTTTTTATCATGAAACTAAGGTGAAATGTGTTTATTGGAAGGGAAGAAGGCCACAGAGAGAAGAGGAAAAAATGCAGTCAGTAGTCACATAGGTGGCCCCTTAGACCATAAAGCGTAACTCCATAACCGCACCAGCAGATGAGATATTGCTTTTACCCACAGCGGTTCCAATTCACTAAACTGCTGAGTAATCAGATTAATGCTGAATTTAATACAGACCATATAAAAGACTTGTCGACCCCAAGATTTATAAACGTGCTGTATTTTTTCATCATAATTATCACAGTTTAACGGTGATGGGGAAAAACTGGGTTCGTTATTTCATGTATTTACTGTGAAATATTCTTGAACTATCTTTTTTTTCTCATATTCAGACCCATTAAATGGGCTGGACGTTGTCCAGGTTGTTTGCTTTTATCTGTGTGGATTTGATACTAAAACCTTTACTACTGTTCACATAAAAATACAGATTAGTGCAACATATAGTAAATGTTGCATTTCATATAATCTAAATGGCATTTAGATTTAGTTTATTGCTCCCACCCATACTGAATACATACCTTTAGGGTACCATGGCAGGAACCATGGGCAGGAGACATTGACGGTGCTTCCTGGGGGTCCATCAGGCCAGCAGGCGTACAGGTCAAAGGTCCTGTTGCACACCAGCCCTGTGGTGGAGACCAAATCTGTGAAATCTAGGTCAGACGTACTTCATTGTCCTGCAGACATGAGTGCATGCTGATAGGAGAGGGGCTCACCTGTGGCAGGGGGCGTGGCGTTGAAGTGGTCCAGGCACTGGTTCCTGTAGCTGCTCCACTTCTCCTTCACAAGCTCGAGTGAGTTAGTGGAGGAAACCTGCAGGAACACAGCAGGAACAGTCTGAGGTGTGCAGAGTGGACAGAGAGAGAGAGCACGGTGCAGGCTGTGTGTGTGTGTGTATAAAAAGCAGAGACGAGGTGGGAGTCGTACCTTTGCGCAGCTGCAGAGCATGAGCAAGGCCAAGGAGAGACACACCTGGGACATCCCACTGATGCTGGGAGGACGGCGGTCGGCAGGGACCTGAATTCAGAGGAGGCCCAGCACATGAGGCCGTCTCGGCCCTATCTCACCGTGTGGCCTACACACACACACACACACACATACATACAATACAGAGCAGCTTGTTAGCGGAAGACACCTTGTGTGGAGATGGTGTGAAATAACAGGGACACTTGTTAATCACTGAACACAAAAAAGCAGTAGTAACAGGATGATGAGATTGCTACTCCTCCTGGTATGTTGGTATGTGAGTGTTTCTCTGGCCTAATGTCTTGTATGCCTTTGTTCAGACGGGTGTACGAGTGTGCGATTTTTCTTGCGCCGCCATCTTCGCCCACGCAGTTGGAGAACAAAACGAAATCTGAAACGTTTCTGCAAAAAACACCTTGACCGTGGAAACATTTTTGGCTAAAACGTTTCAAATTCCATTCTGTTCCAGTCACTGTGCCGCTGTTGAAGAGCCTTTGCAGCAGTGTGTTTCTGTGTGTGTGTGTGTGTGTGTGTGTGTGTATGTGAGTTTATCAGCCATTATAGTGGATTGCTGTCCCTGTCGTAGATCGAAGCCGACCATCGATACCCTGACACACTCTCTTCCTGGACAACCGGGAAAAACAGTAATATGACAAATTACTGCCATGTTTCTTTCCTATGACGGTATCATGTCACTATAGTAATATCTCTCCTCTTACGACCACATGCATTTAAACAGTAAGGGAGCAAAGGGAAAGACAGTTTTTAGATGAATTCTCCAGTAAACTGAAAATACAATTCATATCAGAATGGGTCCTTGTTAGTCCCTGCAGTGATTTCAGTCTGTCCCCACAGGGTTTCTGTTCCACTCATGAGCATCCCTGGAAATATTTTCTATTTTGCAATCATCAAATCCCATGAAAAGTTATCTTATATCTTTGTGCCCCCCCCCCCCTACATAAATACACACACACACACACACACACACACTGTCCTGCTGAGATCATTTTGTAAAATTTCTTCTTTTCTTTTCGTTTCTTTCGGGAAACCTTGCCTCCTGTCTTGTCATTGTTGAAACGTTGCCTTGAGTGTGCCATCAAAATTTCATTGTTTCATTGTAGCAATGCAATGACAAATAAACTGAAACTCACTGAAACCTCAAATCTGCATTTATTTGTTTATGGTTACCAACAGAAAAAAGCTAGTTACCTGCAGGTAACTGAATAAAAAGATGTTTTGTCAACTTTAGGATAGGATGGTAAATAGTCTCTTTTAAATAAGCAGTGCGTCTGTTTGTGTTTTCTAGTCTTTGTCGAGCACCTCAGGTTTAAAGGCAGTAATTGAATCCTGCAGACAGTATGTTGTGGCTTTCTGCTGCTTTTGCTCTCAGATGTAATCTTTGCATTTACTAAATGTCCTTTTTACTGAGAGAGACAAGAATCAGATCTATTTTTGTTGTTTGCAGTTCCTGTTTGTTGTTTTGAGAGTAGTTTGCGGCAGCTCTTTTTTTTTTTTTACTTTTTTTCCAATCGCTAATATGCATATTTGTACTCATTTCAGCCCTTGAATTTTAGGAAATAGTCCTTTATTGTTCTAACTTTTTATTTTGCAATTCAGATTTATTGTTGTATATAGTCAAATGTGTAAAAAGTGTTACCTTTTCTACAATGAAATTCAAATTTATGTGAATAGTTATTAAAACTTTAGAGATTATAGCTCATCATTTATCTGATGTTTCAAAGTCAGTATGGAAGGTGGGTGTGTGTTTGTGCGTGCATCTGTGTGTGTTATCCAGATGTGAGACAAAGAAACAGGAGATAAAAAGCTGCACAATGATGCTCACTGATTTGTATCCACACAATCAGCTGGGATGAGTCACAGCTTTTCCTTTGGCATATTCCTGAATCATGTTCTTGTCATATGAAGCTGCATGTGCATCAGACCACATGACCAGCCGTCCCACACACACAGACACACACACATTCAGGCATCTATCCCCATCCAGCTTTTTCTCTGGTGAAACGAGAGATGGGAGTGAAAATCCCCATGTTCTGCCTGTACTTTGTACTTTTAGCTCATAAAAGAAACCATCAGCAGATGAGGCCATGTGGGCAACAATGACAACAATGACATGGTTTTGTTTGAGCTATCTCAGTAAAATGCATCAGAAACGTCGCTTTCGTTCACATTTTTTCAGTGTATTTGTGTGTTTGTTCGCTCTTCTCTCTCAGGCGCTCTTCAGAAGCAGGAGCACGCCTCTCCCCTCTCCTCCCACATGCTTCCATCACAGTGCGCAGTATGTATGTTTGTCCCTGAGAAAACATGGAGACACGCCAGGAGAGGCGGAGGAATGTGTGACAGCAGATCATTTGAAAATCACATCACACATCAACCGCATTGATTGAAAGGACCAAATGACTGATAACAAAGTCTATGGGGAAAACGAACTGTTCCCCATTATCATTAAGGTCATGCTGACTGCACTGATGTGTGTTTGTGTTTGTGACATAGGGTTATTGAATAATTCTATTAGCCACCACGACTGCCTCCCAGTTATGTTGCCTAACTCAATAAGCTTCTCGACGTGGCGACTAGCGGGCAATTAGGCAGCGTATGGAGAGTATGTAGGTGGTAACAGAGGCAGAGGAGCGGTGACTGTAATGGAGCTAAACAGAGCTGTAATCATGTTGTTTCTGTCTGACTGTGTAGCTACTGATCATTTCTCCACATGACTTGTTCACCACATTCATCCCTATGGCTCATTTTAAGCAACGAGTTGGTTGGAAATGATTTAAATGACGAAACCCAAGATATGAGGATTCATCGGATTAATTCTTTGAACTCTTGCTTTAGTTTTTTTTCCCTAAAAAGTGTGCAGAAGCTAAGCAGATATTCTGCAGCCATTTTCTTATATGCAAATAATTATCAGAGTGAAGTAAACAAAAAAAGATGTCTTGGAATCTGAGGAAATGACGAGCTACACAGTCGATGTAAGTTGTAAGTTGTTTATACAGATACACTGACCTTCATCACTCAATCATATCAGTGAAGCAACGTATGTAAGTCTGAACGATGTCCTTCCCAGCCAACCACACTGCTTAGTTTATAAGCAAATCAGCTGGTGACAAACACTAGTGTGTGTGTGTGTGTGTGTTTATGTGTGGGTGCATGAAAGCGTGTGTGTTGTGATTAACTGAGGTGAGTGATGGAGGTGACCCAGGATTTTGCTCTTTCAGCCGATGTTACGCCTCACAAACAGAGCAAGCATCATCTTTTTATTCTTCTCATCGCTCTCTTTCTTCACACCTCAGTCAGAGCCTCGCCTTGTCCTTCACCAGCACTGCTACACAACAACGCTCCAACCACTCAGAAGCAAACCTCTTTAGCAGAGGCAGGGAGAGATATGCCATTAGCCGGGGCTGCACAGCTTTCATGTTATCTCTTCCGTGTGCATCTGTGACTGCAGAGCCGCTCATCTAAGTAATCCTATAGCTCTAATGGTCCTCAGTCATTTGCAGATACCTAGGCATCTGCAAATTACACAATCTAGGTTGTGTGCCCTGTATTATCTGTCCTTTAGGAAGACAAAATATTTTCACCCTCCTCTGCATGACAAAAAAAAATGCATAAGAGTGAAATCTTTTCTCCCCGGCTGATGACAATATCATCAGTGCTGGACATCTGGCCTGGAAAAATCTGGGTGCCATTGAACCACTGGCAGATGGTCCCCATGAGCAGCTATGAGCTGACGACTCCATTCAGAATGAGTCTGGTCTTTCTGTCTAACAAGATGGAATGATGGTATGGTGGAGAATGCAAAGTGCCAGACATTAAATGCTTCCCTCTAACCACACATGCTCACTGTACTGTATATTGTCCTTCAGCCTCATCTGACTCATTTGCACACGACCCTCTCTCTCTTCTATGGAAACAATACCGCATGGTTTCTGGTGTGTCTGGTCTGCAGTGTCATTCATTGCAGGGGGGCGTAGTTTTCATTTTTGCACAACAAACCTGTAAACCTTAATTAAAACCTTAATTAAAAAACTGTTACTTGGATCAGACGCTGCAGTGTAATGTAACGCACTATGTGTGTTTCCCATTCTAATTCTCAAATAGATGATTACATTACTGTGATGATTTACAGGGTAAATCTTTGCTGCTCAGCAGTAATAGCTGAGACACAATCCAGAGACACTGAAAGGACGAAAGGACAAATGAATACAGGGCTGGTCCATACCATCTCCCACAACCATACACTGTACCTGAAGGGAGAAATGTCACAAGTGAGTGTGTTGCCGTGTATCATATGCAAACTAACCTCCCAACCTGCCTGTCATGCGTTTGCTGTCGGTGTATCTGCTAAACACAGCACGACACACACTGTCAGACCTGTGACGGGCACAAACCTGAAGGACGCATACAGGAAGAAGTGCGTCAGCAGCTATTTCTCTGGGTTTGATAACACAGGAAAACCAAGAGGAAAACAGCCAGGTGTTTAGGTTAAATAGACGAGAATACAAATAATCATGGGCCTAAAAATAGTAACCAAGCTTCTCGAATTTTCCTTAATTCGTGTTCACCTGCCTACACATGCTCATGTACAAATAAAGGTTAAAGATGTTTTTCTTCCCGACAGATCGCTACAGAGCCGTGCTGAAATAAAAATTAAAAAGACAAGTTGGTTGAAACTAGTTTAAAGTCAGAAAAAAAATAAGCAGAATTTTGTATCAGACAAAAAGTCACTGCTTTGGCTCCAGGGCACACGCGGCTGTTGTTACTGGGCAGATTCTGTAAGAACATCTGCTTCAGAACTCTGGGAAAGTGACACTGTGGAGTAGCATATCAACACAAACGTAGCCTTGAAATCTATTGGTTTTGTCTGAAGTTTTGCCGGCGTTACCATGACAGCAGAGAGTCAGGCTCCCTCTTGTAGCAATTAATTAAAAAACTAGAATGGACAATTCTGTGATACATTTGTTTTCCCCTCTGTTGTTTTTATTGCATAGGAGCTATTTGTGGACCCTGTTAAGAACGGTGTATTCAAATGGACTGATGCCGACTGATCCACGGACACAGGTATTCAAAAATAAAAAAAAAGCTAGCCATTAAACTTTATCGTCTGCCCTGTACATCAGTTCAGACGGCTGATCAGTGGCCACAGAGGACACATCTGGGGAACTTTTTAATACCAGGTGTCAAGAGATGAATCACCAGAGACAGAAGTTAATACCTGGTCTGTGGCTGGATCAGATTAAATATCACTGACCATTATTTATGGCAAAGCCAAAGCAATAATGTGCCCAATGAAACGCTTAGCTTTTCTAACATAAGAGTTTTCATTTGTGATGGGCATCCAATGTGTGATGTGAGTGCACAGATTTAAAGATTTCATTTACATTTTCTCTTTAATAAAAAAAAGCGCTGTTGCAAATCTGCTTTATTACGTAATCAAGTCCACCCTGGTGATATTACTGCAATAAAAAAAAACATTAAAAAGATGAAAACTAACTCATCTCTCTTTCTACTGCAATTTGTATCCGAAAAATCAGTGACAAAAATCTGTGCAACTGAAAGTAAACAGACCATAGTGAAGCTGAGCCAACTTTCCACTGTCAGATGCACTAGATTTAACATTAAGTGAGAAAACATAATTAAATAATCTTGTTAAAGCAAAACAGATTCAAATGTGCCAGAGACACAATGATTTATATTTCTCTCTCTCTCTCTCTCTCTCTCTCTCTCTCTCTCTCTCTCTCTCTCTCTCTCTCTGTGTGTGTGTGTGTGTGTGTGTGTTTCTCTCTTTAAATCAGATTACTCATAATCAGATTTATTGTGTTGCTATTCAGCTTTAAGACGTAAAACTACGTCAAAAAATTGGATTACTGTACATTCAAGTCCAAATCAAGCCACCCCCTGAACGACAAACAGAGTGTCTACACCTTTTGAAAATATAAACCTCCTGTTTAATCTTTTGAACATGATGATGGGGGTCTGGTATGTCTACTGCTGATGCTCTATGGGTTGTGTGAGGGTCATGACAAAACAGTTTTGTTTAGGTTTCAGGTGTTGGAAAGTGTGGAGCTGACCTTTTCAAAAACATAAAATACGAAGTATAATAAGAAGTAATTGTTTTTAGAGCTTAGATAAAATAAAGGGAAAAGTGTATATTTCTTATTCTTATTTTTTAGCATCTACAATCAGCCTATCAACAACAACTTTAATATAACATTTCTTAGACGTAAATTGAAAAGTAGTGACTTTATTATGAATTATGAATAAGACCTTTATTTATTTTGACATCTAAATATATTTTTCTGTATAAAAACATGCAGACAACTGTGTAAAGGTTGTGACGTCTGCAGAGAAAACGGATTGTGGACACACAATCACACTGATGTTCACTGTTGCTGCAGATTAGTCCATTCATGTCTGAAGTCTGAGACTGAATTAAATGACAGTGGCCCCAGAGAGGTGCTACAGATGCAGACATACACACTCTACACAACGCGTGTGCACATACACAAATACTCCCACACTGACTGCCAACTGTGTCCCATCAGGTCCACCAACTTTAGAAGCACCAATCTTTCCATAAAAGGCAATGTGCATTTAAGGAGATTGAACAATGTTTTTTTGTTTTGGTCCAGAGAGGCTTTTTGTATTTACTGAATGAACTGAAAAAAAAGTATAAAAATATTAGTGAATGTGCTCTAGTTTCAAACATTACTGATTTCAGATATTATTGTTTTTATGAAAGAAACCATGCCATTTGGTTTCTTGTTGATTGCTGTTGGCCCATGGCTGTGTCCTGAGTGACATCAATTCAAAAGTGAAAATCAGAAAGCAAGCTAGTAATGTAAACCAGCATTAGTGTTTCCACCCACTGACCAGATCAACAGATGTATGTGGAAGCTCCTCCAAGTGCTAGAATGAGGTGTTTGATGATATGATGTATGCACAGCGTCAGAGTCAGAGTTAGTCATCTGTTGTAGCCAACTGTTCACATTTGTTCATACGGTGTTTCATTTTACTCCTAATCAACATTAATTATGCATTAGCCCACAGGACACACACACACACACACACACACACACACAGAGAGAGAGAGAGAGAGAGAGAGAGAGAGGGAGTATTGTGCACTCACTTAATTTCCCACAAGAGCCTGGAGACATGTTTTGTAGATAGACCATGTAACCATGCATGCAGCTTATTAATTAACAACCCAGTGCACACACAAATAACCCCCCCACCCCCCCATCAAGTGTACCGTGTCTGTGCACTGACGTATGTGTAGCGCAACGTGTGACAGCACACAATCTGCACCACAGCCTTCATGCTGAGATGGTTGACGAGTTGAACCACAGCGAGATGTGAGTGTAAGTGTGGAGAAAAGCCCCAGAGGAAGCAATGTGTCCGCTGTCAAATGAAGGAGGGCATCACTGCACACTCTGCCATTACATGTGCATTTAAAGGGGCGACCGGGGCCCGGCTATCGTGATGTCAGCTATGTGGTGATAATTTGAATGTTACACCGCAAGCTCGTCTGAACAAATGGAAAATCTATGTGTCAGCCGCCCCCAGGCGATCGTCCAGTGTTTGGGAAAAAAACAAATTTCTGCTCTGATGTCTCCGTGTTCACCCATGTGATCCCCACTTGTCCCTATGGAGCCACAGTTCGTGTAACCTGAGCGTCGGAGCTGGTATGTTCAGTCCCCCACCTCTGCAGGCTCTGTCCTGTCCAAGCTATTTCCCACTGTCCAATATTAATGTAGCCAAGCCTGCTCTGCAGAGAGTCAGCAGCCATGACAAACCTGCAGCTACACACTAATATTTACACTCAACAGGCTTAGTGTGTGCGTCTGTGTGAGTGTCAGCACTGTGGATCGGAGTAACAGTTGTGTAAATTGCCAATAGACCTGCAGCTCCTACACAAGAGGTGAAAACCACAGGACTTTTTGAGTGTGTAGTGTGTGCGTGCCTGCGTGCATGTGTGTGTGTGTGTGTGTGTGTGTGTATGTGTGCATGCAGAGCAATGCACTGATGCGTGAGGACAAAGCAGGAGTATTGCTTTGTCAACACAAGTTGATGGATCACCTAACAATCACACAATCGAAGCAAACATGTGGGTGTGTGTGTGTGTGTGTGTGTGTGTGTGTGTGTGTGTGTGTGTGTGTGTGTGTGTGTAAATGATACAAAAAATATGAAAGAATGAGAGAGAGACAGAATCAGATCTGAATCGGACCTGGCAGATACGAACCACTAGGCTGAGAGCTCCTGCAGTAATGCTGTTGGCACACCGTCATATCTGTCAGTCAGATATGGCCATGTCAAGTGTCAGTGGGGCTGAGATGAGCTGCTTCATAAAGATATCAACACGACGCCTCAGCCATCTATCCAGACAGCCTCAGGCTCGTTCTGACAACAAACCATGATGGGAAATCAATTACAGCAAAGACGAGGGAAAGTACGAGCACATGACACTGAGTGCCATCCAAGTGGGATACGGTCCAGCATTCAGCATTCAGCAGTTTTCACCCAGTGACAATTGAAAGTAACTAAAGCACTTTCTATTCACAGGGAGATTCCTTGTTGTCTCTTTCAATGATGCCTCCAAAAGGCACCTTACATCACTAATGTTTACAATGTGATTATTTTATTATTTTAAGAATCATGAACACTTACACACACGCAATGGTATCACACATATCCATTTCTAAATGTCTCAAGGAAATGACTTTTATGTATTACTTCTGTTATCCCACTTACACGCTCCGTTGTGTATTAATTGAACTACAATGATGAATGCATTTTCCATTTTCTGGAAGTGACAAAGTTTGTGTGGATCAGCTGTAACTTCAGTCGAGTTGAGGGTCACGCCAGTGACTGTATGACTCTCCCCGCAGACCCTGTAGAAATGAACGCCATTCGTCAGTGTCACTGCAGCTGCTTCAGGCTGTGAGCCAACTCGTCACTAATAAGTCCACACCGAGTCGTGGTCAGGTAAATATCAGTGCATTCAAATCAAGAAGTAGCCTCATTCGTGTCAGCGCAGCTTTGTGTTGGCATAGTGATGCTAGTGTTTAACTGTTAGACACACACATTGTGTTATTGTTTTGATGTCTGGTGTCTGGTCACTGGTCTGTCTTTGTTTTGATCATTTGTCTGGTTTTGATTTTTTTCATTATCATTATTATTATTATCATTATTATTATTATTATTATTAGTAGTAGTAGTAGTAGTAGTAGTAGTAGTAGTAGTAGTAATAGTATTCAATTCTGTCTCGCTTTTGGCAGCAAAGACATTAAAAAACTGTGCCTTAAGTTTGATTTGCAGAGGTCACATCATGCAAGGTTTCACCCAGTCATTTATGGCTCAGCCTTCCCAACCTTAATTATAATCTACTTCCTCCTACTGATATTGTCTCTTCCTTTTTCCAATTCCCTGTTCTTGTTTGGCTGCAGTTTGCTAATCCTGGAAACCACCAACATTCACGCAAAAAGAAATCCGGATCCTCTTCAGGTAAGTTGCAATTGACAGGCAGCTATAACTAATAGTTATAGTTTTTTTTGTCCAGATGATCAGAGATGGTGCAGTGGAGCTTGAACACAGTCAGTGTAGACCACACACCACCTTTGTCTGCTCAAGGTTCAGCGTCTTTGCTGATGCTGTTTTGTTTTCAGTGTAAAATACAACCTGAACCTCCAACTGTCTACGTGTGATCAGACCTGGTATCAACAGCCACATTGATGGAATTGCTGCAGTTTCATAAAGAACCAGATATGGAATTATTAGGGAGCATCACAACAACACACACTGCCTGCCATGTATTATGATTTTATTTTTAAAATAAATACATTTTCATTAAATTTGTCTCATTGTCAATCATTTGTTACTGCAGCAAATAATTGTTCTGATTTTCTTTTTAACATAGAAAGTTATCATTGTTGGCTACGCAGCAGAATCCATCTAAATAAAATTAAATTAATGCATTTAAATGATGTTGCCATAACACTGCTAGTTGGTGTTTTCAATTCCCTTTAGGAGACTGAAAACAGCTGACGTGCGAGAGTAATAAGTGAATTTAAAATTAACCGTGTTTACTTTAATTGTAACCTCACTATTCATTTGTCACTGTCGCTGTGCGGATGTGCTGTATATATTGACGGGATGGATGGGGGTTCTTTTGAGAGCTGGGATAATGGTCGTCCCAACAAACGCAGCCATGACGACGGAGGAGCTGCATGACTAAAACATTAGCTGGAAGTTGGTGAAAGACGTGGAGGGGTAAGTGATATCCCAGAGGGTAAATGGTCACCTGTCTAATTATAAATACTCTCCACAAGCACTGTTGTCATTTACATAAAAACACACACGCGCACTATCCAGAATGCACGTGCACACATATCCAGGCAGATCTCTCCTCGTAAAACTCAGGAGGACATCACTGGTCTGATAAACGGATCCTCAGTAACCTTGTCCATTCCTCACATCGTGGACATATCTGTACGTCTCTGAGATCACAGAAGACGAAAGAAAGTCATTTATGTGCTCGGATGGGTTTGAAAAAAAAACACGTGACTTTGAGGTCATTCATTTTGCAGGGACAGGCCCTTTATATAGGCTCATCAATGAGTCAGGGGTGAATTGAGTTTGTCAGTTGGGATTCATCTGTGTCTAGAAAAGGCAGGGACAGCTGATCTATGACCATGATGTCAACATGTCACATTTGACTCATCAGACAGAAAGCACAGGCCTTCTATCTTTCTATCTCCCTTTCCTCTTCTTGATTTCTTTCCCTCGCTCCCCCTCTGATCTGCTGGCTGAGTACAGTAGATTACATTATGTATTAGCCCTCCATGTATAATGGATGAGTTCAGCTCGCAGCATGTTTTTGGTCCATTTGTGGCACTTGGTGAAAACCTACATGATGATTTTTCAGGCTTTCCCTCACTCACATATTCAGGACAGAAAACAGTTCAATCCCCATTTTTTCAGTCATTTTTATACCTCACTATTTACATTTCATCCGTTGGCTACAGCCATGTTCAGGGCACCTGGGTGATTTGACCATAACGCCAATAAAGCTGTGCCGCTATGATGATGTTAACTTGGTTTAAAGTTATTAACTGAAAAAAAAGAGAATGAGGATGTTCATATTCAATGTGTGTGTCTAACGCGTGTGCAACAGCTGGGATCATTAAAGCTTATCATATTCTTTTTATGGGTGCTGTGATATTTAGGTTTGGACCAAACCATGTGTGTATATATATATATATATGTGTGTGTGTGTGTGTGTGTGTGTGTGTGTGTGAATTTATATATACATACATATATGTGTAGAATTTGTCCTCTCTGAAAAAGATATATATACCACTCACTTTTCTTTTCTTCATCTTATTATTCCGCTCGCTCCACACACATTTTTATTTTTAACAAAGCTCATCAGACATCATTTGTCTCTAAGCGTAGGTAGAATACTAATTTATCATAACAGACATAGGCGGTGTGCTCTGCCACTGTAAGATTTCCGAGTGCGGGGTCAAATGAAAGTCACATCACACACACACACACACGTATCCAGTGCACTGAGTGGGATTGGCAAAGGCTGGAGAGGTTTAATTTTACACTTGAAGCTAGAGAGTGAAAAATGCCTGGATGATTAGGAGCACTGTAATTTGAGAGTGAGCGGAGAGGGAACAGGAGAGCGTATGCGTGGATGGCACTGAGATGGTTAATGTAGAGTGTAGAATAAGAAGATAGATGTAGATAATGAAATAAGGGGAGCTCAAAGATGTAAACGCAGTCCAGGAAGACTGAAAGTCAGAGGGGGTACGAGGAATAGGAAGAGGGAGTGGTGGGGTGAGGGATGACGCAGGTACATAATGAATGTGATAGACCAATTCATGGTTTTCAATTTCAGTCAGTCAGGGAGAGAGTCACAGCGCGGCAGAGAGAGAGTCATAGCGCGGCATGAAGATTAGATTCAATCAGACTGTCATCACTGAACTCAGACACATACTGGACGTAAACATCACATATGGACACACAAACGCTCATAGCTGAGATCAAATTACTGTCTGCTGAAATACTATAAACGCCATTGATTTGGCAACATTACACCACCTCCGTTACATCTTCCTCCCACACCTATGTTATGCTACACCAAGTTTTGTTTCTTTATTGATCAGTCATGATATCTATTAGCCAGTCAGAAGACAGAGCAGGTCAAGGTCATTACATAATAAAAAAAAGTTGACTCATAAGGAGGCCTACAAACTCATTTCCTGTTTTATTTTGAAATGCCTCCCATCATGCATTTCAGTTCATTCTGCTTCCAGCTGCTGGCCCAGATTTGTGCTCACCTGTTGCCTATCATCCAATTAGACTTCCCCAGTATTTAAACTGCCTGTCTTTGTCTCACTATTGATTGAGCTCTTCATCTTTCCAGGTGTTTTTATTTGCTCATCGACAGCTCATTAGAGTTTGATGTTAGGGTTTGTTACTTGTTTGTTGTTCACTTGTTTTCCTGTCTTTTTTTAAGTCTGGGATTTTAGAAGCTCCTCCGTTGTTTTGTTTGATTCTTGCACACGCATCAGATTTTTTTTGTTTGTTTGACCATGACTGCTGGAGTGAACCATTTAATAAGCTTGTTGGTAATTCATGTCCTGTGGCTTTAGCAACAAACAATTTCTGCATGCCACAGTAACCCAGTCCCCATATGTAATACCCCCACTGCTTATTTACCATAATCACATGTAGCTGCCACATGTTGGTATTGTGGGGTAGAGCAGGTCAGAGGCTCAATGGTTTGATCTACAGCTCCTCTGGCCCACACGTTGTAAATGTCCATGGGTTTGACACTGAGTTCCTAATTACCTACTACTATACCATGAGAAGTGTGTGAGTCATGGAGAAGCTGTTGTACTATTGTGTGTGTGTGAATGAGTGAATGTGACTCATGTAAAGTGCCTTGAGTGGTCGTTAAGTCCAGAAAAGTACTATATAAATGCAGAGCACATACCATGTAGATTCTATTGATTTTTTTCAATGTGGTGTTTATGAATGCGTTTTTCTCAGACGCTATAAAACAGTGTCAAACCACCAAAGCACTGAAGGTCTGAAAAACCTTTTTTTCATCCCATGCATTAATTGTTACTCAAAGATTTTTGTTCCGTTTTTTCATACCAATGCAGCGTTGGCTTGAATCTTTTTTAAATATCGAGATCTATATAATATAACTCATAGGACAACATAAGGACAGCTCCTGACTAACCTGTAACCATGTTCATAGTGGAAGTTTTCATGGCCTTTAAAGATTTACAAAGTGTAAAGCCTCATATCCTGTTCCTGGATTAATTAGCTCTGCTTCTGTCTGATGTTAACGACATTAGAGATGAGTATATCAGTGTGATTAATCTGCTGTTGATGGGTAAAATGTTTCTGTTTTAGGCCCTGTTATCTTTGCTTTGAACGTGTGTGTGTGTGTGTGTGTGTGTGTGTGTGTGTGTGTCTGTGTGTGTGTCTGTGAACACAGCATGCGTCAGAAATCAGTCTGGGCCAGTGTTGATTCAATAAACAAGTGTGTTGATGGAGCAGACCTTCTCTCCACACACATGCGTACAAACCACATGCGGACACGGTCCACTCGTCACCGTGCTACGATTGACAAAACAACCCTGCGTGAGTGGCGGAGGAGGGAGAGAACAGAAAGGCACATGAACATTGATTCTAGCAACAAAAATAACGTAACGATCAAGTTCTCCAACACCTCATGGGTCACGATTGTGAACCATTCTTCCAGCGGAGGCCAGAGACGACATTTAAAGGTTGCAGCACTTTCAGCGATATCACAATTTAGGAAGCGGAACTTTCACCTGCGTTGGCAGCTGCCATGTGATGTATGTGTGTATGTGTGCACAGTTTTGCGGGGGGGTGCATGTTTTATGATGGCTTGTGCAGACGGGTGTGACTAATGTATGGGTCCCTGTGTAATGACTCACCCTGTACCTCAACTCACCCTAATGAATAAATAACAGACAGATCAAATAGAAGAGTCGACAAAAGAAAATATACATAAAATATGCAAGAGCGTTTTTTACGTAAAGCTCCTTCCCATGCATTCATGGACAGCAGACACAGAGGACACAAACCATCCTGTCACAATATGTGTGACTTCTAATTTCTCCATGTCATGTACACGTGGCCATCAATTGTGACGCATGGTCCAGGTGTAGGGTCTGTGTCTGAATGAGCGTTCTGCATGTTACACATTTAACCCACTAAGCTGAATTAGTTACTGCAGATGGAGCATTGCTTCTACATTTTTTGTGATTTGTATCATCTGGTGCCATAGTGGGAGAATGAGTGTGAGTGTGTTACTGTTGTAAAGGTTAAACTAACTGAGTTGTGTATGCATGAGTGCTTTAGCGGGTGGAGATGCTATTGACTTGGAAATCATTCATTAGTCCTAGTACTAATTATCGTAATAGCAGTAGTATAATTGGCTGCGGAGCACCTAATGTTTGCACATGTGTGCACAGGTGTGTGAAGCGCTGAGGACCAACAGCAGCCAAACACAGTTCCTGTGGATCATCTGCTCGTCTCCAGGGTTCATCCAGGCACAAAGGAGACAAAGAGCAGGTGAAACCTTCCGACCCCTGATGATGTTACATTTCACTTGTTCACTGATCCATTTAAACAACACGTTGTATCCAGAAGTAAAGCAATTTAAGTTTTAATCAAACTTTTCAGCTCAACAACAACAACAACAGCTTTGTTATAAACAATTTCCTGGCTGACACCGGAGGTAATGTGTTCATTAATTAAAGTGCCCACCCCTCCCTTGTCTATGGGACTAAATGATGTTCCGTGCCTTAAATAAACGTAGCTGTTTGTGGTCTGCAGTCCAACCACACAACACATTCTTCCAGACAGTTTTATCAGTATCATATTAAGGCTCCAGTTTCGCCTCCTGCCATCTGCTGTTATTAGAGAATTATACAGGACAACATTTAAATATTACAATACGTTTGTCCAGAGTTCCTCTCAATTCTCTAAATCTTTTTCTGTGACATTTATCATTTGTGGCCAGTGTCTAAATGCATTTGTTGTTCACTAACCTCTACAATACGCATTATAATGAGGATGCAGCCTACACTGTCAGGCCTGCATCCATCCAAACGTGGCACTGTATTTGTGTACAGCGTCATGGAGCTACTGGCATGGCTATGGATCCAAGTCACATTTCATTTTACTATCTGACTCTGAGTTGTATTTGTGGACATGTGTCATTTCATACTGCCAACAATGTTGTCAGTGTGAGTTGTCAGTAACTAGCAGGGTTAGGGTTAGTCAGGAGATCAGCCTGCTCTCTGCTGGTGAGGACCATGGCTGAGAGAGGGATGAGTCATCAAACCCCTGAAACCTTTTTACAGGAAGAAAGGGGACAGTGATTTGACATGTAAGTACAATGTTTTTTAAATATATATTTTGTAAGATAAAGATTTTTACTGAAAGCCAAGGCTCTCTTGCCCTCATTTTGCAATATTACGCAATATTTCTAAATCAGTGTCACAAATAGGTTGCACTGGGAAGCATCAAATCACTGATGCCCACACGCTCCTCCTATCATGCACACAGGAGTGGTAGTCAACATACAGTATATAACTGAGATGTGTCAATAAACAGCTGTTTACATGCACTGAGTTTAATTAACAACAGAGTTGGTTAGTTATTGCATGTTGCCCCCAAAACTGTGATATGGCTCCAGCATTAACTAGCACATATATTAGCATATTATATTAGGTGAAATGAAAATCTGCTTGAATGCACAATGGTCAGACTTCATCTTCCAGAAATGACAGTCCAGTGTATTTAAGACACAAAGTCATAGGAAAAAAAACTGTAACTGTCACAGGCTGCATTCAGAGTCCTGCTGAATGAGACTTGTTCAGTCTTGTTTCACAACAACCCTCTGACTTTTTTTTTTGTTTGATTGAAAAAGGTTTAGCTTGGGAAACTCGGAGCTTTTGACAACAGCGATCATGTCAGGAGGAAGAAATGAATGGAAAAAGGACATTAGCTTACTTTGCCTGCTGTTTGTAGACCAGTGTCTGTGAATCAATATCTGTCCTTGGTAAACTTCCTGACCACGCAAATCAAATCTGTGGCAATCATACCATTAATAAAGAGTGGTCTGATGTCTGGGCAAACTGATGAGCCTCAGGCAGGACAACTTAGGATATTACTTCCTGGGGAGTCACAGAAAATTCAGAGCCAAAGAGAGAAACAACTAGGTTTTCACAAAAACAGGAGATGCGCGCGCACACACACACACACACACACACAAAGACAAATCACTGACCTTGTGACCAGAGGCACAAGTGCAAAGCAGGTGTATTCAGAATCATTCAGGATGGATGGAGCTGCATTGCATTGCATTGCATTGCATTACATTGCATTGCATTCATTCATTCATTCATTCACATTTTGTAAGGTTCATGTAATTCATTTTTCCATCATCCTCAATTTTCCAGTGTTTGTGATATTAAAATAAATATAAAATACGCACACACCCTGAATCAGTGTTAGAAACTACAGAAAGTCACAAAGCAGATGTGTAACTTATCTTTTTGCTTT
This sequence comes from Trinectes maculatus, assembly GCA_016785345.1. Classification (NCBI taxonomy): domain Eukaryota; kingdom Metazoa; phylum Chordata; class Actinopteri; order Pleuronectiformes; family Achiridae; genus Trinectes; species Trinectes maculatus. The sequence goes on from JAFBJQ010003588.1 coordinate 43,007, forward strand.
TTGAGTTGACTGAGCTGCAGCTGACACTTATTTCATTATCAGTTTTCTGTCAATGCTCAGAAAACAGTGAAAATTGCAGTGTGCCACAGTCTGGTGTGACGCTTTCAGCAACAATTATGATGTGAACTCATCGCACCGATAATTATTATCTCCACAGGATTTCAACTGCTTTGTTGTGTATGTGTTTTATCAATGGACTGACTCATGCACACCTCTATGGATGGAACAGTGCTCAAGATGGCTGATGTTGCCACCTCCTGCTAATGCAAACGAACTGTTAATGAACACATCTGCACTCTCAGTCCCTGAAGGCAGTGACTCTGTCTGCAGCTGCATGACTGACACTACCATCACCCACACAACCAGCAACAGCCTCACCGGGAATCTCTCGTTTGATAAGGTGATGAGATATTTGCTTTGTCTCTGGAGCTGTATCACCATGAAGAACGAATTACAAATTACAGCAAACCGGCGCGTGCGTTTGTTTTTCATGGCTTTACAGAAAAAAAAATAAAAATAAAAACAACAGCGGGGGGTGAAGTTATAGTGAAGAGGCTCAGAGATATTTATCAAAGCTGCTACAAACTTTTCATGCTGAAATCCAACTGAGCGCGCGCCTCGTATTGATTCACCGTTAGAGTAACAGAAGATACAACAACTTATGTAGATTCATTACGTCATCGACGCAAACAGCTGTTTATCTCTCCTGCATCATGGTGCCATGAATCCATCCAGATAACCGAGAGGCGCGCGCGCATACTCACACATACACACACACACGCATACACAGCGGGGAAACTCATCAGAACAAGTACAGGACAAACAGTGACGCTGTTAATGTGTATTAGTTTAAGTGGAAACAGTGGAAAGTGAAACTCTCCAAGTTGAGGCTGCACGCGCACATCTGTCCGCGTGCAGCGGCTCAGAGAGGAGAGATGACCTGAGCAAACGTCACTGACACCACCGCTTTATCGTTTTCTTTTTACCTCCGCGTCCAGACCTCCTCTCCGCCCCTGGCTCCCCCACCGGCCGATGCTCATGTCCCGGACCGGCCCATCACCGCAGGTCCCGTCCTGACGCACGGCCGGGACGCATCACCGAGTCCAGAGAGAGAGAGACAGAGAGTGAGCGAGAGAAAGAAAGAAAGAAAGAAAGAAAGAAAGAAAGAAAGAAAGAAAGAAAGAAAGAAAGAAAGAAAGAAAGAAAGAAAGGAGTGGACTTGTGAGAGACTGGTCCTTGTCCACTGAGGCTGCAGTCCACTCTCACTCCTCTCCGCTGTGTCCTGTCTCCTTCACTCTCTGTGTCTCAAGTTGTGCACGTGAGTCCAGATGAGACGTGGCTCCTGCAGCAGACTGAGACCTGGACTCTGTGGGACTGACGCAGGATGGACGCTCCGGTTGATGCTCCGCTCCCTGCGATCAAGCCTCTGTCAATCGTAGCTGACACAGAGGCTGGCTTCCGGTGTGAACTTTCAAAGTAAAGCTTGAAACAATCAAGGTGTTGCGAGGTGTGTCAGGGTGACGCTGTGGCTGCTCTCACAGCAGCAGATCTGACTGTTCAGGGATGTAGACTTACTCACGAAGAACTAGCTCGTGTCTCAGTGTGAATCCATTAATGATTTTTAAATCAATAAACATGTCAGTCTCGCCATGTGAGTAATCTGTGATCAGGTTTCGAATGCAAAGTGGAAATCAGACAATACACAAGGAGCACACATTTTGCAATTTTCAGGCATGTAAATAAAAATAATTAAGTAATTGTGACAGCTATGGCATTACTGTCACATATTGGATAATAGATGTGTAAAGGGCAGGTGAATATGTACACGACATAGACAGTATCTGCAGCCTAAATATAAATATAATAAGGGTCCATGCTAAAAGTAAGCCTAGGTGATATAAAATTCCGTCTGCAATTATTTCCTCCTTATTTGAGCCTCATGTTGTAGCGTGTTATATCAGGTCTTTATTTTGAAAAGTCATTCTTCTAACTTCCGGCATGAGTATTCCTTACTGTGGTTACCTTTATGCGTGTTCCCATTACTGACTGTGCATAGGTCATTGGACGTTTCCCCTGTGTGGCTGTGTGGGGAAAAGTTGCAGAGGTGGAGGAAAAGAGTGGGTCGTTGAAAGGTCACGGTCAGGTGTAGGCTGCAGGCCACAACAAACAGAATGACAGAAACAATAACCAGGAGAGTAAACCAGTCACACATGCAACATGACCTTTTGTTTCGTAAGGAGTCGTGTCACCAGCTAACTCAGCGGCTGTCTGCAGTAAAAAGTCCTGATTGTCCACTGTGGGAAATAAACCTGGATTGTTCCAGTAATGTGGAAATGCCTAATGTCCAAACATTAGCATTAGCATTTGGATTTGAATTTTGGTATAGTTTGAACTCGTAGTGAATATTTTTCTTTGCTGAGATGCACCATCAGAGAATAAACACGTTCAATCAATCAATCAACACTAATTGTGACTGCATTCTATTTAGGTGATATATAGATTGAATAGAACACATACTGCAAAACCACTGTTAATTCAGTTAATTACTGTATTTTTTATTGTTGTTTTTTTTTCTACGTACGCTTCTTTAAAGATTCCCTAAAGATTCCTTAAAGATTAAAAGTCAGGATGATAGAATAGGTTACTTTCTATAACAATGGTCCCGTGTGTGTCTGAGGAGACCGGTGAAGCATGAGACCAAGCAGATGGCTGTGTCAGAAAAACCCACATGTTGATAAAACAAAGAGACTCATGAGGGAAAAGACACTGGAGACCCACTGTTTTATCTGCTCTTTCACTACAATCCCATGACTCTCAGCTCCGCAAACTGACTGCATCCGCACTTTGCTTCGGTATCACAGGACAGTCAGCTTACAAAAAGAGGAAATTATACATTTTTTTCATTTACCTTTGACACCAATGTTGAGATTCTGTTTATATTATAATAAGAAATTTTAATTGGAATTCTTCAGAATTACAGGAAATTCCATTTCCTCAACGATCAAACCAAAACGCGCTGCAGATGTGTGTGCGATAACAGGAAGTACAAATGTCAGACACTGTGTGATGAAAGGCTAATTGTTTCACTTTTATAAAGCTAAAAACAAAACGAAAGCACAGATGGCTTTTTCTTGGTATTTTTCTTGCTAATTCTGAAAATCCATTTCATAACTCTATGCCAACCAGCTGTTTCATCTTTTTCTTTCATTTAATTGTAGGAGGTATGTTTTTTTTTAACACTTACCCACATCCCTGCCCTCCATGAATTTCCATTCTTATTCAACCATGCATTCATAACAAGGCACAATGTGAGGCATGGCTGCTATATTTAATACAGGGTCAGAACCCTGTAGCAGCATAAGCCAACTGATAAGACTGTAGTGTGAGTCTAGCTGGCGTGTTGAGGGGGTGTGGAGGGGGAGGACGTGGCTGGGTATTTGCATCAGTGCATCAGTGATGCTGATCAGGAGGGAGTTACCCTGTGGATGCTATACTGATAAAAGGATGCAAAATTTACTAGATCCATGTGGTACTGCGTGGCTGCAGTGATGAATGAAACAATAGGGGTCTGTCAATTATCCCATCCCTCTGATTGTACTTTTCCTGAACTCACCTACATAAAACAAGAGGCGACATGTTGAAGCTGCATAACAATCCATTGATTTGAAGTCTGATTAAGTATTCCCAGATTAATCAAGCTGTGATTGACGCACAGCAACTGAAGTGGCGGAAACTTGTTCACTGTTAAAGTTCAGAGAGATTTGATATTTGGACAAGCAACAAGTAAAATGTGTTTGTCTTTCTATTTGTTCGCTCAGCTAAGATTATTTTGATGAATGAACAAAGATCGCATTTACTTTGGTACATTCCTCCCTCATGCTGGCTTTCTCTCAGCATGCACACACACACACACAAACATATTTTCAATATTAAAACGTTTTAAAGTGCAGCGTTAGTCACACAGCACAGTTTTGTTTATCAGCATTGTGCAGATAGAAAGTTTGTGTTTTCATGGTGTAAAATATTTTTTTGGCATTATGGCAATTTGCCAATATGTTTGTGTTTGCCATTATTTTTTGAGCCAATATTTTGTAAACCCTCACCAGAATATGGTAATCTATAAGGGACTAACAATTTATAAACACAAATGATATTGCCTTTGGTGGTTTAGACTGAATACACACAAGCTTATATCATTAGTATGGAAAAAAACAAATTTTGGATATAGATATATATAAAACCAACATCACAGGGTCTGTCAGAGATGCTGATTCAACTTTCTGTGTTTCTCACTGTCAGTAAAAAAAACAAAAAGAAAGAAAATCTTGGAGGGTTAGTGAACGTCTTGTGACTGGTAAGTTTTTCCATGTGACTGCCATATGATCTTTGACGTCATATTAGTTTGCCAGTTGACAGTTTTGCAGTGTTTACAGAAGAGACGCCAGGCGCAATTGAAAGATTTCTCTACTGAATTTCTGCCCTTTTGTAATTTATTTGCAATGCATTGAAATTATGCAAATAAATAAAATATTCATCAGACATATAGCATATAAAACTGATATATCAGTGAGTACCTCAAATAATTTCGGTACTTATGTGCTTTTGTTACTGTCATGGCCATCAGCCGTGCATGGTTCTGTCATTTTTTTTCTGCCTCTGTAACTATACTTAATCTCTAAAATGTTTCTAATGAACATCCTGATATTCATTAGTCTGATGAGAGCCGAGAGACTGAAACTTATAACCATGAGCCACTTGAAAACACTGCGTCGATCTTCGTGCAACTGCAGCCATGGCTGATTATTCTCTGTGGGTCCTTTGTTCTGAGTAACCATTACCATTTCACAGAGCTATTAAGTCCATTGTTAGTACAAAAATACTGCAGAAGCATGTGCGCTTATGACAAGTGGCGTTATTGAATTCATATTCCAAATGAATTTAAATATCATGAAATTCAGTTCAATGAATTCATATTTCATGGAAACAACATCCTCGATTTATTACAGCAGCTTTAACATTATAATTTTGTCATTTTGTTCTATTAGAAAAGTGTGTCAATTAAGGCCACAATACAATAGTATTAGAATAATATTAGAATAGTATTAGAATAGTAACCCAGAACAGTTCTCAGAAGAAAAAAAAATTACATGACAAAGATCTAATCTCCAGATGTCAGGAGATTAATATTAGAGGAAGGAAATATTCTGACCTTCTACTTTCTTTCTTTTCTCACATACATATGAGTTGTTTTTAATTCACCTTGATAAGCATATGAGTCCTGTCATTTTGGTTCATTCTGTTTGCCACTCAGTTGTTTGGTTTTGGCCTTGTCGTTCTGTTAGTGGTGGTCGTGTGGTCAAATGAAGGTGAATGATTTTCATCTTCCTCCTGAAAAGGAAAGCTTGATCTTGATGAAACGACTGTATCTAATTGAATACAGTTGGTAAATTCAACACCCGTCGCCGTTTATATGGAGCCATTGAGGCCACTCACTGTATCTATCCGTGAAGCACTTCTCTGGATTTACAGGTACGATAAATTCCAGGCCTCCTCAGGGGAAATTAAACCATTGTTTTTGTTGTCATGCTGTTTAATGATGCTGAATGAATGAAAATGGCCTCAATAGAGTGCATAAATCCACCACTGCTAAATGATCCCAGTCATGTTTTTCTACCTTTTTAATAGAACCATTAAAAAAAGATAGTGTACCCAATATTTTACACAGACTTTTTACTTACTTATTTTACTTATAGATTTCAACACCAATAAAAGTGTTTTATGGTGTTGAAAAAACAACATCCAAGTGTTATTTCCTAAGAAATTGACAAACATTGCATTGCAAGAAATTAAAAAGAAAAAACCCTGATCTTCACTAAACAATCATAGGTTTCTCCATTGCTCCTGTCCAGCCTGTACACATACTCTGATGCAAACTGCTGCAGCAAACATTTGTTTGTTCGTTTGCTGCAATATTCTGCTGATAATTGAAGAAACAAACAGACAGAGGTGAAATCATTATCGGTGAGATAATGAGAACCATCATATGCATGGAAGCAAATGATTTGTGCTTCCCTGTTCCAGTTTACACATCCACCCCCACCCCAACTCACACCCACTTATTAAAGCCCCAAGATCAAGGTTTTATTATCTTTGGCTGTAATTAGACAACATGACAACAAAATGCAGGCCCACATTTCCCCTGCCACCACTAACATACATCACTTGTGTTACACTTAAGGCTTAGACCTATTGTAACTGATGTCAGATAGTGTTCATAGATTAGGTCTCAATATATAACACACCCACACAGAGAGAGATGTGCTTTTCCCACAAATCCTCCTAATCCCCCCTGATGCTTTTACTCACCCACACCTACACAACACTAATTCATCACCAGCCCCAACACACACACACACACACACACACACACACACACGCACACACACCGACACACACACACACACAGACACACACAGACACACACACAGCGAGTTAAATGTGACACACATGAGAAGACAGGTATTACAACACACAGTGACAATTTGCTGATGGGAGACCACCAAACACATACACACCACACACACACACACACACACACACACACACACACACACACTTCACATGCTGCATGCAGAATGTAAGGATTGTAAATTATAGAATAAAGCAGAAAATATATAAATTACATCATACAGTATAATACTATAAAAAAGAGCCTCTCTGGGCACTGGCTTTATGTACAATTTACATGATGATATGACATTGATATTGCTTTGGGACACAGGTCAGCTATAACCCTGTGCTCTGGGATCAGAAAACACGAAGCCTGATATTTATTTTTCCACTGCTGATCAGTGGAGAATTCATCATGAGCCACAGCAGCAGCCGTCTGCCATGTCCTCATACACAACACACACAGTCAGTCAGAGCACGACTTAGAATCATTCACATTGTCCTTTGCACAAGAAATGTAATATGTGCGTGTCAGAGAGATTTTTCTCCCTTGTGTACGCCACAGAACACGGCTGTTGGTGAAGCCATTATTCTTACTGGTTGTAAGGAAGTCAGGAAGGGTGATGTGTCATGAAGCTGTAACCTACTGCTCTCTGATATTTCACATGCTCATTTATAATGTGTTACAATGTGTTTGTATGTGATTATGTATGTTCTAATCATACTGACGTCACGTGTCGCATTTCAGAACCCCGTCTGAAAATCTGCTGAATAAGTTCTCATTTCAATTTTAAGTTTACCTGCAAAAAGATGATGCCATTATGTTGCCCTGTGAGTGGTTCATGAAAGTGTTTATTTTCACAGTAATATTGTCACAACAAGCATCTTTCTTATCCCGTGTGTACAGGACATACTTTGCCTGTAAGATCCTGTTTTCACTGACTCCAAATCTGAGGATCTAATTCCAAAATAGGGCGTACGCAGCCAGATGAAAAGGAAAATCCAGCGGATGAAAGGTAGGTAAACATAAGTAGTGCGGAGTAGCATTGTTCCTCTCCAGCTACAAGACCCTCTTGAAGACCTCTCATCTCATCTACTAACACCTCAAACGTGCCAAACCAGCGTGTACTGTGCACCTCTTTCTCCAGTCGCTTGGTCTTATTGAATATATTATCAATAAGCACCTTCTTCAATGTCCTCTGCTGTTCTGCAGCTTTGGAACCTGTCAGCTTAGCAGATGCATCTGTGAATCATTTCACAAATAAATCAATATTTTATTAAAAGTCTTTTCGAGACGTGGTACATGTCAGTGCATTAACTGTGTTTACATTTCACAAAAAGTTCCCAGATGAGGGTTCATCTCTGGAGCGTCTGATTACATTAACATAAATAATTTGAATCTTTGCCCACGACGTGCAAAATAAGGATTTTATATTTACAACAGAATCCCAGCTTGACTTAAATTCATAAAGTCAAGACTAGTATAATCTAACAGAGAACACATTTTGTATGAAATAAAAATGTATGTATATGTGCATATTACAATTGATGCCACAGTGAGGAAAGCAAATATTTTTGCTAATATGTTTACTTTTTCTAATAAGATAAAAAAAAAATGTTAATGTATGTAAAGATATTTTATTGCCTGCAGTCAATTTTACAGAATAGTGGAACTATGTTTTTAAAAGTCTACTGTGCAATAAGATCTCTGAATGTTGCAGAGACCTGGTTCTCACTTGCCTGTATATTTCCCAATAACACTGTCAGCGTCTGTTCTCCCACATGTGCGGCTTTTAGACAATAGAGGATTACAAGTCTCTCTGGAAGAGCTATCATTTGCCGTAAATGTAATAAAAATATACAGTAACCAGTAGACCGATCAAAAAAAAACACCTGATTATACAAATATGGCAAATAATACTTTGAACCAAGACGAAAAATGTGTAGAGAGAATGCGCAGTGTTCTCGAGACAGGTACCAGTTACCATGTACAATAATATTGCATAATATGACAAAGAGGCATATGTACCATGTGTTTAAGTAATAAAGCAAATTCTACATCTGAAATATTTAATCAAACCAACATAGCTTTTTTCTTACCCCCGACCGTCATCCTGTTTCCAGGGATTCAGTCTGACCTTTGAGGTAATGAGTTCCTGCTGTGTCTCTCTCAACCTCAGCTCAAAGCCCACTATCACTTTTCTCTGAGCCATTGACCATTCTCTCAGATTAAAGTCAACTGCAGCCCCACCTTTAAACTCACGCACTGGCCACTGAAGTGGGGAATTGTTATTCCCACTCACAGCTTTCCCAATACCGCCACTGCTATCTGTAAATAAGAGCATTTCCTGGGTGAAAACAAGTCAGCTGTGAAACACGCGAAGCTGAGGAAATTGAATTTATTCCTCCATTATTCACATTTATTATCATTTAAATGATTTTCTTTTTTTGGTCGGATAAGTTGCTAACGCCATCATTGACACATATGTTTGTTTTTGCCATACAGGCAACAGCAGTGGCTTTTTACTTTTCACCTTGACTTGAAGAAACCATGAGTTCTGCATCACACTTCATTTAGTCTATCACAGATGACTGTCCCCTTTGATAGAAATCAACACCAGTTTGAACTGGTTTTGCTTCCATTTTTTGCTGAAGTCAGCATGCTGTTATGTGTTCTTGAGGATGAGGCCATAGCTCTGATCATAGAAAGTGTAAGTGAGGGCCGAAGCTCACATGACCCTCAACCACCGTCTATGGCACCTGTGACATAAACATTCAGCAGCCATGAAATAAAAGCATTGGAGTTGTTTAGGGGGGAAATGGAAAGTCGTTTTGAAATAAGTTTGAGTTAATATATTTTAATTGCCCATCATAGTGACCCACGCAGAACATGCAGAACATGGTCACATTATTTAGTGCTGCTTCATGACAGCTATTGGTTCCTTAAACATATGGTCCATTAAATGTCCAAATACCTGTTGTCCCAAAATGTCTTGCAATGCAATTTTGTCTTGTTATCTGTGAAAACAACTGGTATTTATACACAACAATCCTAACATGGATTATTAATGAGTGTGACTGAGAGGGTGGTGTTTCCTAAAATATATCTAATGTCATTACAACATGAAGGTCCATGGCCTTATCACTGTACATACAGGCTGCAATCCAAGACTGTGCAGACACAGGCCTCCTGATGATGGGAAAATGAGCAGGCCCGTAAATTCCCACATTTACCAGGTGATGGTAGAGGTGAACAGTCAAAGTCGTCAATGCTCGGTGTGTGATTGATTCTATCAGTGAAGGAATGTGCAGCTGTCTTCTTCTAGGAGGAACAGAGTCCCTCACACCATTTATCATGACAGTGGAGTACCACCACTGTAAAATATGTACTGGTCCTAAATCTAATCTGTGTGCTAGTTGGAAGGATTGATAGAGCAAACATTAAAGTTCTGATTACATCAAATCCTATCACAGCCAGACTCACTGGATAATGAGGCCGGCCCAGGCAGCGGCAACGAGAAGCACAACGATCTGTTTCACGACGTGCATTTCATACAACCTACAGAGCCTGCAGCTGATTAATAAGACGACAGAAAAAGAATAATTAGAGTGGCAAACCTCTGCCGAGGCAAAACACTCCTACACCACCTGACTAATTTTTCATCAAGATCCGTGGATCATTTTCAGAGGAACTAGTGAAACACACTGTACGTAACAACATTCAGGAAGGTGGCAAAGAAAATCGCACCCATCGTTTTAACTGGATCTGCCTAGGAATAAACAAGCACATGTGAAAACATGACATCTTTAGTTCAAGCAAATATAAATATATGTATATGGTGTGATTTATACTCTCATTCACAGTTCAAATAAAATGTAGGCGCAAAAAAGTACAACAAAACAAGACACATATTTCCCATTAGTATTTTATTTCCAAAATCCTTAGTTAACTAATTCATAACACAACTGTGGGTCCCTTCAATTCTATGTCAATGTATATGAAGTAAATTGGGGTTAATATGACCAGTATGATAGCAGATCTACGTTGCAGTATATCGTTCTGTTAGGGGATTTGTAATTGAAAACAAGAACATGCAGGAAAACAGATTCATCAAGTGGCACTGTGACCCTCTTTTTAAAGTATCCTTGGATGCAGGGGCAAGACTTGGTAGGATTCCTGAGAGGATCCTTCACATATTATTATATTGCCCCCTGCAGGACAGATACTGTAAGGCAACACTGCTTGATGGTCTGTAAAAACAGAGCAGGCACTGCACAGAGAAAGCACAATGTTACTGACTCATGTTAAGAGCCACAAAGCAAGTTCAAATTAAACCTAATAATTTAAAACAAATTAAAATATTTTAATTTTAGTCATTGAATATGTTTAGGTCTAAAGCAGGTTTAGCTACTCAGCAGGTTAGTCAGTGGGAGTCCAGGGGTTTAGTGCCTATTAAAACGGTAAGTATCCTGAGTCATTCAAGTCTGACACGTGATGCACTGAGATGAAAGCTTCTCAACACGCAGATCCATTTCAACTGTTTGAACCTGTTCGACATCAAGTGGTCATTTACAGAAAAACAAAAGAGCCACTAGCAAATGTACCTACAGCACTCTGCTTCACAGTTCCCCCACTAACCTCCTCTTCATTCAATTATAAACTTGGTCCTCTTCTGCGACAGATTTAAGAATGAAATTAGAAACAGTGGTGGAATGAAGAAAATGAGAACCTGGTAAAAGTGGACTTTAAAGTATTCATGGCTGATTTACAGGTCAGAAATAATAATTAGGTGAACACATCCCATTTGGTCAACTCTGTTGGGAATGATTACTTTGTAACTACTTAACAGCTTGATCAGTCATGTTTAAGTAATGGTGTTCAGGGAAATATTATAGATCGGTAAGGCTGGCACTGATGACAATGCTACACTAGGTTTACAGCAGTCAGGTTATCTACACATTACTGAAACAGTCTGATCAGCCATTAGCATGTAATCATCACGGTTGATAAACAGCTGTGGTCTCCCCAACTCACAATGAACACATCTCATCCTGACACATAACTTACTGGACCTGAAATTATAAAGAACAACTACATTCAACTCTCCTCTCTAAATCTGGCAGGATCATCTAAAAACAACAGGACAGCGCTTATTATTTACTAACTTTCTTCCCAGCAGAGCATCGTCTGATATTCCAGTATTCATCCCTTCCAGTAGCCGGTGCTCTCCAGAATCAAAACCATTTAGTGTCAAGTCGTGATACAGAGGTAGAGCTAAAGGAGAAGGTGAGGCGTGCACGAGTGGCCCCTGCACGGCGGGCTCAGGAGATGATACGAATGCCAAAGTATTTCTTGAGCTGCTCCAGGAAGACGAAGGTGAGCACTGTGTGTGGGATCAAGCGGATTCCTGCTGGGACAAGCCCCTGCAACAAAATGCAGCGTTTAATTAATTGTAATTCTCTCCAATAACAATTGTTAACCAAACTGCTACAGTGGCAAAACATAGAGCACTTAAAAATGTACTGATACAATAAAAGAAACATTTGTATATGAATTTGGACTGGTCAACCCAAATATGTGTGTGAGGTAACGTTATAAAATTGAATTTGTTGACACTGTATTTTGTCGTCACTCGTAATTTAACTATTTAAAAATGAAAAACATATGGTTAATGTGCAATGTGTGCGTATTAACCTGAATCAGGGCTCGTATTATTCTTCACCAAAGAAACATTATCTCTCAATGTAAATAAACATACACAAATTTATTTAGCGGGCCATGGTCAAATAACTGAAATAACACATTTAAGATCCTGTAAGTGACAGAACAGTGTTAATGTACAGTATGACGCACTGTTATTTTTTTTTTTACCTTGTAAAATGCTAGTGGACCCAGTCTGGCAGTTTCTCGTAAGCAATGCGTCACCCCCTGAAGGGAGAGACACAATATGGTGAGAATAAACCCTGACATATGAGGGAGATGGGTTAACACAAGCGGAGAGGAATGAAGGGATCAGAGTGGGCAATGAGGAGGGATGAGGAGGGATCTGCTCACCGTGTACTCTCCCTTTGAGTTCATCAGTCTCGTCTTTAGCACATCCAGAGGTTGACACAAGAACGTAGCGCAACCCCCCTGCAGAGAAACATCCAGGGCTCAGCAAACAAAGGAGCTACGTCATGTTTAGACACAGGCTGATAGTAACCTGATACTTACAGCAATGAAGCTGGAAAGAAAGTGTGTGAATATGGTATCTCCCATTATCCCTGTTCCCAGCACGAGTTGCTTGGCCTGGTCATAACATGCCAACTAGAGGTGACGAATGAGATGCGAGAGAGAACATTCGCGTGACATTTGACAGTGATTTTGCTTTTAAAAACAGTTTTGTTCTACCACCACACTGTGTTACAGGGATATGCACCAGTGTTGTCATGTTTCATATTCAGTGACAGTAACTGAGGAGATAAATGATCTTGTGACTTGCCTGTCCGACAGTGACCATCGCTCCTCTGCTGGAGGCCATGGTGGCTCCGGAGAAGAGTTTCCTCACACCCTCTGTTGGACAGGACACAGGTCAGAGGTCAGCCATGATGCCGCAGTGTGGATGATATACTGTATATGACATTAAACACTCTGTGATGCTTGGGATTTACCTTCCCTGAAGACCCTGAACAGTCCATCGATGGCATGTTTGTAACTACGAGAAAAACATCACTGTTAATAATAATCAAGACCCTGGGCATCTGAACCGCCAAAATAAAGTTACGATACTCACTTCCTCCTCAGTTCCGGTGGTAGTTTCATGTCATTCTGCATCCTAGATGCCAAAATAAATAAATAAATATTGCTCCATTTGCCGTTTTTTGACAATAGACCACAAATAACCATAAGTCGGCTAATAGCAGAATTCCTGTGTACATAAAAATGCCAATGTGAATATTTTCATGGACTCTTACCTGACATTTACCATGTCTGCCGGCGTGCCAACAAACCCACCAGTGAAACCTGTGGGCACACAGTGCTGCATGGGTGATCCTGCATTGTATAAGTTATTTGTGTGTATGTGTGTGTGCAACATCCTCCCACCTCCAAAGGCTCCCAGCAGGACCTTCTGGTAGAAGGGCATGGGGCCCTGGGTTGTGGTGCCCATCATGTCCCGAACTGTCTCATAGATGGCAAATCTAGTGAGGGAGTAAGACATCTGAGGAGAGAAGAAAAACGACAGACAGATGGCAGATGATTTATTTCAGCCACTAGGAGGAGCCGCTGGCAACATACAAACTGATAATTAAAATTGGCCCATAATCAGGAGGCATGATTCACAAGCTAAAACCTGTCCTCTTCATTATCAAGGAGCCGCCATGCATTTTTTTCTCATTTGTCATGCTGGGTTCACCACGTACATTTACAAACCTGTTAAACACACTGAAATACAACAACTCCACCAATCGATACTCTCCCAAAGCCAGACTAGCTATAAGGAAACCTACAGAGGCATCTGAAGCAAGTGAAGCTCATTAGATAGCACAAGAAGAGATTGTTTTTTAGAGATGCTGTTAAAATGTCATACTCTTATGTTCTTTGTGCTAAACTTCATCATCAACACATCACGTTTTACTAAAACTGCATTTCACTCCTTAATAAGTATTCATGTACTATGACACAAGCAGAAGATGACATGAGTGTATGAGTGTGGTGTCCTAGTCAGAGAGGCTCACCACTGAGACTACTCTGTATTCCAATCAGTGAAGTCTCATTTTGATACAGTCTTATTTTCATTTTCATTCTTTATTGATGGCTACTTGATTAAATTCATCAGTCTTATCACCGTTTCCTCAGTCATTTCATTACTAACCAGATTGATTTAGGTGACACCTGCACAGACGTTTCAGCGCAAAGCAAATAAGACAGGTGGTTAATTATTTATCCGCAGATTTTAACTTTGTCCAAATGCCTCATCTGTTTTATTATTACTGCTGCTCTTTTCCTATTTATTGCTATCATATTTGGTACCATTTATTGTTTTCTAATTTTTGTGACGTAGAACACTGCGCTGTACACTGATGATGACAACATATATAGACACACCTGTCTACAAAGGGAGGCAGAGAGGCCGTTGTACAGAGCCAGCACACCGTCATTCTTCACCACATGAATGGCCATCCCCATCATCCTCGTCTTCACCTCCTGCTGCGTCTGCAGGTGAACCTGGAACGTCAACCATAGACTTGAGGAACGGGTGGGAAACAAATCAGAGAAAGACAATGTGTGATTGTTTTACATTCCTCCTTGTTGAGTAACACAAGCCGCCTGGATTAAATATTAATGCAGCTCAGTGCATCAGAGGATTATATGTTACCTGTTGTAATCATTTACTAGTCAATCACCTTAAAGTGTGGACACTCAAAATGAAATGGAATCTAATCAGGAGTGAGTAGATATCCTGACATAACACCAGCCATAATACTATACAGGTTTTTTGTAAGGTTGTAGTGTGGTGTCCTTGTCAGTGGAGGTCACCAGCTTCACCCCATGAACTTTGTACTCCATTTTTATCATAACAGTCTCAAGGCAACTCAGCGCTACTTCAAAAACACAGCGTTTCACCAGACACATTTTCATTCTTTATTGATGGCTGCTTGATTAAATTCATCACATTTTAATCAGCTGTTTAATCCACAACAAGATTGATTTAGGTGACACCTACACAGATGTTTCAACACTAAGTTGTTACACATTTATTCACAGATTTTAATTTTATTTCATAGCCACCAGTCTCTCCTGCCTTCTATTAGCCGACCAGGTCACAGCCAACCAGAGCTAGGAATAAAAACGTGTGGGGAAACAAACAAAATCTTGTAATGTAATGATACTATAGTGTCAAGAAAAGAAACTTTAAAACAAGAAAATAAAACTGCAAGTAATAACTGCAAATATCATATGATTTGTGTGTGAATTATTAAACTGGTCGTTTGAATGTACCTACAAACACTTGTGACAAGTTTTATTCAAAACTTCTTTTTGAGCAGGTTTTAAAAGATTACATCAAAACAAGATAGGATCCTACAGCCTTTGCTTATAGCTCTTGGAGGTTATGAGCTGGATGCAGCTACAGTCATTTGGCAACTGATTTCTATGCAATTTTTTTCAGTCTGGACTAAAGTGACTGTTCAACCAAAAGACAGTGTGACTGCATAGCAAAAAATACGCTATCATTGCTAAAAAAAAATCACAATACAAATTTAAAAAACTGGTCAACTGGACAAAATCTACAATAGTCACGACTCAGGTTTCACAATATGGGGGAAAAAGTTGGGTTATTAAAATGGACAATGGTAGAACTGTTGTGTGCTATTTCCTTGAAGCACTGGTGAACGGAAACACAAACTGCTCTAACACTAAGTCAAATTCCCCCTGAGTCATTGCCAAGATAATGTGTGAATGCATACTCTGCAGTGACACAGTACACCCAGATTAGATGATAACTGCGAGACTAAACAAATATTGTTTTTTTTTTTTAATTTGAGGTCGAAACAAATCTCATTCTACAACTCTGCCAGTTTAGTTTAGGACAATAACAGATTAGCCTAAGGGTTTAATATGTTATGTTTTACAAAAAAAGAAAAGCCTAATGAAATATGACAAGACACATGCAAGTCCTGCTTCTCTGTTGAAAACCAGGTTTACGCAAAGTTATGTTCTTCTTTAACGAGCGGAAATTTGCCATGTGACTGTGTTTTTTGTCTTAAGTGTTCAGAATTTGTAAGTCACCTGTCTCACCGTGGGGACACGGGATGTGGGTAAAATGTCTCACTAGCTTAAAATTTGGCAACACAAGAAAACGGTGAAAAGTTACAGGAGACAAACTGGCTGAGTACAGAATCTGCACCAGTGAAGGAGAACCTTTTTTCTTATGGAGGCCATTTGAGTTTTAATAACATTTACTATGTGATGTCTGAAACGGCTACTGAGACTGAAAAGTCAGTTACATTTGTAAACAAATAGCGACTGCTCTTAGCGGTGGGTAGTCCTTGACAAATATGCAAACTTCAGAGGACAACTCCTCGGGACAGGAAGCTCCTCAGGACATACACACAGTATGAGTTTGCACAAAATCCACAATTTCATGTTTGAAATGTTTGTTTATAGCTTGTTAATTCAGGAAATACAGATATTGGTCTTTTTTTTTTACATAAATGACTACTAGTGTCAACAGTGTATCAGCGCACTTAAAATTGGTATGGGCCAAATATGTGATCAGAGCATCCCTTTTAATTTACTGCTTTTGACTGGTAAAAAGATGAGAAGTGTGAAAACAGTAGTTTGACTCTGTAGCCACTGTTTTTAGTGTCTTTTAATAACTATGCATATCTCCTTTTGTCTTCGTATGTAAATACTGTTTGGTTTAAGTCATAAAAGAATAAAGGACCGTTTGAGAACGAAGCAACTGAATTAACAGACCCAAACTTTAAGGCTTTAAGGCTTTAGTCCTCCTATGCTATTATTTAGATGGCATCACCAGCTAGTAAGCAAGTTGGGGCAGGACATTCCAACTGAAATGTGTTTATTGCTGGCCGTGTCTACATAGTTACACAGCACGTGACTCCCTGTGAAGTAGTTAAGTGTTATTAGGTTATTTGTTACAGTCTGGTAATGCAGCCTCTAGAAAACAGCAGCACAGTCTATTGCGCAACACACACGCGCGCGCGCATTGCTAACTGTCATAATTCCTAACGCTAAACCTGAACCCAACCTTAATCCAATTTTAACCTGAACACCACAACTGAGGCTTGGTCCTCAAACAGCACGAACAGTTTGGATGTTTCAGAAGCCAAGGACTGACCAGAATACACCCACTCTCCCAGAATGGTCCAAAATGCATAGCCATAAAAGTTCACAGCACGCGCGCGCGCGCGCACGCACACCTGCTGTCAGGCGATGACAGGCAGCCTATGTATGGAGGGGGGTTATTTTACTACTACCAAATGATGATCAACCACATAAAACCTTTACTATTAAAATGTGACATACGTGCATATACGCGTGTGTGTGTGCGTGTGTATGCGTGCTACTGAATCAGTGATGACGTTATATTATTCTGTAAACTGACGAGTTCGCCTATTAACTTGTGTCCTGTAACGGATCAGCTCTAAACAATGAGTGGAAGCAGGGCGAACAGTGTTAATACATTGAGTTGTGTTGCGTGTCAGCAGAGTGCAGTATGTGATTCCGGCAGTGAACAGCTGTAGCCTGGTGTTACAGGCCCCACAATGCACCGCCTGCTCACCTTCAACAGATCCAGGGGATGAGTGCAACACGCTGCGCCGCATGACGCCAGCCCACCGAAATACCACCGCGACATCCGCTTCTCCGTCATGGTGCAGCCGTGCGCCGCGATCCGACGTCCTCAGTCCCAGCGCGCGCGTCGACGCGCAGTCAGGCCCGCAGAGGTGCAGCTGCCGGCGGCGTGTGAGTCTCCAGTGCGCGGACGAGCTCGTTAATGTACACACATGGCGGTGAGGGGCTGCACCGCGGCTCGGAGGACTTTGTGCTCCGGGGGCATCGCGCAAACTGATGTGCGCGCCTGCACAAGACCGTGCGTGCGTGTGCGTGTGCGTGTGTGTGTGTTGGGATGCGCGCGCGTCCTATTCCGTATCTGTGCCACGGTGCAGGAAGCAGCTGTGGACACACAGGGAGGAGCGCAGCCAATAGCTACCGTGGACGCCGGAGCTGCCTACTCACCCCGAGGCCTGGGACGCGGAGGGTGACCGCGGGGTACGTGAACGCTGCAGCCCGGAACAACACTCACTCACACAGGCCACTCTCACCACTATCAAACTGTCGCCGTATTTAAAGAGACACGGAACCACACTGTAACTGCAGCGAAGCAGAAAACCCCTCCTGTCTCTTTAAGAGGACAGTACATTCACAAGCGAGTACAAACTTGGATTACTACACACACACACATACACATATACGTGTGTACTTCTGGGGTGCAGATTATTGAAATCTAGTAGGAAATAAATCAACCACTGGCTCTTAGTGATGTATTGTTGATATTTTAAACATAGTTTAGCAGGTGTGTTGGGGACACAGGCCTGTGTTTACTCCAGGATGTTTTCATTGGATAAAGACAAACTTACACCTGAAATCACTTGGGGCCTGTTTGCAGTGGTGTGGCAGCTGATTTGTTGGCGTTGTTTGCTGACAGGGGGACTCATCATGTCCTGTCCAGCTGTCAGACCACAGGATGAAAGACACTGTGTTTGATGCATATTACAGGAAACATATGTCACACTGTGTCATGATGGAGGAACACAGAGTATAATCACAGATTCTGTCGGCATGTCTGATTAGTGATCAGTGAAACAGAGTGTGTTGAGTTTGAGCTATACAAGAACGTTGTATCACAACAGAAAGCTAGTCTTGCAGTTTTGAAATTACAAAGGCCTCAGTCATTCTCTTAAAGGAATATGACAACTCCTAGTTCCCCAGATGGCAGCATGTCCTTGAATTCCACCTTGTGGCTTTAAGAATAAATGATGCATAAATGTTTCCTGTCTTGTGCAGGGCAGCAGGTAGGTGAGGTTACCTGGAAATACTGTCAGATCTCCAGGTAACCTCACCTACCTCCTTTCTATCCCAGCTGATTGGACCATGTTGTGCTTCTGTAACTATGTCTTCTATGTTAATGCCAGAGCAAATGTGGCTTTTTAATGATTCACATTTAACCAATAAAACTATGACAGGTCAACTTGACATGTGGACGTGCACTGGCATTTGTGAAGCTTAGGTTTTCTAGAATAAAAGATTGTTCGCATGGCTTAGTTACAGCTGTCACAGTTGCAAACATGTATTTACAGGGCTGTAATCTAGGAGGGGGGGATTTGGCATAACCAAAGAGTAGATTAAGTTTTCTTTTTAAGATTGAGTTTTCTTGTTATGTTTTGGGAGACAGAGTTTAACATTAGAGTTATTTGTTGTTTACTGCCCCCCAGTGTACTATGCTTGCTATTGCTAGTGGATCAGGCTCAGACTGGGAGTAATTTTAAGTAACTCCATTTTATCATAAGATTCACATGTCTAATGTTAAAAGGACAACAAGCTGTGTGGGGACATTTTATAGATATATTTATTGTGCATAAGTGGTTATACAAAAAAGGTGGAAAATGCACTGTCACCCATCTGCACATGCAATAAATAATGTGGACTTTTCAGTGTTGTGAAGCCAACTGTTACATAGCTCAAGATAAATAAATTATTATTATTAATGTTGAACAATATGATGATTTAAAGTGTTCATATTAACTAGTAAATTAATGGGACAGTATTAATCAATATTAACAGTCACGTGATAGAAAAAACATGGTGCATAATTTAAACAGCTTTCTTTTTTCTTAAACAGAAATAACCAGGATATAATGAGAAATTATCATTCTGATGACATAATATTCATATTTTTATAATTATTTAAGTTCAAATACATTCTCAAACTTAAAAAGAGTAAGTACAAAGAGTAATTTTGCCAGAATACCCTTTGCAAAATACTATTCTCATGCACCACAATAAAATGCATGAAAAGAAAAACAAACACCACTCTGACTACCCACACATTTTCTGCACACATGTACAGTGGTCTTCTGTGCACAGACCATGCACCCACACACAAACACACAAACAGACAGACAAACACACGCAAAGGCAGAGTGGAATTTAAGAAATGTAGTCGCACACATTAATAAACATTTAAAATCCTCCCACAAATCATTTCTACAGCCACACTGACACAAATTCTTGTATTAATGTAATCTCTATTAGAACACATGTTATGGATGTGATGAAATAAATATATAACTTACAGAACCAAATTAACCTCTATCAGAAAACTAATACAAATCTCAACAAAGGCTGAAAATTGTCATAGATGGTGTCTTTACAGTTTCTTGAAGCTTTTCTGACGGCGTCCAGTAAAATGACCTCATACAAAAGATTTTTCCTGCTGCTTCGCCTCTCCCGCTGCCCCTGTTCGTGGGTTGTCCTTCGTTGCTGCTCCAAGAACTGGCAGCACTCTTCCTCCCGGTGGAGAAGAACCAACATGAAGCAGGGAGCCCCCCACTAGGAGCAGCAGACTAGCCCCCCAGCCAAGGTACAGCGCCGGTCCCAGCTCTCTCTTGAGGGGGGCTGCGACATTTGGATCATAGAAATCCCTAATAATGGAATGGGCTGTCCAACAGATGGGTATCAGATAGGCAAGGCCAGCCACGAGGAAGAGCACTCCTGCTATTCTAGCCAGCCGAGCCTTGGGGGCCTGGTTAACATCACCCATGCAGTGAGTACATTTGGCCCCTGCCACCCCCAGTATAAGGGCCAGGAGGCAAAGGAGCAGGGAGAGGATGGTGAGGCCCCGGGCGGCTTGAGCAGACGTGGGCAGGGCCAGGGTGGAGTCATAGGTCTTGCACTGGATCTGGCCTGTAGTCTGAGACAAGCAGTTCATCCACAGTCCCTCCCACAACACCTGGGCTATCACTATCTCCCCGCCTACGAAGGCAGACACGCGCCACAGCGGAGCGGCACACACCAGAGCCCCACACACCCAGCCCAGCACAGCCAAAACCAAGCCCACCAGCTGGAAACCTGTTGATGCCATGATCAGTGCCGACGCTTCAGACTCCTCTCAGCATCAACAAAAAAGACACTTAAAATGTCCTGAGTCCAGATCTTTTATGTGGTTGCTGAGAGTTAAATACTGATGACGTCTTCTTCACCCTGTGTGTTGTCAGTGTTTCGGTGAGATGTCCAGTAATAAGTCTTTGAGATTTGTCCCCTTCTCTCCGTTGTATCCTTTATCCTTTCCTGTTGAACACCGACACATGAAAAAATGCCATTGCTTTCAGCAGATTTACTTGATAAAATCACTGTTTTATTGTTTTGTAAATTTAAAACAGTGAAATTAAACAATAACATATAGAAAATTAAAATTATTAAAAGACAGTAACATAAACATACAGAAAGTATGGTGATAATAGAAAAGCATTAAATGTTCTCTAGCTTGACCCACTCACGTAAAAATCACAGTTCCACCAAAACTCAACAGAACTTACTTTTTAACCAGATGTCCGCTGAGAGCGTGTCAGCGATCCTGTGTGTGTTTACTTGGTGGTGTGGA
The DNA here is from genome assembly GCA_016785345.1 of Trinectes maculatus. Lineage (NCBI taxonomy): Eukaryota > Metazoa > Chordata > Actinopteri > Pleuronectiformes > Achiridae > Trinectes > Trinectes maculatus. The sequence goes on from JAFBJQ010003588.1 coordinate 64,621, forward strand.
TGTGTCATGGGACTAGTCGGTGTCTTTTTTCTATTATGACTGACCAGCTTGTCTCTCTGGATCTCATACGCACGGGTGTGGGAGGACAGCAGTGTGTCATACTGCATACTAAATACACTCACTCACACACACACACACACACACACACACACACACACAGAGTTAGTTATGCAAAAAATGACAGAACAAGGACACTTTGTTTCAAAAAAATGTTGATTACAGCCATGTTTTTATTTGTTGGTGTTGGATTAGCTGGATTGAGGCAAAGGCTGAGACCAAAGAGGAGTAAGAGTTCAACTTGTCAGAGTACTGTGTCGTACTGAGCTCATGTAATTGCCATAAGAAATGGAAACCATATAACCATTTTAATTTTCCATTTGTGCCACCACAGTCTCACAGTGGTCCAGAAATGTCTTACACTTATGTAATAACATAAAAGGCACTTGGGGGCAGTGTTTTACAATTGTTTTCTCACTCGACCTCACAAACGTCTTCTGGCACAAGAATAAAAGGCTCTGTTTAACGTTGCTTGAAGCTTTACGTACTTTACGTGTTTTTAGATGACGAGGAACACCTCTCTTATTTGTTGTACACCAATGCAAGTCAAAGATGGCAGCACACAATAAAGTTTGCTGATATTCTTCCTTTGTGTTTCTTTTAAGCTCTGATGACACTGTACACATAGATTTTACTAACTGGTGCGAATCCTCTTTTCTAGATATTAACATCACCAAAATCAAGGAGGTAATCATAGATTTCAGAAAGAATCCTAATGCCATCTGCACAGCAGTACAACTATCTTATCTATTAGAATAAGGGCCACAGGTGTACATTTAATGTATATGTGTGTGTGTTTGTGTGTGTGTGCGCGCGCATGCAAAAGCTGAATTAAGGTGATTAGGACGTCATGTGCTTCACCCTGTGAGGAGTGAACACACAACCTTCTAATAAAGCCCTGTATTCTGTGTCAGCCCTGTTCAGAAGTTTTGGTTTCCATTTCTGGGAAACAGCTGTGTTGTTATAGAGGCAGAGGAATAAGTAGCACACAGTTTGCATAGATCCTGTGGTGCAGAGTCAGTTTGGAGTTGTTTGCTGATATTTCTTTCAACAAGGCAACAAGATGGCTTTAAGCTCACCTGAAGGTAAATGCCTCATATCTCCTTTTGTCAGACACTTGTTTATCTCTGTGGAGGTATATGTGCAGGTCTTTTATGATCTCAGAAAGAAAAAATCTCTAAGTGTCGGTTTTGCCACAGACTCCAGCTGTCCAGTTGTCACCGACCTGAGGATTGTTTTGTTGGGGAAGACCGGATCAGGCAAGAGCGCAACTGGGAACACGATTCTGGGACAGCAAGCGTTTGAGGCAGAGATGTCTGCATCTTCTGTAACCACTCGCTGCAAAAAAGTAACAGGACATTTTGACAACAGAACTGTCAATGTCATTGACACCCCTGGGGCCTTTGACACAGGGATGGCAGAGCTCCAGCTGAAAAGTGAAATAGAAAATTGTGTCGGTCTGTCTCTGCCAGGACCCCATATATTCCTACTAGTCATCAGATTGGATGTCCGGTTCACAGAAGAGGAGAAGGCTGCTGTCAAATGGATCAAGGACAGATTTGGTGAGGAAGCCTCCAAGTATACAATGGTGCTTGTCACCAGGGGTGATATGCTCGGGGGGAGGCCGGTTGAGAGCTATTTAGCTAAAAGTCCTGAAGTCAAGAAGGTCATCAGTGACTGTGGAGCTGGGTACATTGTGTTTGACAACACGTGCCTGCATAATCGCACGCAAGTGGCTGAGCTCCTGGAAAAAATAGACAGAGTAGTCCAGTTAAATGGGAATTGTTACACCAGCAGCATATATGAAGAGGTACAGAGAAAGAGGAGAAACCAGGAATGGTGGAACAAGTGTGGAGACATGTTGAACAGTGCCAGCGGTTATCTGGTAACGGCAGCAGCTGTCACAGCTGTTCCAGCAGCAGGCTTGGTTCTAGCAGAGGAGGCAGCAGTCACTACGATGGCAAGTTCGCTGTTATATGTCGCAGGTGCAGGAGTTGCTAAAGTCTTAGGGAGATGGAGCAAACCACAGGCAAAGGACAGCTAATACATGTCAAGCCATGTCTCCTTTAAGCAAACGTCTAAAGTCGTTTCACTTATCATGACAAATTTTTTAAACTTTTCTTAAATCTTGCTCTTATCCCAACTATAATTACCTTATTGTTTATTTCTGGTTCATATTTGTTAGAATTATATAAAACAACATGACAACAACTTCACAACACACGGTTTGATGTTCTGTCAAAATGAAAACAAGATTTCCAGTAAACAGCTGCCAAGGCTACACACTGTTAGCCACACTGCCATAAACCCACACTAACAAAAACTGTGGAGGTGGCGCTGCATGTGGAGCTGTAAAACAACACAGATGGGGCTTCTTTAACCTGATACCCAGGTATAGGTATATATTATATTACTATATTCTTCTGTATTTGCTTGATTTAAATGTTTTTTTCTCGGTTGCATGTGTATTCACACACTTTAATGAAATGATCTCACATTGGGGGAAATGCTTTTTTCAGCCTTCAATCAATCTTCTCATACAGTATCTAGTCATACAGTTGTAATGTTCTCTGCACATCGTTTGTCCTGTATGTCATTGTGAAACTTTTACAGTGCTTCTCTTGTATGGACTGTAAATGCCTGCTGATTCAGCTGCAACTGAATAAAAATCTATAATTGCTTACAATAACTACCAGACCTGTTTTTAATGTCCAAAACAAACATGGCAACCTAACTGGTCATTACAGTCCTTATTACATGCTACACCCGTACTTCACTTTCCAACCGTTTCACATTACTGAGGGTGACAGTTAGTTTTTCACTAAATCAACGGTGGAAGAAGGAACTACAACAAAGAGTTTATGAAGAAATGGAATTTGTGACATAATGATTAGTTCAGTCAGTGTTTGGTCAACATGACGTTTAATGCCTTTTCGTTCAAGTTAGTTGTCGGTGGTATATTGAGGGGTTCCTCTGTGCGTTTCCTCGCTTAAATGTGATCAGTCAGCGGATGTTTACCATTGTCTCTTTTCCTTAAGGGAAGTGACCTCATGGTGTTACTAATAATAAAATGAGGCAAACAGCACATCATACTTTAAACAGCCAGCGCTAATTACTCCACATGTGTGACAATCACATTGAAAAACTATGGTGAAAACTGTGCAAAAAATGTTTATTTACATTTTTTTTCTCTTTGTTTCACGAGACTCGTATAGATATAGAGAATATTTCTATCATTATTCATGAGGTATTAAACTAATAACTAAATAATAAGTGTGTCAAATGAAAACAAACAAAAGAAAAACAAGTGTTGTTTTCATACCGTTTGTTTACTGTCAGCATTAAATTCACATGATTCAGTTAATGCAATGTCTCAAGACAGAATGCAGAAAAGGTGAAGTACAACAGGAAGTAGGGACATGTGTAATAATAGAACTGTAATCGGTGATAAAGGTGTCCTTGTTGCTAAGATTGCTATTCCAGTTATACCACCATAGCACTTTTAGATTTGCAGCTTCTACCCTTCCACATGCCAATGGAAACTATACCACACAGGATTCCCAGGACAAGCACAGGGGCCCCTAGCGCCAGAGCCACTGTGGTGTTAGCTCCCACCGCTATAACCACACCTGCAAACAGCAACACAACGGCAGCAGCCGAAGCCACACGTATATTCTTCCTTTTAACCCTCTTCTCCTTTTCCCTCTCCTTCTCTTTCCTCTCCCTCTCCGCGTCCCACATTTTCCTCTCCTCCTCCTTCTTCTCTTCCTCCTCTTGCTTCTTTCGCTCCTCCTCCTCCTTCAGCTTCCTCTGGGCCTTTTCATACATCTCGTTGGTGTAGTGTTTCCCGCCATTGTCCTGAATCATTTCCTTGATCATGGTGATTAGCTCCGTGACCTGGATGCGGTCGTCTGCGTCGTTGTTGTTGAAGGCATGGTATCTGCGGCCGAACGTAATCGAGAGTCTCCGGAGCTCCTTGCACTCCTTCAGAGCATTGTCGGCTTTAGCCTGGTCTTTACACGTAAACAGCATGATAGTGTACATGGACGCATCGTCCCCAAAGTTGTCCTGGATCCACTTCACGGCATTCCTTTCCTCTTCTGTAAACCTCACTCCAAGCCTGATCACCAGTAGGAAGGCGTGAGGGCCTGGCACCGACATCTTGACGCATTCCTCTATTCTAGTCTTTAATTCTTCCTCTGTGATGCCTGTATCAAACAGACCCGGAGTGTCAATCACATGGACCACAGTCCCATCCATTTCTCCGCTCTGTGTCTCGCAGTGATGGGTGACAGACAAGGGGCTCGGGTCCTCTCTGAAGGCAGCTCTCCCGAGAATGGTGTTTCCTGATGCGCTCTTCCCTGATCCGGTCTTACCCACCAGGACTATCCTCAAGCCTCCAGATAAATCCAGAGCTGTAAGAGCAGCAGCAACATTAATGCCATCATTCTGAATCATTCACTGCAGCTTTCATGCTAATCTGCCCCAGTTGGCCAAGCATGAGACTGCAGATTTTTAAAAACTCTTTGCATGTCAATAAATATTTTCAAGAAACCTCAAACAGTAAACAAGGTCAATTATTAAGGTTACCATTATGTATTTTCACTGTTACAACTCCAGCTGTTTTGTATTTGTAACAATTTCCAAAAGCCTAGAAAAGGTATTTTTATGATTGTTGTGTCACCACAATGTTTTGCTATGTCGGAAATCACTGATGCATATTATATTATATTATATTATATTATATTATATTATATTATATTATATTATATTATATTATATTATATTATATTATATTATATTATATTAACATCATTTCAGACCTGGGCTGATATAATATTACTAGCAAACAAAGATATTCATAACCTGGTAAAATTGGAAGTGATCTACAACTGTAAAAGCATCAACAAACCAGAAAATAATGAAGCTGCTGATTAATGCTATGAGGTCTTCAAATGTGGTCATTACTGGAAAGTAACATATATTTAAATGTGTGTCTAAGTACTGAGAATTAAGGAACACAATGAATGAGCTTACTGTCAAAGTTATTGAGACCACACCCATCAGACCGAGGAAGAGTTTTCTGCTTCTTCTCCCGTAGGGGTATTGCTGTGATATGAAATTAGACACAACATACCATAATTTAGTCACTGACATTATGATCTGGCTCATCATTACTTCTGCTTCTTTCTTGTGCTCGTTCCAGCTCGTTTGTATATTACATCATGAAATAGTCAAAGGGTTAGTGCTGTTTTATTGTCCAACATTAGGTGAGATAGGATGTCTTACCTTCAGCCATTTCTTTAGATTGATTCCTTCCAGTTCCCAGGTGGCCAGCTGTGCTGATCCAGGCCAATGCTGTGAACTTAGACGAGCTCTGCTGCTCCACTTTCTGAGAAACGCCTAGAACCTGGCTTAGCTCCGGGGGCTTCCTATTTCCTTGAATTGTCTCTAGTTTACATCTACAATGTGCATCCCAAGAGGTACTATCCACAGCTCTCAACCAATGCTGTACCAGTTTGCATGCATAGCTGCTATGTTTCACAAAGTAGAACAAAAACATCATACTGACATATTAGAACCACTTAAAGTTACTCAAAAAGAATTATACAAGAAAACCCCTTAAAGTACATCCAGTGGCGGAACCACTGCACTCAGGGCCCAGGGGCAGGGGCAGCGGTAGACCCCCACCTCCCAAGCATTATGATACCCATCATACACTGCAGTTTTGACAAATTTCACAAATGTATTTTTTCATTAAATACAGATGACAACAGCATAATTTAGCAAAACATTACCAATTATTACACTTAAAAACTGTTAATTAATTAACAGTTAATTAATTAAACAATAAAATTATTATTTTATGGCCATAAATTATCCTCCCATAGGCTACACCGGTCATCATGTCTTGCTTGTGGGTGGGCCCCTACAAGCCACTGGGAGGAGCACGGGCCCAGGGGCAGTGGCACCACCCAGTCAGCGTATAGCTTCACCCTGAGTACGTCACATCCTTGCATTGTTGACGTCGTCTAAAAGGCACTCCGACCCCTTTTGCCTGATTATAAACTGAATCTACCCTATTTCAGTTCTATCCATTAGTTTTTATCAATTTGACCTTAGCTCATTTCTCAAAACACTCGATTATAGATAGATAGATAGATAGATAGATAGATAGATAGATAGATAGATAGATAGATAGATAGATAGATAGATAGATAGATAGATAGATAGATAGATAGATGTGAAGAAATTGATCCAAAATGTTACTGTGTAGCTATTCTGCCCTCTAGTGGACTAAAGGAAGCATGTCAGCAGTGCCGAATGGCACTGAACCAAAATTCATTAATTATTGTAAACACCTAAATGTATTATTATGAATACTGTTATTATTGTTATTGTTGTCGTACATCACTCTTTTTCTCTTGTAGTGTAAATGATGATGTACTGAAGCCTCTTGGCACTATGCAGTACAGTATATCCACAAATTATGTGTTTTTTGTCTCGTATCCTTTCTATATGAAACATGTGACTGAAAAACACGAGTCCCTGAGTGCGTGTGTGTGTGTGTGTGTGTGTGTGTGTGTGTGTGTGTGTGTGTGTGTGTGTGTGTGTGTTCTGTCATCTCTATTGCGTGACAAGCTACCTGCCTCCACCCTATATGTGAGTGACATGATCTCAGCCCATTTGCTGTGAACTAAAGTGACTGATTAGACTGTTGACAAAACCAGCTCACAACACACATGGCACAGCCATGCTAACATTTCTATCCTGTGCCTGAAGGTACAGCAAGTCAGGATATGATGTGATGGAAACAGCAGCTGATGTAGAGATCACACTTGTCTAGCACATCTGGACTCATTCTAAAGGGAGTTGACAAAAAGAGATATAACATTAAAAATATAACACATTAATAGGGATGACTTGCCACTAACGAGACCTTTAAAAACATGCCATTTTCTTGCTGTATATGCCAATGTCAATGTTTTCGTGGGCTTCCAACCCAGGCCGTGGGCACAACAAATCAACATAGAAGCATCAAAGTGCTTTAAAACCTCATGGGAGGAAACTCAAACATAGAAGATGTGTGTTGATTGTTGTATACATGTAAAAACTGAACAGAAAGCTATAAAAAGGCTCTGAGCTGCAAACTCAGATCCTCCTGATTCTCTCCTCAGACCAAATCAAAAAGCCTATATGCAATAAAGCAAGAGCTGCTCTATAAAGAGTTGAATGCCACGAATTCTCTGAAACACCATACATGGAAAATGTGCGAATAACAAAATGCATCCTGTGTATTGCAGTGTGGGCTCACAGTATTATTGTGTGCTGCCTTAACAGAATAACAACTCCTCAAGTGAAGGGGAAGACTGAGTGGTGCAGCATCACGTTTCAGCAGTCCATTGTTAGAAGCAAACCTGGCAGGAGTTGTTTGTATGTAGGCGTAGCTGTATGTCCATAAAGGCAGAGAGAACAGCAACATACGTGAATCATCACGTGCAGCAGAGGCCAGAGCTTTTTTCACTCAAGTGTGTGTCTTTGTGTGTGTGTTGGAGGGTAGGGTATGTGTGTGTGTGTGTGTGTGTGTGTGTGTGTGTGTACCATGTCAAAAGTGTCACTGCACGTGTCTCAAGACCACATGGGTCCAAAAGGCTGCAGTTTCCTGCAATGTGTACTGCCCTGCACGCGACAGCACACAGAAGGGGAAGGTTCAGACAGCATGAGTTGAAGAGATGAAAATCCATCCTTACCTGCAAAACACGTCTCTATCACTGTCAGTCCTTTGATGATATGTGCATGTTATTGTAAACGTGTTTCTGGATGCTTAGCATTAAAAGGCTAGACGGAAAGGAGCTGGTGTGTAAATTTGCATCTATGCATGCTGTGTTCTGGTTGAGCAGGGTGAAGTTATGGCTGAAGAATCGGCAGGCGAAGGGAACCTCTTTCACTACTGAGCCAGAGTGACAAAAGAAATAATAGGATAGGTCTTTGCGGTTGTAGTTTGCACTTGGTCCCCAAATGTCCCTGAGCCATTGTGTGACCATGACACAGACATTGTTGCGAGAGGTATTAGGACTCCAGACTTTCGGTGGGCCATTATCGGCGTTAGCGTGCTGTGTTAACGCGAGACTCTTATCGGGCGATAAAAAAATCTCGCTGTTAATCTATTCTCAAAGTTGGGTTGGGGGCTGGGTCTGTACTAAGCAAGCTATGAAGATTTTCACCTTGATATTTTAGCGCGGATGTATACCTGGCCGAATTGCACTGTAGGGGGCGAGAACGAGTCAGACTCCGAAACTGTGTAGGCCTATTGAGAAATAACAACATCAAACGTGATGTGGCCCCTGGTCTAATGTGCCACGTGCCTTGAGAAACCCATTCTCAAAGACTTACTTTTAGTCATTATTTAGGTAGCACACACATATTATGAATGCCTTCGGCAGAATTCAAATGAGCCATTTTAATCTTGATTAATCTAGATTAATTCCAAGATTACAGTGAGATTAATCTAGATTTTAAGAAAATAATCTATGCCCATTACTAGTAAAAAGCTTTTTATTATTATATTTTAAATTAACATTGTGGTTTTCTTAGGTAATTGGCAACTTAGTGGCTGCAGTGGAAGGAGACTTGCTGAATTGTTCTACGTTTGTGCCAGGTATTTATTCTGGCTACATGAGTTAGCTGTGATGCAGCGACTCATGACTGCACTGAAGGCCTAGCTGTGAAATGCATGGATTGCCACTGATGAGGCATCATGACTCACATAGCCAAATATATATGGAGCTAAATGCAATGGGCTCTGTTTGAAACATTGTGCCGTTATATGTTGTTTTATGTCAAGAGTTCATCTCCTTGTTGCTAAAAGCTAAAGTTCACTTGTGTGCATTCAGAATTTGTTACTATGGGGAGCCTAAGGGGAGGGGGAGGGGGGGTAGCTTCAGTAGTTATTTGCTGCATAGAGTAGTGTGGGATGGTGAAGGTATATTCCATCAGGAAACCGGTTACGTCACTGTGGTTATTTAGGGCGTGTGGGATTCAGGCCGTGGACTCCTGGCAATCACGACTCTGTCGCGCGCGCGCACACACACGCGCACACACACACACACACACACACACACACACACAGGAAGAGGAAAAGCGTGGGGGTGAGATATTTGCTTTCCAATAGGTTTTTGAAATTATGTTATTCAATTGTCAATCAAATCGTTTCTGACTCAACATCCTCCCACTTTCTCTTTCATGATGTATGAATGGTAAATATACTATCTCTCTCTCTGTACGTCACAGGTACAGACAGACAGACAGACAGACAGACAGATAGATAGATAGATAGATAGATAGATAGATAGATAGATAGATAGATAGATAGATAGATAGATAGATAGATAGATAGATATTAATGAAAAAGGACATCATACTATTAAAAGTTTTATTTTGAAAACATCAGTTCAGTGCATGTGAAGCCACATCGGTAACATATTACAATCAAGGAAATGATGTGTTTCCCTCGGTCGTCCCTCACTGGATCTGACATTTCTCCAGTGTTTTGCCGGGTTTCCTCGCGCTGTGTGGCCTAATCACTTGTCGGAGGTCGGTGCTAAAGCTCGGCCGCCGGGCCAGTGGGTAGATGACGCCGCAGGGATCATCGCGACCGGGCACATGGCTGCTCGCGCCCGACACGCGGCCGGACCACATCGCCTGGTACGAGCGGAGGGAGACTTTACGGTGCTGAGACGGGCCCGTTTCAGCCGGAAGTCCGCCTCGCTTTGCCAGGGTCTCGAATACTGTCTCTAGATTAGTGCTGTCCTTTGCAGATGTTTCAAAATAGGCACAGTCATCACCGAGGGCTTGGAGCACCTCTGCTGTTGATACCTCTCTCTCGGACTCGGGCAGATCCACCTTGTTGGCGCAGACCAGCAGGGGGACCTGCGGCCGTGCGCACAGCTCCGGCGCAGCGGATTTGGTGAGTTTGGATTTGGCAGTCAGGATCTCTCTTCGCAGGACGCACACCTCCTCGAACGAGCTCCGGTCATCAAGACTGAAAACTAGAAGGAAAATGTCCCCTGCAATAATAATAATAAAAAAACATGAATCATTTCTCCTAAATTAAATGACTTACTGTTGCGTTATGATGTGTGTGTCCACGTGTTCTTTAACGCATGCAACTATCACCTCAAAGTCCTGTATTCCTAACAAATAAAAACTTACTTTCATTGTGTTGTTTTAGCAGAACAGATATTTTTGACTTTGTCAATACGCACCTGTTAGAATCGACAGCCGCCGCTTGGCTGGGAAGTCTCTTTCCCTGGAGGCGTCCAGGACGTCAATTCGATACGTCTCCCCGCGGATACGAAACAGTTTCCGGAGGAAATCCTCGGAGGTGGGACTGTACTCCTCCACAAATCCGTCCCGGAGATACCGTCTCAAGATGGAGGTCTTGCCGACCCGTGGCGCACCGAGGACCACGATGCGCTTACAGTTCTGGGGCTTGGTGGAGCACAGCGCGTCTTGATGGTGCTCCTGGCTTATCTGCCGGTGCCAAGTTTGACCCTGGAGTACCAAAGCTGCCAGCTGATCCAGAGGGGACCTCTTGTGGGGATGGCTGCTGTTGGCATTAGGCAGCTGCCTCACAGCTGCCCCTGAACACATCTTCTTCTCCTGCTTCCACTGAGAGGTGGCCGCTTTCAGTATCCCCAAACTTGCCTTTATTCCAGATGAATGCAGGTGCTGCGACGCGTTTTTGTAAGCCAGCAGGATTTTGGAGGAGCCGGCGCACTGGCCGTCCACATTAACGTGGAACGTGGAAACGTCCATAGTGGAGCAGCTGAGCTGATGCGTGGCGGGGACTGGTGTGCGCTGTGCGCCGGTGGAGAGGCTGCCCATCTCCATCTTCTCCCTTCAGGCTGCTTCTCGCCTGCGGTGACGCGCAGCACAGTGCTGGGCAGTGTCGAATGTGAATGACGCCCTGTAGACCTGTGTTTGGCCTGTGTTTGTCAGGAAGACTGATGTGCGCTGGCTTTATATAGGCTCCCCTCTTCCCTCAACCTTTCAGCCGCGTCACGCTGACTGACAGAAGAGGTTGTTGTGTTCTTTCAGAGAACATGGTGTTTTGAGGAAACAGTGAGCTGCGATTATGTTATGGCATAGACTACAGACAAAAAACAAAAACATAAAACATATATATGTGTGTGTGTGTGTGTGTGTGTGTGTGTGTGTGTGTGACTTAGGGATATCTGTGCATATTTTTTATATGTATATTATTATGTATATTTATTTTTGCGTATTTACCGATAACAAAAACAAAATCAATGTACAAATGCAAACAACAACGAAAAATACACATAAATTATTTTTAAAAAATACACACACACACACACATATCTATATCTATCTATCTATCTATCTATCTATCTATCTATCTATCTATCTATCTATCTATCTCCCCATCCATCCATCCATCCATCCATCTATCTATCTATCTATCTATCTATCTATCTATCTATTTGTCATGGTTACGAGTAAAGAAAACATATGCTGCCTGAGGCTGAGCTAGCTTAGCTGACACCGCGCGAGCTGCCAGTTGTGAGGCTTCAAACCAAAATATCGGCGGTGAGAAGTTGGGACCTTCGAGTCATTCAGATCAGGTTTGTCTCTGTGCCTTCTCTCTACCGGAAGGTTCAGCGTGTCCGTCCGTAAACACACTCCCCTGCACATGTAGCCTACTGGGAAGCTCCATGTGCTTCAGGCAGAAAGCTAGTCAGAGTGAAAGTCATTATACATCAGCTGACTATGCACTTTACATGTGAAATGTTTACTTAAAGAATGACCATCGAAATACACTTAAGACTTAAATACACACTAAGTTGTGTTTGGTATATTGTAGGACAATAAGTTCGTATTTAATTCGGAATTGTTTGAATCAAGTTCCAAGGATCATCTTTTACCTTGAGAAAAAGCAAAGCAACTATCTAAAAGTCATTTATTTTGCATTCATCTACAAAAGAGAAGAACCACTGATTGTTGTTGTGGCCATGAAAACAGCAAGCAGGCACTGCTGGGTAAGGAGAAATGAGTAAACAGTTGCATAACCATGTCAGTGTTACATGTCACTGAACAGGAGAGAAAGAAAGGAGCAACAGGAAAGGGTCTTCTTCTTCTACTACTGTTTTCACTGCAACATTTCCCAGGTACTCAATACACACATACTCACAGTGTATCACCTCTAAATCACATTATGTTAAGAGACAAGCCACTGGACATCTCTTCTTCTTGTTTTATCTAATGGCGTCTGGTAAACAGTTTATAAGTGAACCACCATGTACACAAAATGACAACACATCGCGTTACATTACTTAACACTGGATTACAACATATCACATCGCATTTCAATATAATACATTTTAACACAACACATTCTGGTTAATTTGTCGCCTCTTATGATCAGTGAGGGGGTGTAAAGGTTTTACCCTGTTTTACCCTGACTCCCAAAGAGGGAGTGGTAAATTCAGCCATGTTTCTATCTTTGATGTCACAGGAGTTGCCCTTCATCTTATAATGTCTCTTATTAGTTTATACATCACATGTCACTTCCTTTATACACAACCATACACTACATTGGTTTTTTTTTTACCACAGTACACAGGGACGCTACCCTGCACTATCCTACATACCACATATAGTTAATATTGGTATTATTATTTTTGCTTTTGTAGGTATAAAATGTCTGACCCAGTGAATCTGGAGCCTGACTCTCAGGCTCTGGGCTGCTTAGGTAAGTTTTATTCTTTAGTCCTCATGGACAATAGTGTATAGTGTAGCACCACCTGAAGAATATCCTGTAGCTAAAAGGGATGGTATTCTGCTTATAATAGGTGTCTTTGAGAATGTTAATTAATTTTTACAATCCTCATCATTTTAAGGACTAGATGGGGTTCGCGTTGATGACCACGGAATGGTTCTTCCACACAGTATATTGGGTAGTTTAGAGGATTTCAGAAGTTATCTGAAGGCCAAAGGGGAGACGGAGGTAAATTCAAATGAAATTAAATGTGTTCACAGTCAGTAAACCTACAAATAAAAAACAAATACAGTACTTCATACTTAATGGCATTGGTTTCTTCCCTCATCCATTTACCACCCAGCTGTTGGAGCGAATACCAAAGTCTCAGAGAGATCCTCCATATGAGGCCCAAGAGAGGCATCACTACAAGGCTGTGGAGAGTGTGCTCGGGATGACTTCAGGCCACAGGAATATCCAGAGTAGTGCCTTGGACAACTGGCACAGACACATGAGTCAGCGCAGACTGCAGCAGGACTTCTTATCTGGTGAGATCAGCAGCAACCTGCAACTGGAAAAGATCAGTTTTGAATCACTGTTGCATCCTAACCTGCAGCAGAAAAAAAATCAGTTTGATTTCCAAAGCCTACAATATATCAGTACATTATGTTTGTCTATCAACTGACATCTGGGGCTATCTGGCGCTCGATCTGTTTCTAGATTCACTCAACAGACCGGTTAAGACATTACTGATGAATCAAGGCATGGATTTCAGAGACACCCAGGAGAAGAGGGAACTTCTATACCAAATAATGCCGCTCGTCCACACTGGATGTGTATGACACACATTATCTCATTCTCATTTTCTGTGCCTCTAACCACATGTCAGACTCAAATCATAATTCTCTAATGCCTAAAAACCTTTATTTTCATTTTCTTTGTGGATTTTTCGCTCCTGTGCCTTTACTTTGGCGTCTTAGGGTTATCATGAGGGAAGTGAGTTCTGGAGACTCCCCCAGCGCATTGGGGATGAAATAAGTGGCGTCTTAACCACCCTGACTCGGACAGAGCAAGGCATACAGAAACCTATCACAAATATAGGACAACCAAGCAGCCTACGCCAGGAATCAGGTAGGCAAACACACAGTCATCTACTCTATGTCCCAGTTTCCAATCTCTTCCTCAACTTCCTCAATACATTCCCTGGGGACATAGTGGCGTTCGTATGTCTCTGAACTGATTTTAAGGTGACACTAATGGAAAAGCGCCCTAAAACTGTCCAACAATGACAGATTAGAACGCGGGACAACTCAAACTATTTTAAAGTTGGGTGTTTTTTTGGCGGTCGCTTAAAACAGAGAGGGATTCCGATACACGGGTCACATGAGAGACTGGGGAAAAGGCCTGACTCCTTTCTCCTCTGTAGGAACCAGCTGGGGTGACACTCAGCGCCCAGCCTCCCGGACCTGGAGCCAGAGCTCGTACCTACAGCAACAGTATGACAAGCTGAGGAAGGTTCTACCAGACAAGTTCATCAAAAAGCCTGTGAGTCCACTTCAATTCTATTTGTGATCTGATGAATATGGTTGACAATAGTGTCTCAAAAGTTCAATAACTGTGGAAGTATATTTTAGAATATTTTCACAACATAAACACTACTAATTTACCATTCGCAGGAAAGTTGGAAGTAATGATGGTTTCATACATTAGATTTATAATGCATGCTACATTCAGCATAACCTTGAGTAATTTGAACCACACCACTGATGTTTATCTTGCAGCCATTCACTTTTTAGCAAAGGATCGGCTTCATTACTGGGCCACTTGTTGTCCGACCACGCGGCCCACTGTTGCTGCTCACACTGTCAGGACACTCTGTCTCTGACACTGCTGCTGGAGCTCCTAGTTGCTCATCCAGCCGGTGATCATCCAGCTCTGGCCACACTGTTCTGGGTTTTCTCTATGGGGAATAAAGTACAGAACATGGACAGGGCGGTCGAGCACATGTACCTGCACCCCTACACAAAGAGTCACGCGGACCTGCACATGGGATGTGTTCATTTAAATACACTGTACATACGATAACACTGTTATCGCTTGCAAAACGTATATGTTCAGTACCCTCAGGTGTAATGGGATTAATGGAACTCCATGGCCTTTCCATAAACACTCATGTAGGTTCACATACATGCTGACATTGAGAGGGTACAGTTATGAAATCTGGAGCGTGTCCAGCGTCTCCTGTTGAGATCTGTAGGGTACTAGTGCCAAAGGGAAGGGACAGAACCTGCCTTACTGCTGAATTACAATGACTTCATTAGCAGGTTCTGGGTTAAACTCATTAACACAAATAAACACACGTCTTTGCACGGCCAGTTCCCATTTTAATAGTAATAGATGTTGATTATGTAAAGATGTATTCAAATAGCATCTTTTATTTTCTCTTTTGTTCTCCTCCTCCCCCGTCTCTCCCTCACGCACACAAACACGCACACACACACACACACTTCTTTGTCAGTGACATAAGAGAACTTGGTCGCAGTGTGTTCTGTCGTGCTGGTGGCTAATGTGACGTTGAGGCGATTTGGGCTCTGAAGTACCTTCTGACAAAAACAGGGACAGAGACAGATCGTCCTGTCAGCCGCTGACTTCCCCACGACTTTGTGGCATATGTGCAAAGAGAGAGAAAGATGATGGGGATAGGGAGGGTCTCTCAGGGCGGGGGGAGAAAAGAGTGAGGGAAGGGAAATCAAATCTACATTGTTTCCTAGAAAGGAGGAGATGTTGGAACTACACCATAGTTAGGGGGGGTGGGGTTGCACAGCGGACACGATGACTTGTCACAGTTGCAAAAGGGCCAAGGTGCTCCTTGTTAGGAATGGCCCAGGTGCTCTCTGCTGGGAAAGGCTGAGGTGTTAGTTGTCAGAAAGACCTAGGTGTTCCTTGGTAGAGCCATTTGTGCAACAGAGAATAATTGCAAATAATTTGACCTTTTCCTGCATTTGGTTTTCTATTAATAATTCAGTTGATGAACAATAACGTATAACACACAACATGTCTGTCTTGAGAGCACAGTGTTTTGCTTTGTGTGTATCGAAATGAAATAGATGCTGTCTTTTTCATATTATATTGGTAGAGCTGTGCTGGTAAGACAGTTACATTGAAGCATGGAATAAATATGAATGTAAATGTTTCACTTAAGCAGTCCAGATGAGGAAGTTGGAAGTAAAGTGTATGAACACCTATGTAAGTGGCACCTCGAAAGTGGCCAACACATGTATCTGTTGACAGTAGATGGAAGAGGGCACTGTGCATTACATCTCAATGGGAAACTGGATGTTGATTGGATACATACAGCTGACCCAGTGCCACTACTCTGTCGCCCTTTTGTTACAGGACTTCAGTGGACTGGAGGTGATTGGCTCCAACAGGCCATACACATATATTACACCGTCGCCAAGTCCCTTACTGGACAAGGAAGAAAAGAAAGAGGAGAAGGAGCATGAGGAGGAAAAAGAGGTGGAGCTGTAAGAACTGCTCCCATTACAAACACACTCTAAAAAAAACTTTTTATGCTTTTAATGTTGCTTTCAAAATATCTATTGGGTTTGCTGCTACTTGCTAGTTGCTGTTTGGCAGCCTGAATGTATACACTGTAAAAAAAGATTAGTTGACTCAACTTAACTAAGTCATCTTGTTGCTTTGACTGAGTTAATTTGAGTCAACTTATAGTGTCAAGTTTATTACACTTCAAAACACGAGTCGATCTAACATGCAGTCTGTTGACTCAACTTCCTGTATCAATTAAGTTGAAAATATTATTTGAGATAACTTTAAGAGATGTTGGCTGAATTTATTTTATCAAGTTCCTACAACTGTGAATCCAGTTGGCTCAACATGGAATACATAATTGATACAACTCACGATGTGTTGACTCAACTTTATGTATCAAGTAATGTGGACTGGAAAACATTACTTAAGAGAACTACAAAAAGATTTTGGTTGAACTTATTTGATCAAGTTAGGACAACATTATTATTCTTTTCTCATGCTCTATTGCCAAGTTACTTGAGTTTACAGAAATGGCTATTTGTTATTATTGTCTTTATCACACAAAAATGTATATATTTACCATATACCTGGTATTTTCATTAGACAGCCGAGTGTAGACAAAGTCTAAATGATATTGCTGTTGCTACGTCTTTCACAGTGACTCAGTGGCACAGTGCAAAGACTCTGCATCAGAAGTCCTACTCATTCCTGCTTTGAGGTTCTGTGGTCAGCTCGCTACCTGGACTGGAAACACCACCACTAACGAGGTACAGACTGAGTCCGTCTGTGGGTATTCATTTCAATCCATGACTACGTTCCCATATGTTTGTCTTAGTAAATGTCAATTTGCAGGACTAATCCTTAAGTTAGAGATTCTTTTCTTTTCTGTTAAAAGTTTATACCTGGCTGTTTAGCTTTCTACATGAACGCTGGCTTCATCTACTTCTTTTTGCTCATCGATCAGGGAGAAGTAGGAGTCAAAGCCATATTAATCTTCGAGGCCCTGACTGGAGAAAGAGCCGCATCCCACCTGGAGTTGCACAATGAAGGCCCCACAGCCATCTTCTACAGCTGGCAGAGGGTTCCCATGCCACACAGCTTTCCTAACCTGCGATCACAAACAAAGGACCTGCACTTCTACTTCAATTCCTCCTCTGGTGCGTTCACAAACACAGTCACCTGCTCCCACCACTCTTACATCATACACTGTTTGCCAGTGTGTCAGTCTGTCATTACGGTCACTTTCCACTTTCCCTCTGCTCTCGCCCAGGTGTGATCCTTCCAGGTGACACCCAGCGCATAGAGTTTATATTCAAATCAGATAAGCCAGGAATCATGACTGAAGTGTGGCAGCTCGACACTCACCCTGTGCTGCTTCAAGGAGCCTCCCTGCAGGTCACACTAAGAGGGGTGGCTCTGTTCCAGGACAAAACAGCAGAGCAGAGGCTCTTCATAGAGGTAGTTTTACAAATGATCTGTGTCTAAAAGACGGAAAGACGCATGGCACGGACGTGGTTATTTACAAAAACACAATATGTTTTCTTTTTTTCTGTCTTTGTTTCTCTTGCGTGTACACGAGCAGGCGAAGCTGGAAAAGATAGTGACCGTAAAAATGTGTCAGTCGATCGTGTATGACATGTTGTGTGGGGTCCGCACCCCAGAGAGGCCCAGCACTCCTGCAGAGTTCTACATCACTGAGGAACAAAGGTTTCTCGAGAAAAACCCAAAGGTAATACAATGTGGTCTGATTCACTGTGAAATGACCAGTTAATGAAGCCATTTCTTATGCTGTTCTGCCCAGTGGGTGACAGTATGATAAACCCTTTGTGGCTTCCCCTCTCCAACCTGAATCATATCTCTGCAACTATTTTTAACACAATCATTCTTGGTAGTTGATTAATTAAACATAGATCACAAGTGGCAATACCTTAAATTAGTCACCGTTTCCTCTGCATTGTAAAATGAGGTTATGGTGCCATGGCAGCGGAATGGTAACATGGCTTTAACTGGGTTAATTGAGAGACTGGTTCGATTCCTCTTTATTAAAGATAAAACAGATAAAAGAACAGATCGACAGATGGGTCTTGACAGGAAATACTAGAATGATCACATTTCAATATAATCTCTCATCATCATCATCAACACATCCATCTTGCAGTTAAAATAAACGGACTTTTCCATATAAAGTCATGCATCACAGTGGTTAAATAACTAATAGCAGATTGTGTAGTGGATGTAATGTCCTTTCATGAGATCTATTAATTGCATGTCCTTAATCCTGACATATGACGCCACTGCTGAAAATTACATTTATTTATGCCTGTTTTTAGTTGCATTATATTTATCAGCCAGTTGAGGAACTAAAGAGACTGTGGCAAAAGGTGAATCCAGAGCAAACCTGGGACCTCTCTGTTGAGACTCTCCGACAGGTAGAGGCAAAAACACACAACAACATTGTGGTGCATTTAAAAAATATTGATCTGAACATTTATCTCGACATTCGTTCCCATACTTAAGGCCGTGATATCTCTGCCCGAACCTGAGCCGGCTGACACCATCACCAGAGAAAAGGGCTTGGCCGAGCTCAACTCTCTGCTGCTCCAGCTTTCTGAACCCGTTCAACTGAAATACCCCCGTCTAACCGCAGCAGATATACGGTGAGGCATTAACAGCAGCAGTCACACAGCGGCAGACTTATAACACCTGCACGGTCAACGTATTAAGACTTGTGTTTGTGGTGGTGTGTGGTGCCCCCTGTAGGCTGCAGCTGTGGAGGACTGTCCTGGAGAGGATGGTAGATGAGGCCGTGTGGCTCAGAGACATGCTGGGCCTCCCAGAGAGGGAAACATGGTTCGATGTGGATGAATTGCCGATGTCTGATGAGGGTGAGATGCACACACTGTCACTCAGACGTAGACCGGTGACGCTGTTGAATTCCTGTTGTTTACGACTATTATTGCATCACAGATCCGCCTGGTGGTACAAGCAAGGACGAGAAGAGTGAGAAAAGGGAGTCAGCTGCTGATGAGAGAGAGGAGAGGGGTTTGTCAAGATCCAGACACAGAGATGACAGCAAAAGACATTCCCTGTCGCCAACGACTAAAAAGTCAGGAGAGGTGATTTCAACACACACTTATCTACACACAGATGGAGAACGATTCACAGACTTTTCACTTATTAGCATGAATGAAGCACGGCGCATTTGGAGACAGGACACATTACTCCAGCTGCCTTTCAGCTGATCTGATCACGAGTCACCCTCACTACTTCAAACAAGCTGTCCCTCCATCATTCATTTTATGTAATGTTCCGTTGGCTGGTCCTCTGCGATGGGTTGGTTACATATGCCATGGTGTGTTGTGCATGTGTCAATTATATGCTTGCCACCTGATGAGTGGTATGAAAACCTGCCACCTCTCACTGAGTCTTCTCACTAAATGTAGGACACTGATGCTCCCCACATGACTGAGCTACATGACTGTAGATCAGCGATCGGTCGCTGTTCCGCTTTTTGCAGTGAGACAGGTCGGGTGAGACAATAGCAATCAGATGTCACTTAGTGCAATAATTAATTTAATAGACACGAACGAGTTGTTGCTATAACTCACCGTACACCCAGCCAGTTTGGATCTCCCTAATGCTGTTGTCAGAACAGGAAGTGCAAACCTGAAAAAAATATGTCCTGTAGCTCACTGTCATCACATAAACACTGTTTTGGGTTGTAATCTGGCCCAGAGGTCCATGATATATATAATGAACCAAAAGAAGGTTTACATTGCATGCAGCAGAGAAGGTAAACAGAATCAAAAGCTTAAAATCTGAGGAAACGACAGTATGTATGGTTACACAGCCTCATCTGTATGACTGAATATTTTGCTGGGTGACTTTTTTTCCCCCGTCTGTGTGCTGGGTGAATCATAGGTCAGGTACCGCCTTGTTACTCATGAGATACCATGGTAACAGATCAGGGTGCGAAAATGTGCACCTGCTCTCCAAATGTGAGCCCAGGGTGTGAATTAATTGGACCTGGACTGGTCCAAGCCATCTGCGTTACACACACACACACACACACTCGGCTTTACGTTGACTCAGTACAACACTCAGGACATGTACATGACATGCAATACTCTGCCATCAAATGTGTGGGAGGTACTTTTTCATTACACAACCACCATCACATCTTCTCATTTAGGTAATTTGACATGTTCAGTTAAAAACTCAAGTATTTGTCTTCTGCTGTGTTGTGTACAAAGGAGAGCAAAAGGAGGGGGAGAAGAAGAGATGAATCGGGGAAGCGCACCAGAGACAAGTCAGGGAAGGAGTCTGACACTCTGTCTGATGTCGATCAAGAACGCATCAACGAGCAGAAACGGATGGCGCGCATTTACACACCTCTCCTGTACACAAAGGTGAGTCCTTCAAATATCTATCCATACTATCAGGTACGGTTTCAGTTTTCAAGGAGCACTCCAGAAAACCAGGATGTGTTGGCCTTTGCTGCTTAATTTGTGACCAAACATAAAACCTGCCTCTAATGAGTCCTCTGACTTGGTCTCATTCAAGAATTCAAGAAGTTTTATTGTCATGTACACAGTAGAAACACAGTGGCTACACTGGGCAATGAAATTCTTACTTTGCAGGCTCCCTCACACAACAACAGTACAGAAACTTTACTAAAATAAAGTAATGAACTTATGAATGAATGTGATTCATATATTGAATATGAATGAATATGAATTGTCAATGGTCTTCATGGGCTGTTGTACCCCTTATATATATATATACACATACACATACATATACATACATATATATATGTATGTATGTATGTATATATTGTCCTGTGTCGTCATTCATATGAATGAATGTGTGTGTGTGGCAGGTGCGTGCTCTGATGGAGGACCTGATGGACTCCATGTGTGACCTGATGGATGTGGAAGACCAGCGGACCATCGACACAGGAGAGGCCGAGGAGCTTGAGTGAATCTCCTCATCCAGCACATCAGATCCCTGACTCTCTCTCTCTCTCTCTCTCTCTCTCTCTCTCTCTCTCTCTCTGTGGTGAAGTCAATAAAGGCTGAGTTGTGTTCTGACGCAGAGCTGGTGATGTGGGCTAACGTGAACACGCTGTTCGCTCATCATCTGGTGATGATAGTAGGTCTCACTGTACCGCTGACTCCGCGTGTGACGCGCCCCTCTCCCCCTCCCGTTCACGCCTCGCCGTTACGCAGCCGCGCGCGCCGCACGCGCCTGGCCCGCCGCTGCTGTGCGCGTGTGTGAAAGCGGGCTGCCTGAGTGAGAGAGGCTTATCCCTGTCCTATGCGGATTTCATCCCCTCCGCCCCGCATCATCCAGCGCAGGCCGGCCGGGCTGTAGACGGCGTGGCGGTGAAGCAGCTCCCCGCTCGGCTCTGCTCTGTCACATCAGCTGCTGGGCGGAGTGACGCCGGCTGCCCGGTGCAGCAGAGCCCAGCGCGGGGGGTAGTCCGGGAGGAGAGCTGCCGAGGTGAGACGCTGCATGTTGCCGAGATGCTGAGGAGTGTGTGTGCGTTTTAATGGCCAGCTCTCCGTCTCCACACGCAGGCTACAGTGTGGTTAGGTGTGTAGATGTAACACACAACTCCAGCAGGAGTTGTGTGCGCGCAGGACGCGGCTACACACGGGGATCTACCGCAGAGGTGTGTGTGTGTGTGTGTGTGAGAGAGAGAGAGAGAGAGAGTGTGAGCCTGGTGGTTGTGGTGGTGGCGCTGGAGTGGAGGCTGGGTCATGCATTATGCAGCGCCACCACGGGTGTCCTCTCCTCCCTCCATCGCCACCTGAAAAACACCGTCCACGCCAGCACACCTGCTTCCGCAGCGCGCATGCGCACCCACCAACGTGGACGACGGGATGACGCACGTCGTAAGCGTTCGGGGAAAATTGACGCATCACACCGGTCCGTGTGTGGAGCTAATTACCAATTAGTGAAGTGAAGTGTAATATATATATATATATATATATATATATATATATATATATGATCATGTGCGCTGTCCTCGTGGCTGAGGTTGCGTTGTCCACAGTTTGTCCCCAGATGACCTCATCACCATCCTGTCCCATCTTGTGATCTTGACAGTATGTGGTTGATCACGTGACAGGATGGCTTTTTACCCTCACACTTCTGATCAATAAATACTTTTGTCCACCATTCAGGTGTTTGTTGCATCGTCTCACGCTGTTGTCACAGTTACATCAGAACTTTATTCCTAAACACCAAACACTGATTAGAACGAACTGCAGTGTTTTGTCTGTCAGACAGGATGTGGCCTTCACTGGTTATATTCCTGGCAGGACAGACAGACAGACAGACAGACAGGTGGATGAGAGGTTTATGCAGCAGACAGGACAAGTCTCATATTAATACTGAAAGGAGGACATTTGTTACAGGGATGAATGTTTGACTGTGATTATTAATTGTGTCACACACCACCTCAGGGTTCCCGCCTCCTCATCGTAATACACACACACACAGAGTCATATTACTCTATTACACTGTGACTTATCTGTCGTGTTGAAAAAACGTCAGATTGAGGGATCTAGAGAGCAATGGAGTAAAGCATGTTGGAGACAGCGGCGGCCTTGGGGGAGCATGTGTCTGAGCTGAAGATGATTGTGCAGAAAGTTGATACTGGTTCAAGTTGCTGAGCTTCACATTCTTCTGTGTGTCCTTCATTATACCCCCCCCCCACACACACACACACACACACACACACGCACACACACACCACCCTCGCTCTCTCTATCTCTAGTTGTCTCACTCTCTCGTGCACATGTAAAGCCACTCTGTAACTCAAGCTCGTCTCTATGTTTCCTGTCTGTGTCCCTGCTGTGTGCGAATCCGGTCCTGTGTGCGTCTGCTGATGTTTGCTCTTCGGCACTGTGTGGCATCCTGTGACCTATTCCACTGTGACACCTTTTGTGAACTGTTGTGGGTCAGCAACGAACACTGACATTAATCAAATGAACAACAATATTTAAACATATAATTTTTATTTTCATCAAGATTTTAAAACGTCAGTAACTGTTATAAATACTTTTGTCCACCATTCAGGTGTTTGTTGCATCGTCTCACGCTGTTGTCACAGTTACATCACAACTTTATTCCTAAACACCAAACACTGATTAGAACGAACTGCAGTGTTTTGTCTGTCAGACAGGATGTGGCCTTCACTGGTGATATTCCTGGCAGGACAGACAGACAGACAGACAGACAGGTGGATGAGAGGTTTATGCAGCAGACAGGACAAGTCTCATATTAATACTGAAAGGAGGAAATTTGTTACAGGGATGAATGTTTGACTGTGATTGTCGATTGTGTCACACACCACCTCAGGGTTCCCGCCTCCTCATCGTAATACACACACAGAGTCATATTACTCTATTACACTGTGACTTATCTGTCGTGTTGCAAAAACGTCAGATTGAGGGATCTAGAGAGCAATGGAGTAAAGCATGTTGGAGACAGCGGCGGCCTTGGGGGGGCATGTGTCTGAGCTGAAGATGATTGTGCAGAAAGTTGATACTGGTTCAAGTTGCTGAGCTTCACATTCTTCTGTGTGTCCTTCATTATACCCCCCACACACACACACACACACACACACACACACACACACACCACCCTCGCTCTCTCTATCTCTAGTTGTCTCACTCTCTCGTGCACATGTAAAGCCACTCTGTAACTCAAGCTCGTCTCTATGTTTCCTGTCTGTGTCCCTGCTGTGTGCGAATCCGGTCCTGTGTGCGTCTGCTGATGTTTGCTCTTCGGCACTGTGTGGCATCCTGTGACCTATTCCACTGTGACACCTTTTGTGAACTGTTGTGGGTCAGCAACGAACGCTGACATTAATCAAATGAACAACAATATTTAAACATATAATTTTTATTTTCATCAAGATTTTAAAACGTCAGTAACTGTTAAATGGTCACGATCATAATAGCCTGTTCATACAATTATATTCAGGCAAATGTAGTGGAGGGTTCTTAACCAGGTCTATTGGGCACAGGCTCAATTAGCCAGTAGGTCAGGAGGCTTATCAGCCAGGGCCCCAGAAAAGAATGAGGTTTTAGTAAGTGAGGTCACCTTAGTTCATATTTTTGTGTCGCGGTTTCATTCTTCCATGGGAACGTTTATCATCGCAGACAGAGAGAAAAGTATCACAGGCACCCTTAATTATCAATTCCCCGAGGTCTGCTCCCAAGTATGGATTCGGAAGAGATAAATGGGTTTCGAGTGTGTGTGTCTCCCTGTGTGCACACGGATGGCTGCATGTGTGCGTTGGCCTAAATAAAAGAAAGAATCTCAGGACACCTGAGTGCCAGAGCGATCGACCTACTTCCTCCTGAGGGGGCACCGGTTGTCAGCGACCGAATCCAGTTGTTATCATCAATCACTTATTTTATAGCTCATTGTGTTGCGATTGAATGTAAATAGCTAAAATAAGACAAAGAAAAGGGGAATATTGATGTTAGGTTTTCCTCAAAAAATATATTATAGTATATAATGTAATAGTTGTCTTTGGGTATGTTGCAAACAGAAACTGTGATTAAATAGTTTGGCCTACTTCTCATGGTGCCCGTTTGTCAAAATATGAACAAATATATGCCTTAAAAATCCTGAATCCACAGTGACTGTCTTTATCTAACCAACTGTCTTAATTGTATCTGAGGAGTACTGAAGAGGATTAGGGCCTCTGTTAAAGGAGTTTTTCAGAGTTTTTCTGACTATTTATGTCAGAATTCTAACTTTCTCACTTTAAAGTGACTTTAAAGTCTGTGTTCTGCCTTTAAAGTCAGAACTTAAAAAAAAGTCAGAAAACAAAGTCAGAATTCTGAGAAATTCTGAGAATTCTGATAAGAATCTGTCTTATCAGAAGGGTTTTCCTTTATCTCCTCCATACAGGGGCCTGGAAGTCTTGCCAGAGAAGAGGAGTCGTCCTTGCCGTAGCTACCTCTCCAGGCCACATTCATCTTTTAACCCTCCACCTGTTCATTTTTCACTCTACCCCTCCTCATCCTCCGTCTCTTATCACCATGACAACCTCAGCCCTCCGCCGGCAAGTAAAGAATATTGTGCACAACTATTCGGAAGCTGAGATTAAGGTAATATGAGCAAATGTTTATTTATGTGGCATTCAAGTACAGTTGTCCAAATTAACGCTCCACATGAATGTCAAAATACATCAGAGAGTAAATATCCAGTATACTGCTGATGCTACTGGTGATGTGTAGGTTCGGGAAGCCACCTCCAATGATCCATGGGGACCTTCTTCCTCTCTCATGTCTGAGATCGCCGACTTGACCTTCAACGTGGTGGCGTTTGCTGAGGTCATGGGCATGGTTTGGAAACGCCTCAACGACAGTGGCAAGAACTGGAGGCACGTCTACAAGGTGAAAATGTCTGCCAGATTCATCCCTAAGGTTTGAGTTCCAGTGCGTTGCCTACAGTATCCGTGTAGTAATCTGCTTTTGCCTGTAGGCCCTGACTCTGTTGGATTACCTGCTGAAGACTGGATCAGAGAGAGTGGCCCAGCAGTGTCGTGAGAACGCATTCACCATTCAGGTACTGGACTGTAACCAGAGTAGAACCTCAGCACTTCAGGAATGAAGCTGGTTTATTTTTTATCGTTTACTTGGATCATCATTAGCTGTTGCCTTGGCAACCACTTCTACCCGTGGGGTCTGAATTAACAAGGAAATCTGTTTAATCAGCAAATATTATTCTACAAAAGGACAACCTTTAAGTCCAACAGAATTTCATATATAATAACACTGAATATCCTAATATTTCTGGAGATCAGATTATTTAGGTTCTCCTACATCATTATTAACAGACCAGGAAATGCACATTGTTTGAAATGGTCATGTTGGTCAGAGCATGATGTGTTTTTTCAGACGCTGCGTGACTTTCAATACGTGGATCGTGACGGCAGAGACCAGGGGGCCAACGTGAGGGAAAAAGCACGCCAGCTGGTGTGTCTCCTACGGGACGAGGAGCGGCTTCGCCAGGAGCGGAGTCAGGCCCTTAAGACCAAGGAGCGAATGGCTGGGGGAGGCAGCAGCGGTGGCGGTGGCGGTGGCGGTGGCGGTGGCGGCGGAGCTGTGTATGGAGGCATACCCCCATCTTACCACCCGGGGAGACGAACCAGCCAGCCCAGCATGGCTGTGCTGTACGGGGAGGAGTTCAGCCGCTCCAGAGGTTCACCTTCCTCCTTCAACTGTGAGCATTGTCTGCATATAAAGACACAACTAATGCACTGAACAGCTTACATTTTGTGTTGGTGTCGTGTCTGAGTAACTACATAAGAATTCACACTGGTAATCGGGCTTATTGCCACAGTTCTAAAGAAATGAAATGCAAGTTGTCCCAGAGCCCAGATGGATTATCAATACTGCAGCGTAGGCCTGGAAATGTTCAAATCAGACATGCTTGGCGTGCTTCACATCAATCTGACCTTTTTATCCACACGCACGCACGCTCCCTCACTCACTTGTTGCCTCTGCAGCCTCGTCGTCGTCTCCTCGCGCTGCATCAGACCTGGAGCAAGCGCGACCTCAGACCAGCGGAGAGGAGGAGCTGCAGCTCCAGCTGGCCTTAGCCATGAGCAGGGAGGAGAGTCAGAAGGTAATACAACGTCGACACATACACACATTCCTATTGTGATCACAGTTAATTGCCTGCCTCTCCTACCGTCTGATCCACAAAAACACACACGCCTAGTTTTTGTGAGCGGCACAATGGCTCATTGCCCCTTGGTGATTCCAGTTATCCAAATGTTGTGACAAACTGAAAATTCGCCCACCTTCATCTAGCTACCCGTTCCATCCCCTGTTACCATAGAGACGGATGAAGACACACAACTACAGATTGCTTTAAGTCTTAGCCAAAACGAGCATGAGCAGATACACACACAGAAACGCCTCAGGCCTTACAGCTCATCGTTCATGTTTTCTAACATTCTGGTTGTGTGTCTGTCTTTGTGGTTGAGGATATGGGAATTCTTATGCTTTAACTAAAACCCTATTCTTTAGATGATTGATGACCTCACTCACGAACTTTTCCTCCCCCAAGTCCTTTATTGGTCACTTTATTCTCCTTCCGTTCCTATTTCCGTTTTTGTGTGTCTGTTCTCACACAGGTTACGTTTCAAACTTCAAAACGTCATTCTGAACGATTTCGGCTTTCACTTCCTGCCTTGTCCTGAAACGGCCTCGGTTTTTTGTCAGATAAATATTACAGCACAAGAAAGCTACCGGTGGCGGTTTGTGCACGCATGTGTGTGCTCTATGCTGCATGGTTAACATTGATGATGTCATAATGCCGCCCCTGCAGGAGCAGCGCTGTCGCCAAGGAGACGAGTCTCTGTTACAGAAGGCCCTGGATGAGAGTCGGAGAGAGAGCCAGTCAGGGACAGGGGAGGTGAGTTTAAAAACCTCTGTGTGTGTGTGTGTGTGTGCGTGCACATATGTGTTTGTGTGCATGTATGCTGTACACTATTTGTATTTGCATGGAGAAGTGGGTGGGTGCATTTGTAGGTGGCTGTACAGAAGTGGAGTATATGGTGTGATAGGGAGAGAAATAAGATAAAACAAACATTTGTCAGCTCAATGGGTGAGGGTTTGAGGGGGAAACGGTGGAGGGCTGATGGAGGAGGAAGGTGCCTGCTGAATGATAATGACTTTGTCTCCTTTAACCTTGAGCTCAGCATGACATTTCCCTCAAAGCGTACGGCTACTTATCTTGTAGCACACCAGCACCCATTGGCCTGGTAACAGGCCAATCACAGTCACAGGCTGGCTTATGTAAAAGTCCGCTTGGCCTGCGATTGGTTGCATCATGTTCTTATCATTATTATCTGGCACATTCAGGTGCTCCGCAGAAATAACATGAAAAAAAAGGATCCATATGAGGGAGCTTCAAAATAATTATCTGACTGCCTGACGTAATCCGTGACATATTCACAAGGGCAGATATGTGTCATAGCTCATCAGGTTTAATGTTACTACTATCAGTTATAATAGTACAATATTAATATTGTGTAAGTTTCACATTTCAAAATACCAGCTGTCATAAAACAGATGCACTATAGTGGTGAATCCGTACTAGAAAAATAGATTGCTTACAATAATCTTGCCCTCACATAAATGAATCATGTCATCTTGTGTAAAAAACTGATTTTAGTAGCATATCTTGTTGCTGATAATGTTTGAATTGAATTGCTTTTGCAGTGTAAGATAGTTTCTGTTTTCACACTAAAGGATCCCTAAAATGTGGACTTGACCAGTAAAATAAATGCTCCTGGTCGACTGCACTGCAGTCAGCTCAGCTGTGAAGTGCTGCTCTGTAACCTCAGGTCCTGCAGACTAATGTGCAGCTGAGTCCAGATGCAGCCTGGCAAATTTATGAAACTATGACACTGTGGCTGACCTACCTCAGGCACTGTTCACTGCATTACAGTACACTGCACAGATTTAGCATGAGTTTGAATGAGCTCTTATTGGTAGACGAACAAATATTGGGGGACTGGTAAACCCACACATCTCCAAAATATCACATTTTAATGGGTTTCCTGTTTTGTGACTGTTAGAGAATATTTGATTGTAAGACTTCTTGCTCCATCTGTAGTCAGCCATGTTGGACCTGGTGGACATATTTGGCACTTCATCTGAGCCCCCACCTCCTCCTAGTGACCCCTGGAACTCAGCTCAGCCTACTTGTGATGTCACCTCTGACCCCTGGGACTCTGTAGGTGGGTGGATCGTTGCAGACTCACCAGCTGTTCCACACTGCAGGCCAATATGATGCAACACCTACCAGCTCAAATGCGTCACGCTGGGTTTTGCCTCTTTCCTCTCATGTGACTTCACAGAAGTTCACTCCAGCACTCCTGTGATTGGTAGCCCTTGGGCAGGCCCTCCCGCTTCCTGCAACACATCCAATCCTTGGGCACCATGTGCCAACTCACACACAGACCCCTGGGAAGGAGCACCTACCTCCTCCAGTCCTTCAAATCATGCATGGGACAGCCCGACAGACAGAGGTCCAGTATAATCACCCACCTGACACACACACACACACTGATTGTAGTTGTTAATGTTTGTTTGTTTTTCGTGCAGGGGGTGACGGAACAGATCCATTTGCAATGCAGGAAGAGGAGAAATCTAAACAAGAGGTTCCTCAAGTGTCCTCGCCTCAACCTGCTAGTCCCACAGGTATTTCTGTGCAAGACATCAGACAATCCATGAATGCTGTGGCTTTTACCGTACATGTACAAAGGCAATAAATCTCCTGCATAGACAGTGGTTGGAACACTGGTAAACTGTATTTACTACATGTCATTACTAAAGTTAAATACTAAACCGAAGAACACAATAAAAAATGTAAGAGGCAGTAATGTGCTAATGTGTGATTTTCCTCATGTGGGTGCTGATGACGGAGGATGACATCACCAAACAGTCAGATCAGTATGTTCTCAGTGTGAGAAACTCCTCATTGTCTCTATTTGAAAACTAATTTCTTTTCCTGGTGCAGATGCAGAGCTGTTTGGAGGACAGCCAGACTCAGACCCGTTCTCTGGAGCAGATTCTAAAGCGGATGCATATTTGCCAGACCATCATGTGAAACCGCTGGTAAATGGACGAGAGTCTGCCAGCCCAGAGATGTTTAACTTATCCCGGTTAGCCCCTCCGCTCAGTGCACCGCCGACACGTGTGTGTCGGACCCCAGAGGCCTTTTTGGGACCTACAGGGGCCTCGCTGGTCAACTTAGATGCTCTGATA
The DNA here is from genome assembly GCA_016785345.1 of Trinectes maculatus. Classification (NCBI taxonomy): domain Eukaryota; kingdom Metazoa; phylum Chordata; class Actinopteri; order Pleuronectiformes; family Achiridae; genus Trinectes; species Trinectes maculatus. Next base: position 94,825 of record JAFBJQ010003588.1, read on the forward strand.
CCCTCTAACCCTCCAAACAAAATGCACAACAATCCCTTCCTCTCAGGTAACAAGTTGTTTAAGAATTCACATAATGTACTACTTACAAAAGCCTTACTACAGTATTATTAAAAAATAACAAATCCTTTGTTGTTGTTGTTCTTCCAGGTCTGAGCGCTCCGTCTCCCACCAACCCGTTCCACTGCGACCAGCCACGCCTCACCCTCAACCAAATGCGCCCGTCCTCCACCTCCCCGCTGCCTCCTCACATGCTCTCCTACAGCCCATCCCTGCCTCTCCCTCTCCTCCACCAGCCGCCCATCCTCCCCTCCTCTCTCACACAGCCTCCTGCAGGACTCTTGGACCTTCCCTCCAACCTGCCCCAACCACTGCTCCCTCTCTCTCCACGACCAGCAGTGCGCACTCAGTCCCAGACACACAGCCACAACCCATTTCTCTGAGACTCCTCAACACTCGGCATTCTGGTCTGCAGACAGATATGACAGTCTGGACTGTTTTTTTTGTTTGTTTGTTTGTTTGTTTTTTTCAGATCAGTCTCTGCTGACTACAGCGAAACTTGTTTAAATGAGCCTGAACTGGATCCTAGTCTGATGTCATTGTGCACATTTAAAGTGGATATAAACCTGGATTGGATGTATTTGTGTCTGTCTAAAGGCACATTAGCTGCTACATAACCTGAACTCTTGAACAAAAGCTCACACATCTACACACAGACACACAACCAAACATACACTCAGGTGCACGTCAGGGTCCACGGACACAAACATTATGCACAGACACAGATGCAGATTAAAAAGAATGTTTCAATGCATTTTCCCCCTTCAAGAGTCACAAACCCAAACACCCTTTCACCTTTGCACAGACACAGAATTGTTGCTTCAGAAGACTGGGATGAAGCCACACACTTCTCACTGCTGCTGCTTCACCGACGAAAGCATGAATGCATCCCAACCTCCAGGACTCCAACCTATTCTATCCTGCTGAGCACCTGAGATGAGTTCCTCCTTTTCTGATGAGTCGGATAGTATCTTGAGATTTCCTGGCACAATTGAATCACTGGAAAACCCAAAAGTGTGCTGCTGTTAAGATTCCAGAAAACATTCAGCACCGTTCAAGAGCTAATTGACTCAGGTATTCCTTCCTAATTTGCATTGCCTTGTTACCTTGCAAGCTCATTAGCCTCTAATCCTAAGTGATAATAAGTCATTTGTCTTTGAAGGCGATTGGCTCCAACAGGATTCAGGTGGAAACAAAGTGGACTTAACCAGGCTAAGCTAGACGTTACTGTCTCAATCTACCTAAACTGATCACTGATTGTACCCTATTAGACCCCTGTGCCTGACTCTACCATGCCTTGTTACCTTGCAAGCTCATTAGCATCTAATCCTAAGTGATAATAAGTCATTTGTCTTTGAAGGCGATTGGCTCCAACAGGATTCAGGTGGAAACAAAGTGGACTTAACCAGGCTAAGCTAGACATTACTGTCTCAATCTACCTAAACTGATCACTGATTGTACCCTATTAGACCCCTGTGCCTGACTCTACCACTGACCCACAATGCATTCCTGGCTGGTTCACACTGAGGAGGACCTCAGGGAGACAGCTCTGTCCCTCCTCCAAGGAGATTCGACCTTAATGAATTGAAAGGCATTTATTTACAGAAAATAACAACAGGTAGCCCAATGACTTTTCTTTAGCTATGGGCAAATACATGAGGGATGAAGAGAAAGGGTAATGGGGTGGGAGGGGTAAATGAAAGTTGAATGTGAATGATTACAGACAATAAACTGAGCAGCAGCTTCTTTCCTCTGCTTCTTATTCACCTCGGATTTTTGAACAGGAGACAAGTGTTTGGCCATCACTGAACTGAACCTGGATTTGAATGTGAAACGCCTGCCTATATACCCACAGGCTCAGTACACATGTATTTAATAGAATGATACCTATACAGTATAATGACCTATTGTACCAATAAATGAATGGTGTTTGCATTATTATTATTACTACTAGTGTTCATGTGTTGTGTGTCACTCATTCATGTGTTAAGTGGTTATAGTGCTGTGTAGAGCAGTAGCCAACAATTATTTCCATCATCCATTAGCTGCTGAGTTTGTGGGTACATCATTTACAGTATAGAATATTTTTAATTTAAGAACAGTTCTAATTTCTGCTTGAAATGTTACAGTGTTACTTACTAAATGGGAATTATGAGGAAGAAAGGAACTATACACACTAACTAATGCATTATCATATACTACTGCGGCTGAAAACTGTAGCACTGCTTAATCCCTATCGAAACCTAAATATAAAACTGTGGGGGTTGTGAGTGGGATAGTGTGACACAGTGACCTTAGGAATTTATATGATGTTTGCCCTTGCTTCACTTTGTCTGTTTTGGCTGTGCCTGATAATGTATGTGCTGCTGGCTTGATTTTTTTTTCAGTGCTTTGTCTCTACTTGCCTTGTGATTAAGATGTTTTGTGAGTATCTGACACTGACAAAGGTTTTTACTTTAAATCTCAGCAAGTGCAGTCAAGAGTAGGACTGTTTGCGCTGTTAACTATTACCCTAACGTCTGCTCTTTCTTCTGTGTCCTGAAGGGGGCGCTTGAGACCATGTACAGTGCAGTAGGAAGACTGCAAGTGGTGGAGCACAAACTGAAGAGAACTAAAGGTAATGGTGACTTATGGAGGAGAGATGAATGAAGAACATGATATGAATAAAATACTCTTTCCACACACTGGCATTGTTCTGAATATCTAGTATTTTGCTATAGATTAAATAACAGAAACTACTAGTTAAAAATACATTTTGTCAGCTTATACGGAGTTTAACAGTAACAAGTGTCTGAAATGTAAACTAAATTGCCTGTCAAAATGGTCGTCCCTTAGTTTTTTTTATTCTAGTCTCTGTGGTACGTGAGCAACCTTATGAATAAAACTGATCAGAGCTGACTGCACAGTGTGACCCTGCAGCAGTGGTTTGTTTGGGCTACTGATCCCTGGAGGTCTACTGAATCAGACCCTCTGCTCAACATCAGGCAAAATCATGTACACACAGCCACTAATGTCTGCTCGCAGACAGCCTGCTCGCACAACCACTGAATGATCAAACTATCATGCAGTCATGTGGTCGCCTGTTAGTCAGGCAGTTCCTTATAAAGACAGAAACAGTTACATTGTCAGATAAGAAGTATAATATAGGGATACATGCCCAGGTAATTCATACTGTAAATATAGACAAAGTCTATCTGTGTGTGTTCTCCCTCTCTCATGATTCGAATAACCTTCAATGAAAACTGGCGTCAAAAACAATATTTTGTTCAATCTTGTTTTTCTGTCCATCCACCAAGACAAAACTTCCCTGCTGTGGCTTCCAATGTTAACATGAAAAAACACCCACACTGATCTGGATCCTATTCGAGAGTACAGGAAGACGACAGAGTCAGAGGGCTGCTCTGTTACTGTGCCACCACAGATTGACCAAACAAGGACAGAAAGAAAAAGAGAAGTGTTTGTTTTGAAAAGTCAACCAGTGCTATTTAATTAATGATTAAGGATGGTTGCAGACGTTTGACTTTTCAGATGGTCGCAGTCTTGTTAAAGCTGTAGTTGTTATATTCGTCTTATCCAGATTTAACTTAAGTGAAAGATAATTGTTTTATTCAATACATTTTATTGTGCTCTTTTTATGCTGTAAAAAGACTGGTCCAAAAATAATAAGATTAATAAGATAAAATAATTTTGAAATTAATTCAAATATTTGTTTCATTTAACAAAAAATATTTAAGATTAAATATTTTTATTGATCTTGGAAAATAAATAATCATGGTCACGTGCACAAGAAAAGTTCCTCCAAACTTCCAGCAAGAAGAAGAAGACGACGAAGAAGAAGAGTTAACCAATCAGATGTTTGCCCGTGTCTTCGAATAACCAATGAGCGTACAGAGTTCAGTCTTTGCGGAAATTGTGAAGCCGCTGTCCGCTGTGAATGTTGTGTCGACGCTGTTTTCTATAAATTTCATGTCTGTTTACGTTTTATTCTTAGAAAGAAGTAGTACATCATACAACATGAGTGTGTAGTTTTATGCTTATCCATGTTTAGCCGGTGTGGTTTACGGCGGTTAACCAGGGACTAATTTTAAACGACCACGCTCTTTATTATTATTCACATAAACAATTCCACATTTAAGCAGTTTATTAACCGGAGTTAGTTGTTGAGTTGTCGGGGACCGGCATGAACCCACCGAAGAGGCTCCGCACCTCAGGATGTGGAGCAGAGACACCGGAGAGACAGCGGGACGAGGCGGGTGGCGCAGTGGATGTGGTGGGTGATGGACTGACTGACTCACAACATAAACACAGACTCCAGGGAGAAAACACGGTGCATTTCAATATGAGCAAAGGGTTTATAATTACTGCACCTGATCAGTTACATCTGTCTGGTTGTCCATGCATCACAGAGTATTGTCATGCCCGTGTACAATGGAGCCTGTTGGCTGAAAGAATGTCTGCAGGCCATATTTGAGCAAGACTTCACTGGATCCATGGAGCTGTCCGTCTTCGATGACGCAAGCAACGTATGTTTGTTTGTGTGGTTCCACAAGTATGAGTACATGAGTGTTGGAGCATCAAACATACTGTGTGTCTTTGTGTTTCTCCCTCAGGATGACTCCAGGAAAGTAGTGGAGGGTTGGAGGGACAGGCTGGAGGCAAGGGGCATCTCACTGGTGATCTCTGGTCACAACTCAGCCCAACCCAGAGGAGGTCAGCAGTTACTTATTTGTAAAGCCAGATTAAATGCAATGAAAGTATAGATTTATTTTTATTTCTTACAAAAATGAAAAGTTTTCCTTCCAGGGAATTTTGAACTAGCGCTGTCTATAGATAGATAGATAGATAGATAGTAAAATTAGTTCAGTGTTTGTTGAAAATGTAGGTTGCAGCAATGCATATGAGGCCCAACAATGAAAACTGTGATTTTTAATCAATGCACATGATCACAGCAATGCAGTTTAATGTATATGAGTGACATGTCTTAGACTAATGCATGTTATGGTATTTCTAGCTGCTGGCACATAAGTAAAAGGAAAGTGTATGTGTCTTTCAGTCGGATATGCAAAGAATCAGGCAATATCTCAAAGCTGCGGGCAATACTTGTGCTTCCAGGATGCGGTAAGTGTGTGTGTGCGTGATCACGTTGTTGATTACGTGCCACAGAGACTATATAATATTTACATTCACACCTCAGTGACTGCTTGACAGAACTGACAAAGAACATGATTAATGACATGCGCTCAGTGTTTGATATACAATGAGATATATGTTTGTATGGGTTGCAGCTTGTCTTTTCCAAAGTGCTTTGAAGATACTTTGCTAATGTAACATTGCCAAAATAACGTCACCTCCTTTTACTTCCTTTCTTGCATTTTTTCAGTTTGACAATTCATCATTGTTTTCCCCTCTGTTCATTGTTAAAACATGTATTTGTTGCTGCACTGTGTAAGGTGAATGTTTTTTTCCTTTTGTCTTAATTGATTTATATAATGACATAAATAATACATTTTTAACGTTATAAATGTTATCAATGTTATTAAGAACTGGTTGCAATGCTGCAATTTTTAATTTAAATAAAGCAAATTAAGTTGATTCAAATAAACAAACAATTGGTCAATTAGAGACAGTGTACAGACAATAAATGAAATGAAATGTTGAAAACTGACAATAATGAAAATGTCACTTATATTTTAATAGATTTTTTTTTTTTACTTCAGGATGATGTAATGTTGCCCCAAAGAGTGCGTCTGCAGTATGAGGGGTCTCTTCTCCACCCAAACTCTGTAAGTTCTCCCTCAAGTATGTAGTCACCACAGTCAGCTTCTATTGTGCTGTACCTTCACCCCTCCACTGCTTCTTTACCTTTTGTTCCTTCTCTCTCCCCTCCTTTATTTATTTTCCTCTCTCTAGCCATCTGAGCAGTCCCTCCTTTAAATAAAAATATTCAGGTTGTTTGTGTGCATGAACATGTGTGTGTGTGTATTTCCATGAGGTTGGCACGCAGAGCAGCACGAGTATCCGGTGTTGATGGTGTCTGTAGCCTGCCAGGTCAAAGGTTAAAGGTTGTGTGTGCAAGGGAAGTGAGGGAGACAGCATGGAGACAGCAGGCTTGCTGCCCTGCTGCCCTTCAAAAACAACCTGCCCCTCTCTGATATTGCTGTAGTGTTTATGGTTGTGAATAATAACATTTGTTTTCATTATCGATTCTTCAGAATTAACCTATTATTTTTTTTGTTTTGAAGGCTTATCACCAATGGTGATCTGTCTTTGGCTGGCTTAACAATACACCGAGAAGCAAAAATATAAGCTCCTTCTGTTGCAAAATCTTTTTCGAGATGGATGCAGATGTTTTCATTTGTTCACCAAACAAACTTGTTGTATGCTAATAAGGCTTTGGATGTGTGTTTTCATGATGGTAGCTGATTGGCTGCAGAATTCAGAGACTTCCTGAAGGATCTACAGAGCGTTACACTCGCTGGATCAACACAATCACACAGGATCAGCTCATGACACAGGTAAACGCTGGCTGGCGCACAGTCTGTTTTTGGATGGATATGAATGTGTTGATCTGTGTGTATGTGAGAGGTCATGTTCCAGACAGTAAGCAGGTCAGATAGAAACAGGATACATACCTGCTGGGTTAGGTTTCCATGGAACGACAGACTGTATGGAGAAGGCAGCGTCACTCCTGACCTCTCTGTCCGTCAGTGTCCCACCAGAGGAAGCAGGTCACACTGCCAGTGGTCTGCTGACAGTGGTCGATAGTGGAAACTGTCAGCAGTGGAAAATTTCATTCATTTTGTAGACAAAAATACTGCTACAGCTTTCTGTGCACACAGCTTCTTATATCAATAAACAAAGCCGTATGGTTACTATAGTTATTGTAAACAAAAATCTTTAACCAAACACTATTGGACTCTGCACTCCACCAGACTGGATTTCAGAAGAAACAGTTTTATAGCACAAAAACAAAACAAAACGAACACCTCCAGAATGGGTGGAGTTTTAAGAGATAGTGTTTCTGTCTGTGGCGGATGATGACATGAATGGATTCATGTTTGAAGATATCGAGGGTCACCTTTCCTCTTTCATCCACTTCAACACAAACACAATGGACCATGGACATGGAGAGCAGGGATGAAACAAGTGTGGGTCGTCATGACCGAATGTTGCAGCCAGAGTGTTTTTTCACAGCAAATGATGACTTGTCACAAAAAGAAAAGCCGTGTAATGAATACCGTTACCAGTGGCTGTGTTCTGTTCAGGTGTCCCAGTAAGATGTGACAGTGAGGCAGCATTAACAACACCAGGACCAATGCTTTTTCTGTTTGCTTTTCAGGTTATGTGTCATTGTACCACAAAATTCGGTGTTAGACCAGGACAGAAAGCCATTATTAGTCAGCTGCCGTTTCTCTCAACCAGATAATGACTTCACCTGGTCAGACATAATGTCTCTCTCAAATTATCGTGTTAACTTTGTCCCTGCATTGGAATATAGCTGGCATGCTATGCTATCATGTTAACCTTGCGATAGTCACAGGGTAGTGGTTATTACGTGTGAATGAGAGAAAATCAGTTTCATTCTTCTTTTACAGCTAATAGTGTCCACCGCATTAAAACGTTTCATCAATCACTAAGTGATAAGAGACCGATTGATATAAAAAAAACGAAAGCCCTGCCACTGTCGCTGTGTTTACGTAGACATGGAAGTGAACAAAACACACGGTCACCAAGGTTACAAGACAACGTGGACTCTCTCCAACACACACACACACACACCGTCTGCATAACTCTTTAGCAGACATTCCAGGATATTTATATGATATTAAGTTTCATGGAGCATGAGAATGAGCTCATACATTGATTCTGCAGGCGTAAAAACGGCTCCCTCTCTTTTCTCTCCCTTCTCCTCCTTCACTTTATCTGTCTTTACTTTCAATGTGGAGGCAAAGGAGCAGAATCTAACTGAGATAAACCAGATAATTACTCAGGGTGGTGCTTGTTTAACTTGATCCAGAGCTGAACCCTGAGGGTTCATCTGCATTAGATATGGTTATTTAAAGCCTTTCTGTCCCCACTGACCACTACATCCACCTCCATTCATCTCTCTCTCTCTTTCTCTTTCTCTCAACCATGGCTTTCTTTCTGTTTCTTCCTCTGTCACAGTCGATGTTGTGTTTTTCCAGAACTCATTGTTATTCCTCTTATTCATGCTTTTGGCCAAAGCTTGAAAAGTGTTGCAATACTACAACAGATGGGAGAGAAGCACGTAGGTGGACATACACCCCAATACGCGTACACATACGCACCCACTAGATTCTGTCCAGCTGTTTGACTGGCTGAATCCAGATGTTTTTCCCAAATTTCTTCATCTGTCTTATATTTCAGTTATGCAGCAGTGTTCTCCTCCTGTCCAGAGCAGTTTAATGTACACATCCAAACACATCTACAGGCACACAACCGCAGTCACACACACACATACACACAGGATGTGTGTATGTGTGTGTGGAGTGGCATGAAGAAGCAAATCAACCAGTATTGGCCCTCTGATTCAAAACTACCGTTGCAAAACACACACGAGGGAAAGGGGAACAAAAAGGGGGCAGGGGCCTGGAGAAGGAGGTGGGCTGCAGTGGAACGAATGGATTGGGGCCTGCATCTGTAAAAAGAGAAAGAAATATGGAGGCTGTTATGTGGTCTTGGTGTATCAAAGGGTTTTGGTCAGCGAGAGAAGGAGAGGCCAAAAACAAACTCATTAGACATAGATCATATGTAAGAGGATGGAAGTGAGTATCCTTCCCCTGCACACTTCAGGAAACGCACACGTCTGTGGGACGGCACACGTGGCTGCACTCTAACCTGCTTTGTTTTGCAGGGGGAGATGTTTAACTCTCCTCACTCACTCTCCTCCTTCATTTGACTTTGCTCCTGGAAGCCAAATGGGAAATTTCCCCAGTGCATCAGCCAAGTCCTGGTCTGGTTTGACTGATATGGATGTTGTGTTACAGTCTGTTCTGTAACCCCAACATGAAGTTCCTTTTTTATTTTTATTGAGTCAAAGTGAAAATAAAAAGCTGTTTCCTGAATTGTGTGTGTGTGTTTGTGGTGTGTGTGTGCCTAGCTAAGGTTCTTTGAGTGACTGGTCTTTTGAATTGACTCTTCATAAAGACCCGTATGGATATTTCAATTGATAACATTTCAATTTTAGTCTTTTTTGTGTTTGTATTAATGTCTGAATGATTTTGATGTGCCAGGTATACACATCTCATGGCCCCACTGTTGTCATGCCAACATGGTTCTGCTCAAGGACCTGGTTCTTGAAAATTGGACCATTTGACGAGGGAGGCAAGGTGAGAGTTCACCTTCCAGAACTGTTCCCTAATCCTTTCCTCTCTCTTTTGGTTTTCTTCTTTGTTTTTCAGATAACACAGAGTTCAAGCATTAGTCTGTTCTCATTTCATTCATTATCTCTTAGACTTTCCATTAATATGGTATTAGACTGATTCCAGACCTGTGAGTTGTTGATGTTAATTCTTACTGGTTTCAGAAGCAATTGATCAGTCAGTTTGGTAGATGTGTGTGAGAAAAAAATATATGTTCATCATCTTCACCATCTTTGCTCCTTTAAAACAAAAAAATTGGATTCATTTGTAACATATAGTCTTACCTAAGCTACAACTCAGTCACCATTGCAGACCACTAATCATCCCCCACATTATTTCACACTCCTCCACAGGGAGTCCCAGAGGATCTGCTCTTCTTCTACCAGAGTCTTCGTCAGGGAGGGGGTCTGTCCAGGGTCAACCAGTGCCTGCTGGTCTACCGTTACCATGAGAAGGCCACCACGCACTCTGTAACAGAGTTAGTCACACATATCAAGCAGTCACACCCATCCCCACTCAGCTACACTCACGCACACATATTTGGATGCAGTAATAATCTTCCACCTACTCACAGCTGCCCACTGCCACATTTTTGAAGGGCTTAGTACTGTCACACAGTGGATACTGTTGCACACGATAACATTTTTGTAATCATGAAATTTTCTCATTGTGTATTTGTGAGTCATATTCCCACATATGAGTAAGGATGTCAGCATTTTCCAAGGTCAGTGTCTCTTTGACACAGATGGTTGTTGGAAATGTGAGCTTGTTGTCAACAGACCTATTTGATACTCTGTGTGTGTGCATGTGTGTGTGCGGGATGTAAAACTGTAAAACACACAACAATGAGAAGGTTTTTTTCCTGCTTCCCCACACACCTCCCTCTCTTTCATCCCCGCTTTCCTGTTATCCCTCCTTCCTCTCCTCCTTCCTCCCCTACGGCTGTCCACTGCTCGTATATCTGCCCGCGTTGACGCAGTCCTTCAACACTCATCCTCCTCTCTGTCTTCATCTATCGTCTGTCTATTTTCGGATGCCTATTTCAAGCTCGCCTTGCTTGCTTTCCACTCTGCCCCACGTCTTGTCACCCCTTCCTATCTGCTGTCTGCCTACACCCTCTCATTAGGTAAATAAAGCTATCATCTTGTCTTTCTCTCTCATTCACACACACACAATTCAGTCCAGTTATAGTCGGTTTATCTGTTTATGTGGTTACATGGTAAAAGGTAACGTAGTGTAACCCAACAGTCTTGTAGTAAACCCTTTCTTCAGCGATGCGTGATAGAAAATGCATTCACCATTTTGCTGACCCTCATGGATTTGAATGGGTGCAAGAAAATAGCAGGAACACCTGTCCACATAACACACTGCAATTTAGCATAAATTGAGCATGGTTATCTTCATGAAGTCGTATTTTACATTAAAGTTGTAACAGACTATCATTTTTTACTTGGTGGTGTTGGTGTCTGGGGAACAAGGAGACAAGCTTCTTAACACTGAAAGGCTGTGTTTATAGATGTGGGTATTCTTACATGCGTTTGTATATGTTTGTTCACCCGCTGTGTGCATTAATCTATACCAGAGGATGTGGAACTGTATTTGGCTTTTGATTTATTTTCAGGGTATTGAGGGGATGAAGAGCTTAGTGTGTGTGCATACACAGTTTATAGTGACTCTCTGCCATGGTACTGTCTTGTGTTAGAATCAAAGCCCCCTCCGGTTTATAGAGAAAGTATAGGAAAACAATATAGAGACCACCCGTGCACTATGATGGTGTCTGCTTTGGTTTGTTTGTCATATGAGGCCCACGTTTAGACACAGTGAGATGTTTTTATCAGGAAGTGAAAGCAGAGTGACTCCTGTGAGTGTCCATCCATTCAATATCTATTCCACTTTTGTGTGAGGGACACAAGGGGAGCTGAAGCCAATCCCACCTGACTGTGTGATAGAGGCAGGGTGCACCCTGGTCACTAGTCTGTTACAGTGCAACATACAGAGATAAACATATGTTAGTAGTAGACGGGCTGTAAACAAACCAGTTGGTCCAATATTTCATTTCAGATTTATAAAACCACAAAATTATATATTTTACACTTTTGTATATATTATGACTTTACATTAATCGCTTTTAACAGTCATGTAGAGTGGATTTTGTTGCCTTTGGTCGGATTGAGGCCTTCCACATGTGTCCATGTAATCTGTTCATGTTTGGAAGTATTTTTTTTAATTTGTTGTCTTGTGCTCCTCACCTCTCTGTTGTCAGGGAAACCATCTGGAAGCTGCGAGTGGACTTCCTGCAGGAGAGAGTCCTCAGCCAGTGGGGCAGCTTCACCATATGGAACGCTGGGAAACAGGGTCGGAAGCTGTACCGAAGCCTGAGCCTGACTAATCAGAAGAAAGTATGTTACCTTCACTACTGTTTCTGTTCTCTCTCTCGGTTCTCTATGTGAGCGTGTTCCGGCGTTTATCACCTTTCTGATTCATCTGTCAGGTCAAAGCTTTCTGTGACGTGGATGAGAACAAGATCCAGAAAGGCTTTTACACGTATGAAGAATCCAAGGTAAGGCCAACAACTGTTGATACGACGTTAAATATGACTAATTTAATTATATTTCCAAAGTCATTTTCAATGAGCCTCTTTATTCTAGCAAATTTCTATGGTGCTGAAATAGTGATGCATGCATTGTGCAACTGTCTCATTTCCTTAAAGGAAATACCTAAGCCAAAAATTCCAGTTCTGCACTACAGCGATGCCTCCGCGCCCTTCATCATCTGTGTTAAACTGGTGAGCAGATAGCGCGTTTGTGTATTGTATGTTTGCTGTTGTTGACCAAATGTCCCTCAGGTCTTTAAGTCAATAACATAATGACCCAGGGCGTGTGCCCGGCACAGGACATAACACACACAGGCAGAGGAGGCAACAGCTTGCTCTCCGATCACATGTTGCTTGTACAAACAGTCATCTGTTATTTCTGGTCTATTTCTCTCTACACGTTTCATGTTTTGGATTTTTAATATAGTTTCTACTCCTGAACAAACGTAAAGTTAGCGCAGAGCTACATAGAGAGATATTAATATGAACCATCTATTCGTCTTTGATTAATATACAGTAACTGACTGTTTTTGAGCCAAATCTCTAATTACATATTTATCATTCAGTCAGACTCAGGCATCAAATGGAGTGACCCCACCTATGGGGGCTACTAATTGCTCAATTATGGGAACAGGGAGAAGTAATCAGAGGACAAGGAGATCTGGACACAATCATACTTTGTGAAACATGCTCGCACACAAACACCTGGACTCAATCACACAAGTTCTAAACCCAGATGTCAAATGAACATAACGAGCAAATATCCATGTGAAGTTCTCTCACAGGCCAAAGTTAAAGCTAAGTTACTGTAGGTCACTCTGGAGTCCGTATATAACCTTTGTCTTTAGGAAAAGAGATCTGATACACAGCTCTCTACACAACAGGGCAAATGATGATGCTTCTAACATTACTTCTCAGTTGTTTCTGACATATTGTTTCCTACTGCAGGACATGACAGGGGGTGTTCTGGAGGAGAACCTTAACTCTCTGCATCTGAAGGAAGGAACAGATTATTACCACTTCAACTGACTGCTTAAAGACGTCAAGAGGAGCCCTGCATCTCTAACAGGCAGAGAACAGCAAAGACATGGATGACTTACTGCATACACACAAACTGAGAGACAGGCAAAGATAGAAGTGAATACTGAAAGAGATACAATTTCCCTGTTCATACCGGAACCTCAAGTACTTGGCTAATTATAGGTAAGAAAGTGATTAAGCAACATGTTTAACTTTTACTTTTAAAGGCTTGAGAAAGTGCAACCTAGGACCTATTTATTTTAATTATCAGAAGACAGCTATTTATCATGGAAGATGATATGAAGAAGGATAATTACCAGTGTTGACCACTGGAAAAATCACAGTGTTTTCTAATCCAGCAATGACTGAGGTTTGTGTTCAGCCTCCACACTTCATTCTGTTACTGCAGTTAAAGTAACTGACTGCAGTCAGTGTGTCATCACAGAAGGTTTAGCTTACAGAGGGTGGGATGTTTTATGACCAGAATCCTTGTCATGATTTCTTAAGTCTTCTCTGATGCAACCAAACAAATCAGACACATGCACACATCTGCTCTAAATGTACAAACACTGAGTGCACACGCATTTGTTTTTTCTTTCTCTGGGTCTCTTATGAAATCTAAAGAACAATAACTTCTTTTAGAGAGCACAATTGCGATACATAAACATACGCACAAAAGTTTATTTTACATCACAGAGTGTGGAGTTTTTCTGCCCAAAGGTAAACAGACCTTTCTCCACAACAAGTCCCCGAGTGTTTCCTGGGTCAGAGGGGTGGTCTGCTTTACTGTAAGTCAGGCCACAGCAGCACAGATTGTACAAAACTGGTGAGGGGGGTTTTAATTTCGCTATATTTGTTATTATAGATTAAACATGCCGTTGCACAGTGGTGTGCAGAGAATCCATTTAGGCTTGGATTCTTTGTTTAATAAAACAGAAACGTTTTAATGTGCTTTGTAGTGACTGAGAAAAATTCCACATTTACTTAGCACTTAGTCTCAATTTGCTTTTGTTTAATTGACAAAAACTCATGAAACTAATAATATGGTTGTGTTTATTTACAAAAGACAAATGAAAGAAGAAATAATCTGCATCTGCGTAATTCAGTTATACTGATATGCATACTAATATGTGTGTTTATATATTGTACATATACATATTTATGTATAGACCTTTTCCTTTCATGTTTATGTGGTTTTGAGTAAAAAGTCACAGAGGTTGAATAATTTAATGCAAAGTCTGGTAGAGACATTCACAGGATGACAGTCATTGAACATCATGGTGGAATTAAACTTCAATTTATAGTTAATGACCAATTACTAACTCATCAAATGACATTCCTGTCATTCTTAACTTAAACATACACTATTAAACACCTAGTAAATATAGTTTTTACCTCTGCTCACCTGTTGCTGTCACTGTATTTCAGTTTAACAGCAGGCTTTTGACTGTTCCTTGTGCTCACTCATATATAAGTGTATACACCCCAGGAGCTTTAAGGTGCTTTGGATAAATGTCCTACAAATGGGCTCCATATTTTTTTTTTAAATGGAAGAAATGCGAGTGAGTTGTTTAAGGAAGACCACACTCAGTCTAATGCATCCTGTCTCCTTCGCCCACTCTGCCCTCATGATGAAGGACTTGGTTGGTGATCAGAGTGAGCGCTAATGGAGAATCTATGAAAGGGACTCAGAAAGAGAGTAAACAGAGCTTTACTCAGTGTTTACACTCTGTCTCTCTGCAGACATCAGACCTGATAACACGCACGCATACAATGAATGACCCTGACCCTGGAGCCTGCTTGCCCTCGCTGGTCAAATAAACCTGCACGTGAGTAGAAAAATGCACATGCACGCACACACACATACATTCAGCTGCATGGTCTCTGGCAGTGCAGCTGATAAAAGGGAGAGATTAGATTTGATGTGTGTGGGTGAACGGAGCTCACACAGGTCAGACACTGGAGATGTTTTCATTCACCTGGAACTCACCACGTTCCCTTGTTGCAACAGGCTGTCGTCGCATGTTACTGTGTCTGTCACCGGTAACATGTCGGCTACTCTGCCCCGTTTCCACTTAGGTTTACTGCTCCTGTACTTCCTGCTTCTCCTGATCAGTATGATGTTATGAGTCATGTTCTTCTGCTGTCAAGCGACCGCGGAGCAATGCATTCATCCGAGCAGCTCTGTGAGGTTTTTCAAAGAGAGCAGAGAGCGTGCTGCTCTCGAGTAATGAGAGAATGGAGGCTGTGAATGTTGAAATGAGATAGAGTTGTGGAGTAATGTGTGGACAGACGGAGAGTTCCTCATGTCACGCTGTGTGAGGAGAGCCAGGTGACAGCGGGCGAGGAGGTTGGGGGGGCAGGCTGGAGGCTGTGCTGCTCTGTAAATACTTCACATGGTGAAAGAGCACATGAGGTCAAACGGCACATCAGCAGCTCAGGCTTCCTCTGTGACCTCCACTGCTCTAGGCTGTGCTATAGTGTTAATGGTGACATTGTATCTATTTGAAATAAAGGTCAGTCGAGGGGAATGTGTGTCAGCAGAGACAATGCGGAGACAAAGGGTGAGATTTGGAAATACTTTATACAAGCCTGGTCATCCAGGAGGACTGACTGTCTGCTGAGCTGAGGTGTCATGGTGTTTTTGCTGTTTCTTCATTCATTTAAACACCAAAATGTTTAATAAAATGTTGAATGGATTTTTCCACACTGTATGAATCAGTTTGTGTTTGTTTTTTTTCATAACATGGCAACACAAAAGTTTTCTTTTGTCAAGTGATAACAAAATGACTTCCAACATTCCAACGCGTTTTATTCCAGTAAGAGATTTTCGCTACAGTTGACATGATGTCATTTATACCAGTGTATTACATTTACATAACGTTAGATGAATGACCTGTGGATGAGTCCTGGCCTGACAGTGCCAGACGGGAGGGGGGCTCCTGTGACTGCAGTGCTGGGAATCGCTTGTGGGAACCTGTGTGTGTGCGTGTGTGCGTGTGCGTGTGTGCGTGTGTGTGTGTGTGTGTGTGTGTGTGAAGGTCCTCCGGTATGTCTTGAAATACGTTGCATTGCTGTGTCTGTGCGGGGGAATGTGGCGAGTCAGTAAGACGCAGCGGCTGCAGTGTTTTCTCACGGGAAAAGCGGCCGTGTGTCGCACGTGTGTGTGTGTGACTGAGTGCTATGTCAGAGGCTGTTTCTCCTGCAGAGACTGAGAGGCTGCATCAGGACAGAGACAGAGACAGGGTCCGTGCAGCGTGGCTGCAGAGGGGCATGCAGTGAATACCATGATGGGGCTGAGCCATGCTGGCGGGCTGGTGTTGTGTGGATGTTTGTGGGAGTCACGGGACGCTGCTGCAGAGCTGCATGATGCACTGCGATAATATAAGCCATCTGTTTATAAAGCCAACACACACAGAGAGAGAGAGAGAGAGGCTTGCACTGTTTACCTCTGGCACAGTGAGCAGCGTGTGTCAGCAGCTGACAGGCTGATGGAGTACAGTGTATTGGCTGGCAGACATATTTCTAAAAACAACTGCGAACTTCACACACTTCACATATATCTCTGGTGAAACGTAACGTGTATCGTGATCGTTCCTCCCTCTTTACACACATCACAGTCTGTGTGCACGGCTGTGATGAGCTGTGATGTTCTGCCTCAGTCTGACCCTCAAACTCTGCTGTGTGTGTCTGAACGTGTGTATGTGTGTGTGTGTGTCTCTGCTGTCTGTGGGGAACAGTGTGGGAGGGGTTTGGAGCGAGCCCTCGCGTGTCGCTCGGGCGCAGTCAGCTGCTGGCACGCGCCCCCGCTGACGTGAAGCGGTGCGCACGCAGCGAAACTTTCACCGAACAGTCTTGTGTTTGTCTCGCTGGGCGCGCGCACACTCCGCCGCTTTCACGAGCCTCTTGTCAAAATGCTGCTGTGGGTCAGACGCAGCCTCCGCCTCGGCTGAACCCGCCATGTAGCCTGCGCGCGCCGGGAGGGGGAACTGATTCTCGGCTGGCTGCTGTGTTGCGGTTTGTTGCGGTGTGCGGGATCCGGTGAGCGGCGGGGCGGACTGGCGGCAGCATGCTCCGGCCGTGGACTGCGCACTGGATCGCAGCTGTGCTCCTGTGCCGGGCGGTGGCGCAGTACTCCAGCGACCAGTGCAGCTGGAGAGGAAGGTGAGGATGGAGGAGCGGACACAATATCAGTCGATTACAGCCTGAGAAAACGACGGTCAATCAGAAATAATAGACCCGGAAGAATAATTAGAGACCAGGATGTTCAGTAAATGTATTTTAAGTTTGAGGAAGTGGGATAGGCTGTTTTTAATGGTAGGCTCATCCCTGCAGCTGCAGATGGGTGATGGGTGTTAGGGATTGTGTGTTGTTGTGTGTCAGAGCTTGTGAAACGGCACTGACCCACACGGACACGTTTTACAAAATCTACATTACACAATCGTTCTTCTCAGAAAGTAGCCTGATTCCAAAAGAAGAAGAAGAAGAAGAACAAAACAACGAGAGGCTGATGTGGGAAAACATCTGTAACATCTGTAAGGTTGCAGCAATGTTCTTGTGATATACAACAGGGGGGTGTCTCTGTTCCAGCCACATGCTGCCTTTGAGCCTGCACTTCACACCCTGTGTTGTAAAGTTTCCTCTGCCTCAGACCTCTAACGACGTAATAGCCCAGTCACTTCATGGTGCTGAATGGTGCTGGTGCACTTCGGACCAGGGACCAAGCTGAAAGATTTGGCTTCAGAGTCTCTCAGGCTTCAGTTTCTGATCCTGTCCCCTGTCTCCTCTGCAGCGGTTTGAGCCATGAGTCCCATCGCAGAGATGTGGAGCAGGTCTACCTTCGTTGCTCTCAGGGGTCTCTGGAGTGGCTCTATCCCACCGGGGCCATTGTAGTCAACCTGCGACCAAACACTGACGCTTCACCAGGACATTCGGCTGGTCTCGATGTGTGCATCAAACCCCTCACCCACTCCCAGGTAGAGCATTAAGACGCCTTTGGTATCTCCGACTTGACTGTTAAAACAATCAGTTGTTTTGTTTGTTGTTGTTTTTTTTTTTTTTAATGTGCCCTCCCCCCTGCTGCTTGTTTCAGGGTTCTCATGTGTATGTGGAGCGTGCTGGGGACCTGCGGCTGCTGGTGGCAGAGAGGGAGCAGGCTCAGAGCACAGTGCACTGTTTCAGCCTGGCAGAGGGAGCTCTCTTTGTGGAAGCCATCCCACAGGCCGACATCAGCCGGAGGATTACAGCTTTCCAGTATGAGCTGGTGCCCAGTCAGGGACCTGGGGCCCACATGTATCCATTCCTGGCCACTGCTTTTGGTAAGTGGACGGGTGCTCATACTTATTTATTCTCACACACGTGTGTGTGTGTGTGTGTGTGTGTTTTTGTGTGTGTGTATATATATATAAAATTTTTGTCTTATGATTCTCAGTTCTGATTCTCAGTTTGAACACTGTTGTTTCTGCTCCATTTCCTGTTCATTCAAACTAATGCTTGCTTTCCCCTTCAGAATGTCTGGGACACCTTTTATTGTATTTGTTTTATTTCGCTAGTAGCAGAAATTTGAAGCTATAAAACTAAATGATAGTTTATTCTACACTTCAGATAATGTTTGAATTATGATAATATGTCTATGTTCTTTTTTACTTTGTTGATCTGTTAAAATGTCTGATATTCAACATTTGAAAAGTTTCATTCAAAATATGAGGAAGACAGACATTAAGTAGCCACAGTGGTTTTGTTAACAGCAATCTTCAAACTTGCATTAAAAATGCTGCCAGTCGGGGAATCTGTTAAAAAACATTTCTTGCATCTACCGCTCTTATCAGATCATGTAGATGATAACACTGAAGCATATTATAGCAGTGAAAATGGGCAAATGTTCACTGTGATAACTGAACCGTCTCAGTGTTGTTGGTAGTTGACCTTGCCATCAGTTGTTTTGTAAATTATATGCAATTTGTAGGTAATTGTCTTTTAATGTTGCGTTCAACTCCTCGAACTTGACACAGTTCATTGACATCAAGTGGATGTGACAGATGATAGTGAAGAAAAAAGAAAGGTTTTGTGTGCCACAGGCCACATTATTGTCTCACCCTTCCTTCTTCTTCTCACCTACATGTTGCCCTGCTCTGACACGCACTCCTCCCCCACTTCCTCACTCCCACACTCCCCTGTCTCAGCCAGTCTTATGAAAACAAGCAGACCAATCAAGAGGTCTTGTTAAGGTCAAGCACAGGGGTCAGCCAATCCTCTCTTACCTGTCAATCAGCGAACAGATCCCCGCTGAAAGGAGGGAATTATGTGAAGCCCACCCATATGTGTAAAGCAGTGTGGTGGAGGGTAGGGGACCGACGGTGAGAGGACTGACTTTAGTGACTGGTTTCTAAATGAGACAGAGGAAAGTTTGTGTGTGTGTGTGTGTGTGTGTGTGTGTGTGTGGCTGTTTTTATAGTTGACAGGGTCAAAGGCTAATTCTGTGATTACATCTCTTCCCTCACCTGCTGTTCTCATTCACTACTCTCTACTGCTTTTGATGTCTCAGGAAAAAAAAACCATGAACACACAGACACCAAGAGAACAGGAAACAGACCAATAATGAAACATACTTTAGTATAAAGAAAACATATTGTATGAAAAAAATGTTTTGTGGTTTGTGATATTGCACAATATCACTAAGACTTATTTTACAAAGACTAATAAATTCTTCTTTATGTTTTCCATTTTAGTCTCATGTAGACCCTGCTCAGATGATGAGCTCCTCATGGCCGTGTGCACCAGTGACTTTGGTAAATACTTGCAAACTCACACAAAAAAAACATTTTTAAAAAAAGAATAGTTTGACTATTTTTGGAAATATGCTCATTCTGTTTGTTGCCTAAAGTTAGACAGGAAGATCACAGAACCACAGAACCCTTTGTTATGAATTCTGCAGTTTAATAAAAAAAAATGACTTAATCTTCCTTCATTTATAGATACATTTAGAGATTTAATCATACGTCTTTATTTCTCCTGTTTTTATCTGTGTAGCTGGAAGTGGCCTCTTTCGAGGCATGGCCACAGGTACCAATGACCACGTCTCAGCTGTGGTGACCCTGACTCGTCTGTTTCGTCAGAAGAGTGGGGTGTTTGTTTGGGGCGGTGCCAGAGGACGGACCTGGAGTGGACGTGTCCATGTTCACGCTCGGTGCAGTGTCCACCCTGGAGCGGATGAGTACCTTTTGACCGGCTCTGTCCATTTTGGTGAAGCCTGGCTCGGCTGTGCACCTTGCTACAAGGACTTCCAGCAGCTGTACGTCCGAGCTCAGGAAGCAGGAACTAACCCCTGTCAGATAGACACAGACTGAGGGATCAGGGCAGGCTGATATTTAGTGACATTATCTGAGAGACTCAAAGAGAGGTGAGCATGTTTACAGGCCCCAATCTCTAAAGACCACTCCTGCCTTTCAGTGGAAAAGTCATTCTGAACATTTTGGAATGAGATGGTGAACGCATGGATGAGAAGCTTAAATTAAATTTGTGCCCAACTGCTTAAAATGTCTATTCTCATGACGATACTGCTTGTGTGAGCACTCTTGAAATGGAAGTTTGCTTTGTAAAAAGCTTTCTGTAAAATTTTGGAGTCTTCTGACAGAAGTGTTCAGTACGCAGCTCTGTGAGTCTGTGAGTTTGTGTGTGAGTGTGTGTTTTGCTACCAAATCTAGAGGTCTTTATATCCACAAAGAATAAATCCCCGACCATCAACCTGCTTTTTAGTTGGATTTTTCCTTTTCCTTTATCCAATTAACTCCTCGTCTGTTACACAACACGCCAGTGTGAACTGTCCTTATTTGTCCTGGTAATGAGATTCATTAACACACTTGTCTTTGTGTGTCATGTTGTTTGGCAGGCTCGGTTTGTTGGGGGTGCAGATGATGAAAACCATCTGGTGTGTAAAGTTAGTCGTAGGACCAAAAAAAACAAAGGCTCAAACGTTATTAGCTTTCATGTTGGCACACGTGGAGCCAAAACAAAGAGATGTTATGAACCAAACGGCCTAAAAGAAAAAGCCATTATGAGTGTTGAGAGAGCGTTCGTTGGCAGGAGAGCGTCAGTGCGTCAGTGCTGGCGTCGTTACCCCTGTGGAGCTTTGACCAGCCACTGTTCTTATTGGCATCCAGGTTTCTTCCGTATGTGTGCATGTTTATGTTTGTGCATTCGCGGCTAAATGAAAGAATGACAATTATATATTGCACCACAGTCAACCAGGTACAGTTCACTGGCTAATGTGGATGTTTGTGAAAAGGGATCTCTGCATCCTGAATCATTAAATAAGCTTCAACTGTATCACACACCCAACATACATTGACAGGAGATACTATAACCGTAACTATTACATACTACCCCTACTCCTGGAGGAGTTACAGTATTGCTGTGCAGTCTGATAGCAGCTTGGATGTTAAAATAAAAAGATACTTGTAGATGGATGGATGGCTGAGCCTGTTAGGGCCTGATGGGTGGAGAGCAGGAAGAACAGGCGGATGTGTCAATAACCTTAGTCCGGTGTATGTGCACATCTCCCTCCGCCCGCCATCGCCACTCATTTGCTTGAGATGCTTTCCCCCTTTCCTCAGGAAGAACAAGAATGGAAAGAATGTCCCCTCCCACATACAAACACACACACACACAAACACACACACATATATATATATATATCCCTGTATAACAGAGTGAAATCAATAGTTCTTTATTTCTGTCCAGGGTCATACATTGTGAACATGAGGCTGCTTTTGGCCTGATGCACATGACTGAGACACACACACACACACACACACACACACAGCCACAAACACAGTGTAAGGCACTTTCAGACACGAAAAGTACATTCAAGCACCTCTCTGTTGTGTTCACATAAATCTGAGGATTCTTACAAGTGTTAGATTTAAAGAAGCAAGCAGCAGCAGACCCTGCGTTGTTTTGATTTTTAGTGCATGGCAATGGCCCAATACTAAAAAAAAAACACTTAAGCCTTTACTTCCCATAACACAAACCATTAACGTATACTGTTAGATTTTCCTTAGAGAATAAACATCCCTCATCTTTTAAACTCAGTGCCCAACCAAATCTTTTTAGCACTTACACTCAGAGAGGGAAAAAGTACAACTACACATATGAACAAGCTGGAGACACTAGAGGAAAGAGTAAGCTGCACAGGGAGATATTAGCACATAGCTTGAATGTTTAAGATAGACTCTGAAGACACGACAGGGTCACCTATATATAACAGCACTGTCACCACTAAGTAGTGTGTGTGTGTGTGTGTGTGTGTGTGTGTGTGTGTGTCTTGGATTGTAGTTTGAGACAACCACAGCACACGCGCCCTGCACACTCCTGACATGCAAACATGCCACACAGGCGAAACCCAGCCCATCACAGCAACACCCAGCATCCCCCGGCAACCGATCTTGGCAGCAGCCCAGCTCGCCTTGGCATCCTCGCTAATTCGGGACACACTTATCCCTCTGCACAGAGGTCTTAATGTCAGTTCAGTGTGTGAGATATGGAAAAGGGTTTGTGTTGCAGTATGCGACAGGCGCAGCTGAGAGGTCAGCTGGAGTCGAGCGAATGGCTGAGGTCAGGGGAAAAAACACACAGGCATGCTTTCACCCACATATACACCGCTGGCATTTGATCCTGCCATGTTCAGGGCGGGGTTAGTCGTTTTTAACTGTTGGCACAATATGTGTGTTAAAGTTGTTATTATGTGTGTTTCTACATGGGATCAATGACAATGGCCTACTAGTGATGAACACATTTGCAGTGATCATGCCGAATAACATCAACAATAATGTGTGAATTTACTGCTTCTCTGTTTGGTTGTCTCACCTGCCCTGATCCTTATATTAAAGTTAGTTTTAACGCTTAGCATGTGTTCTTATCGTGATGCAAGGAACATACAAACGAAATCTGTGTCATTTCCTGTTAGGAAAAAAGTGGTTAATAACGTTGTCGAATGATACTGTTTAAAAGTTGTGATGCTTCAGTAAATTAGTCATGTTTTTTTCCACAGAGCTGGAGGAAATGACAGTGAGTGACATGGTCTGTTTAGTAAAACCAGACCTGTCCAGAGGGTCACCTGTCCCTCAGCCAGTGCCAGCTAGGACTGGATCTAGCGCCCCCCACAGCACAGTCTTCTAAGGATAAGGGCGAGATGAATAGAAGGTTATGGAGTCGGAGTGCACCTTGGTGGCCGAAATGTGAACTACTTTGACATTATAGCTAAATGCAAAAGCAACTGTGACTTTTTCTAAGGGGCAATGAAACTTCACTTATTTATTATTATTTAGATCAGCGATTTTTTAAAAAAAAGCAGGTTAAGCAAAGCTTTTCCAGTGATGTCACATGAATACGTCAAATGCTACAGATGCATCTGTGTAACGGCTGAAACGAAGATGATCTAGATGAGGAAGTGACACTGACTAACTCATAGTGCGTATTTCATATTCAGTGCGAACAACATGAAGCTGTGGAACCATGAAAACCTGCTGCTCGTCCTCTGCAGTAAGTTCCGTCTCACATCGTTATATGAATTATTATATTAAATTATATTCAAAGAAAATACTGCACATTGGTCTTGGTTGGTTGGTCATTCATTGGTCATTCATTGGTATTTACATGTTAAAAATTGCTAAATAACACTTAGATAAACAGAAACATGGTCAACTAGATTCCAGGATGTGTCTTTGTTTTGTTTTCTGCAGCAGCACAGCTGAGTTGTGTGACTTTTGCAGCTGTGGTGGTCCACGTGTCGGGCTATGAAAAGACACATGTTAATGTTTCCTGCCGCTATCACCAAGGTTATGAGTCGAATGAGAAATACCTGTGTAGAAATGGCTGCAGCAACGCAGATGTTCTCATTAAAACTACAGAGGCAAATAAGGACAGATACTCCACCTATGATGACACAACGCAAAGAGTCTTCACAACGACAATCTCCAACCTGAGTTCGATGGATGCTGGAAGATACTGGTGTGGGGTGTCTCAACCTGGATTAGATTACTACCCTGCAGAAGTGACACTAAAAGTAGAGCCAGGTAGTCGAAAAACTAATTTCATTATATTTATGTGTTAATTATAGTATATGTACTTAACTGACTCTTTATACTTCTGTCCTATTAACACTCTCCTTATGTTTACTTCACTGACTCACTGACAGACAGCTGCTGTGCTCAGTTGACCACATTACAGAGTAACGAGAAAAATTCAGTGTCCGTCAGCTTTTCATATGACTCTGGGTACGAGAACAACCTGAAGTACATCTGCAGAGGAACCCAGCCATCCACGTGTCGGCAGCGCGCAGTGCTCACCTCTGACAGCAAACACAACGGACGGTTCACACTTAGTGATGACAAGATGTCAAGAAGATTCACAGCGACATTTACCAATTTGACCCAAACTGATGCCGGGTCATACCTCTGTGGCATCCACAGAAGCAACAGCCATGATGTTTTCTATGCTGTTGAGCTGAAGGTCAAAGGTAAGAGGTCACTAATATCGTTTAGCAACATATTATTCAATGCAGTTTTGTGACCTGCTGGTGACGAGAGATAAAAGTCAGAGGATCACTGATGATGTGATTGGCACTCATCTTTTCTGTGACCATGAATGGCTGTCCACCCAAAAACAAGAATGTTTTCCGAAGAGTCTTCTTTTTTTCTGACAGTCAATCCAACCACATCCAATCACATGGAAACTGTGGAATCAACCCAAACACCTAGCGAACCAACAAAAGGTGTGTGTGTGTGTGTGTGTGTCTGTATCTACTTCAAAATGTAACTTGAACACTTAAAGATAAGGAAGTGCACTTGAAGTGTTAACAACTATATTTGAGGTGATTAGTTAATAGGAAGTGAGAACAAACCATGGCTATTTTTAAATGCATCGTTGGCCTGATATGGTTTGAGGACATGCAATTATGTCTTTGTTGTTGTGGTTTTACTTTTAGAAGCGTTGTTCTTTCACCCTGTGGTTTTCACCGTGCCTGCTGTGGTGCTGCTCATACTGGCCGTTACCTTTGTAATACTGTATAAACACAACTGTGTCAAAGCGCAAGGTACGTTCAGCACGCAATTACACCAACAGTACTGTGCACCCACCATGAAACGCACAAACAAACATTATTATACAAATCATTACCTGGGCTTTGTGTTTGCAGGACGTAGGGTCAACGTGACCAGTGAAACAACCGTGGCAGAAAATGCAGAGGGAGTGATGGATGTAAGGAATCAAGAGTCCAAAGCTTTGTTAGTGGGCACACGGTTGTTCACAAAGAGGAACTTTAATAACTGAGAAATGTGACGTTTCATTTTGGGCCACCATCAGTTCAGTTTCGTTTCATGCTTGGTTCGTGATCAAAAATGTGTTTCAAGAGAAACAGCACACTTTAGCATGTCAGTAGCAAATATTTTCATAACAGTGACTTGATTACAGTATCACAACAGTCTGACCTGCAGATGACATGTGACGTGTGCTATATCGGCTAATTTAGTGAATATTGGCAATGTCATTGTTTTTACAATGGGAGATATTATATATACATATTAGATATTACATTAGACATTAGATATTATATGTCTATCATATGTGAGATTGAATTGGAATCTGCAGCAGTCATTGTGTGAGTTGTCGTCCTCGGATCTGTAAATCATGTTTTGTTCCTTTTTTCAGATTTATGAGAATCAAGATGTTGTGGTGAGGAATCAGAGGACCTCCAAACAGCAGAACGCCTTTCATCAGTGTGATGCTACAGGTGGAGACCAGCAAGACGCTGTGTATGAAAACTATGGCAACACAGAGAACTTCTACTATAATCACAATGACAGTAAAGGCAAGAAGAGGTAACAGCCAGCCTTGTATTTCTGGGTCACATGACACAAGACTCAGACTGGGGGGCTGGCTCTACTGGTAAATGTAGGTCGCGCTCCAGTGGAGGCTGATGCGATGCCATGTAGTTTATTTCTGCCCTCAACACTTTGACTCGCCTGTGACAATAAGCAGCTCCTCGCTCAGTTTCAGATGTGGCTTCTTGGCAGCTCTGTCACAGGTCACATGGTTTTGTTTAACAACTCACAAACAGTCCACAAAAAGAGCAACAAAAAGTGAAAACATGAATATAAATGTTCGTATCACAACTTTAATAGCCAATTCTTGATCCCACATTTTTTATCAGACTAAATTACTCCTGGCTGCACACTTCTGGTTAGTGTCACACTGCGCCCTCTGCTGGTGATTTCTTAGTGCTGCATTGCATTCGGTATGAAACTGCTTTGACCTCAGTCAGAGGTCTTTGACAAAGACAGAAAGAACATTATATCATTCATGAGGCAGCATGGTACATTCTTCAATATGTAGAGTACAAAGTATTGCTGATTTCATGTGTATTTGTTTTATTTGTCAAAGTATTTGTTTTGTGCATTTTCCTATTGTTTCTTTTTAGCTTTATAGTTTTTTTTATTTTTTTTAGCTTTCGTAGCCTCAGAAATGTGCTTTTCTACCACAGCAGTGTGTTATTAGTGTTCTACTGGGGTCACTTTAAGAATGGTGAAAAGCAACAGCCACAAACACACACACTCATGCAATGTGTGTGCTATGGGTGCAGTTATTTCCTGTTGTGTCTGTTGTGTCCTGGGACCCCAGCAGCTGATGTTGTCCTCAGTACACTTTATATTTGCTTGTGTACTTTACGCTTGTTGTCATTTAATCTGCCTCGGCTCGTTCGCTCATTAGTCACCTGAGCTGACCCTGGCAACCTGTGTTCCCAGGCAACAGCAAACAAACGTAGGCACAGGACACAGGACTGTGCATCACTGAGGACAGTTTCTGATTAAACACGATTCTTCTCGGATCAGTTGAATTGTTTTTTTTTATTGTTAATTGTTTTTTTTAATTGTTTTTCATTAAAAACCATGAGCTCTGAGGTTTTAGTGTCACGGCCACGCTATGACAGCAGGGCCGTGGCTCTGGGGGTCCCGGAGAAGGATTTAGAGCTGGAGGTCCCACAGCTGTCCTCAGGCTCAGCCACTGCAGGGTACCGCTCGGCCAAATACACCCCTGCTGAGTGGTTCTCCAACTACCACACCATCCTCCAACAGGCCGGCAGGGATGGCTACGAAGCCCAGAGCGTCCAGCGAGTGTCCAGAACACTGCACCGGGACACTGAGGCGGACACTTTGAAGACCCAGGCCGAGGGAACGCGTCTTCTTGGAGAGAGACTGCAGGACATCCACTACTGGAGGTCAGAGCTCCAGCGGCACATAGAGCATCTGCAGGCCGACACAGAGGCACTGCTGGCGCTGAAGATGCGGCTGGAGAAGGCACTGGACGCTACAGAGATTCCTTTTGCCATCGCCACCGATAACCTGAACTGCAGGACTAGAAGACCGGGACCAGACCTGGTCAGAGACAGTGTGGAGGAGGAGCTGGTGAAGGTAAAACTGTATGGTAGTGACACGGTGAGGTGGAGGAAGGTATGGAAACCTTATGCCCATTGTGAAACTCTGAGCGTCACTACTGATCACAGTAAATATATATATATATATATATATATATATATATATATATATATATATATATATATATATATGGTGCTTTTCACTGTGATGCACATCGGAAGCCTGACTGTGTTTTGCAGGAAGTGGACTTGATCCGAGCGGTCCAAGCTCTTCTGAAGAAAACTACCGCTCAGGTTGTCACACAGATCAAGTGAGTCCTAATGTGTGCGTCACTTATGAAACATCTCCTTTATTGTTTTAGAGATTGATTATTTTCCTTTGGTGTCTCTCTCTCTCTCTCTCTCTCTCTCTGTGTGTGTGTGTGTGTGTGTGTGTGTGTATCAGGATGAACAGAGAGACCAAGCAGATGTTGGAGATGGACTGGTCTGATAAGTACGAGGCCTACGGCTTGGACGACCATGGCGGAAGATACAGCAACATGAGTCCAGATACACAGCTCCACCCCAGCTCAGCCAGCCTGCAGGACCAGTGAGTCTGTGTGTGTGTGTGTGTCAACGCACAAGTCAATGAACCAAAGAAAATCAGAAACCGTGCTGATGGCTTTTATAATTCCAACACAGTCTATCATCTGATCTGCAGGGTGTGTAACCGCACATCGTGGACAAAGTTCACTCAGGACAACCTGAGCAAGGCTACGCAGGAGGAGCAGGCCACCAGCAGCCTCAGGTCAGAGTGTGTGAATGTGACACTGTGGAGCCTTCGTTCATCATTTCAGTGGCTGATGTGATATGTTATTGTGTGTGTGTGTGTGTGTGTGTGTGTGTGTGTGTGTGTGTGTGTGTGTGTGTGTGTGTCAGGGTGTTGGTGGTGTGTGTGCTTG
>JAFBJQ010003588.1:123428-203189 GCA_016785345.1 Trinectes maculatus
GAGATTGATTATTTTCCTTTGGTGTCTCTCTCTCTCTCTCTCTCTCTCTCTCTCTCTCTCTGTGTATGTATGTGTGTGTGTGTCAGGATGAACAGAGAGACCAAGCAGATGTTGGAGATGGACTGGTCTGATAAGTACGAGGCCTACGGCTTGGACGACCACGGCGGAAGATACAGCAACATGAGTCCAGATACACAGCTCCACCCCAGCTCAGCCAGCCTGCAGGACCAGTGAGTCTGTGTGTGTGTGTGTGTGTGTGTCAACGCACAAGTCAATGAACCAAAGAAAATAAGAAACCGTGCTGATGGCTTTTATAATTCCAACACAGTCTATCGTCTGATCTGCAGGGTGTGTAACCGCACATCGTGGACAAAGTTCACTCAGGACAACCTGAGCAAGGCTATGCAGGAGGAGCAGGCCACCAGCAGCCTCAGGTCAGAGTGTGTGAATGTGACACTGTGGAGCCTTCTTTCATCATTTCAGTGGCTGATGCGATGTGTTATTGTGTGTGTGTGTGTGTGTGTGTGTGTGTGTCAGGATGCTGGTGGAGCAGGTGCTTCTGGACACCACCGAGGATCTGCGAGACCAGTGCTCCTGTGTGGACCAGGCCTTCAGCCAGCGCTGTGTGGAGCTGACGGAGGCCAAGGCCCAGCTGGAGATAAAGCTCGCAGAGGTGAACAGACAAACAGATGCACTCACTGATTGGTCGATTGATTGATTATCCCTTGTTTGATCGTGTGTGTGTATGTACAGGTCCTGGAGCAGATTGGGGCCCAGGAGAGGAACATTGTGGCTCTTCAGCAGGCCATTCATAATAAAGAGGCTCCACTGAGAGTGGCTCAGTCCAGACTTTACATTCGCTCGCTTAGGCCCAACATGGAGCTCTGCAGGGATGAACCCCAGCTCAGGTATACCGCCCAAACACACACACACACACACACACACACACACACACACACACACGAACACATGCTAATTTTCTGTGCCTGCAGTTTGGAGGGGGAGGTGAGGCAGATTGATGCCACCCTGGTGTCGCTGCAGCAGCAGCTGAGCGAGGCCAGAGGCTCCCTGACCCACCTGGAGGAGTCGCGCATGGCCCTCGAGAAGGACATCAAGAGTAAAACCCACTCCCTGTTCATCGAGAGAGACAAGTGCATGACTAACCGCAAGCGATACCCGTCTGTCTCCACGCTGTCAGGATACTGAAGATAAAACACTGGAAACTCATTAGTAGCCTGTAGCACAGGTATGTGTAGAGTAGCAGTAATAAGGATTTAGGTCAGATTTATGTTCTTGTGTGATTTAATGCTATGTTCATTTATATTTCCATATCATATTTATGTTTATATTAAATATAGTCAGAAGTCATTACAAGGTATTGTATTTCCATGTTAGAGAGAGTTTCTCCACTAGAGTGAGCTCTTGAGTCTCAGTGTCTCCTCTGCTGTTACATGTCATTAGTCTGTCGCCGCTCAAGTGGATTTAAACTTTTTTTTAAAAAAATATTATATTATAATATATCCTCAAATATTAAAACATTTCCACAAGGTTTAGAAAATGATTTTGTTTTTTTGTTGAATTTTGTTGAATGTTTTTTTTAAAGTTCTTTTTTGAGGTAGAGATCAGCTTATCTCTCCGTTATGTTATGTTATGTTATGTTATGTTATGTTATGTTATGTTATGTTATGTTATGTTATGTTATGTTATGTTATGTTATGTTATGTTATGTCTCTTCTCAGGTTTACAAAAACCCACTTAAGATTCGGGAAGTGAACTTTAACAGCAACAGGGAGCATAATCATATGTATGTATATATATTTTTTATATATGGAGTTGTCATTAGTCTCTATTCTTTGAGTGAGGATGTGCCACGACTGAGAGCGTTATGAAAGCTCAGAGTTCAGACTCCTGCTGCGGAGCACAGAGTATTTATTTCATAACACCACTGACTGTGGGCATGGGATGATGCCAGAGGCTGTGTGTGTGTGTGTGCACATGCGTGTGTGTGTGCGTGTGTGTGTGTGTGTGTGACAATATAAAGGAATATTCATTGACTGCAGTGTATAGGTGAAATGTAGAAAGAAAAAAAGATGGATGCTCTTTACTTGAGCTCACGTGTCCCATACATCCAAACATGTGACCCGGCTGCAGGAGAGATGTAATCGACCCTCGGAGGAGTCAATTAAATAGATCAGACAAGTGTTAATAGGTCTGTGTTAATGTTGACATCCGTGAAACAAACACATCATTGGTTGATCCTATGTGCACTGTGTTTCCTCTGGGTCTCAGCTGATTTCTCTGGTTTGTCAGTTTGTCCAGACGTTGTTTGCTGGCTGACACAGGTGACTGACATTTGAGATGTGACGGGATGAAAAGTCTAATTTAATACATTCCGAGAAACAAATGGGAGGGATGGGTGAAAAGCAGCCTGTCTGAGGGAGTGACAGAAAAAGAAAGAGGGAGGGAAAAGAGGAGAATAGAGAGACAGCAGGAGCAGACTCGTTGCCTTCTTCTCTCCCAGTGCTCGCTCCCTCCTTTCTCCCAGTGACTCCAGGCTGAGATCAAGGATAGGTGAGTTCAACCTCATCCCTTTTCTTCTCTTCTCTTCAGTTCAATCTTTTTGTGTCATGCTCTTATTTTATATATATATAAATATATATATATATATTTTTAATATCATTTAAGAGTTCACCCCTGTAGCTACCTGAACTCATCCACATTCATTTCTCTGTTAACAAAGTTCAATTCAGCCCCATTTCTTTCATTTATTCACATGTTTGTGTTACTGTGCTAAGATCTCTTCATCAGATCGCTCCTCACCTCCACCTCCGCTCTCTTACATTAGGTTTTAGAGGTGGACCCAGGATGAATTAATCATTGCTCATTAGGTTAAATGTCTGTCACAGTCACAGACCTGCTTCTTTCTGTATGTGTGAGAACACTTTTATGGCCGTGTTTATTTGCCTATGTGTCTGTGGGCTAAATCCATGCAGCTAAGCTTGAGGGTTTGTGGAAAACCAAAGTTTCCGCTGGCTCGATGGCGGCGCTACTTTTAGCTTCACTTATTACTCCCTTCACCCTGACTGGTTCACGCTGAGGGCCACACGTTCACACCGCTGCTCCTCCAGCCTCTGGCTGTGTCCTTAAAACAGCTCCGATTATTGAAAAGGATGAAAACATCTATCAATCTCTCAGTGTGGAATGTCTCATTAAAGTTAGGAGTTTCTAATTATATGGTTTTCTCAGCGTATGGAATGCGAGTTTCATGGTTTTGTGTGATTCTTGTGGTAACATGTGCATATTTATTTATAGGGATCGTTTACATGCATCTTTACTGCTGTGTGTACAGTCGCGCTGCTCCTTACCTCACATCACACACAGCTCCAGTTTCATTCTCATCACCCCCCCCCCCCCCCCCCCCCCCCCCCCCCCCCCCCCCGGCGCCGTGCCCCCCCCCCCCGGCCTTCGCCCCCCCCCTGCTCCAGGATGCTGTGCCTCAGCTCCCTGTCCGCTCTCCTCCTCCTGCTCCACCTCTACCCTGCTCCGCTGTCGGCCCAGGAGGTGCCCATCCGGTTTGCAGGTGTGGGCCGGCGTAATGCACACGAGGGCCGTGTGGAGGTCTTCTATAATGGAGCGTGGGGCACCGTGTGCGACGACGAGGTGGATCTTAATCTTGCCAATGTGGTGTGTCGACAGATGGGGTTTCAGCGCAGCCTGACCTGGGCGCACAGTGCCCGGTTTGGTCAGGGACAAGGTTAGTTCAGCGTAAGAGTATTGTTTTTGTTAATAAAGTGTGTACTTCTTCTGGATTTGACAACTTGCCATGTTCTCTTTTCGTTAGGTCTGATCTGGCTGGACAATGTGCGCTGCAAGGGCACAGAGCTCTCTATAGGAGAATGTAGGTCCAATGGGTGGGGGGTCAATGACTGCACCCACGCTGAGGACCTGGGGGTCATATGCAGCCCTGAGAGGAGACCTGGTTTCCCCCCAGTCTCCTTGGAAGAGGCCTCCTCATCCTCCAGGCAGCAGCAAAACCAACCGAGGAACAGAAATCCACCACCACCATCACAGTCTGTGTCCCCTCCAGCTCCAGACCACATCTCCTCCTCCTCTGCGCGAGGCCATCAGATCGCCCTCCATCGCAACCCGGCCTCTTCCCGCCGCAGCAGCATCTCACCGCAGGAAAATGGCCACGAGATCCAGATCATGCGGCGAAATCGAGCAGGCTCCAGAACAAACCAGCAGGAGAACCTGCCTTCGCCACAGGGCCATCAGCTGCCTTCACATCTGGCAAACAGTGGAGTCCAAAGGCAGCGGCAGGAGACGGCGAGGAACAGTCCACAAGCATTGAGACGGGAGGCAGAGGGACAAACAAACAGGCCGTCTGAGCGGAGGAGCGGCAGGAATCAGCAGCTCAGTGGCAACCATGTTGAACCCGACCCATTTTATTCAGATAATGATATATATTCTACACAGGTAAAAACACCAAACATAGTCACGCACAACCCCAAAGCAGCAAACCTAGCCTCACTCAGAGTCCCTACGCAGATATGTCATTTGTGGGCATGTATAATTAGAGACCAGTCTAAAACCGAACCTTTTACAGATTTGATTCATAGGCAGCGGCAGAGCCTGAAGTTTAGTTTACCCACCAACAGCTTAACATGCCATGCCACTGCAACTGCAACTGCACGACACCCATCACTGTCGCTCGGCTCTTTCCTCTCCTCAGCTTGCAGAGGTCCCACATTCTTTACTATTTTGTAATCAGCGTGACATTTGGACTGATCTATGTACAAAACCCATTGTCTTCTGTTAGTTTCCTTCCTGCCGCTGATGTAATGTGTGCGGATGATTAGAGAGCGGGGTGATTAGAGCACATGGCATCATCATCATCCCGTGTCCTCCTCGCCATTGTTTGGTGTCTGCAGATATCTGGTGTCAGAGTGTGCTGTCTGAGCCATGATGAGGTCGTGAACTGAAAGATTAATATTGTTTTGGAGTGGACGACAAAACAAAAAAAATGTGGTCGGTGAGCGTGTCTGTCAAAACGTTGTGTTTCCGTGTCACGGACAGGGATCCGAGAGGGCGAACCTGGAGGAGGCCCGTCTGCGGCCCGTGCTGTCCAGCAACCGCGCCGGTCTGGTGACGGAGGGCGTGCTGGAAGTGAGGCATGCTGGGAAGTGGCGTCACGTGTGTAACCTGGGATGGGAGCTGAGCAGCAGCCGTGTCGTCTGTGGTATGTTAGGGTTCCCTGCTGCGGAGGCGTTTGACCAGATCACCTACAGGTGAGTATGTGAGAAGGCGGGCGAGAGAAAGAGAGAGAGAGAGAGAGAGAGAGAGTATGAAAGGGATGGAAAAGTGTGGTGGAGTACACATCCCATCATAGATTGGCATCATTACTAGATTACTGTTCCGTCCCCTGTAGTAGAGGTTAACCACAACCGCTGTCATTAGTATCACCACACTTGGCATGGATGTCCACTGTGGCAGTAGCCAAGAGAGAGAGGGCCTGAACACAGCCTGCTGAAGCAGAGAGTGTGTTATTAATGTCAGATCCAGACTACGAGATGATCATCATTATCATGATGCTGCGCGTCTTCACGTGACTCCTCCCATACACGGCTCCTCGTCTCATGTAATTAACAAAGTGCCTGTGAAAACTGTGCACAACAGCACTTTCTCGTGCAGAGCAACACCGAGACACAGTTAATTCTAATGTGATGTCATTCTAATGGAACTAAATCGCCCATCACTTCCAGTGTTCTATGGTAAAGCTGAGGTTCCTCTCCATCAGCTCAGCAGGAGCATCTGGAGACAGTTTGACCATATCTGCTCAAAGCTGATGAGGCCAGTTGGGAGAAGATGCAGAAAATAGACGCTACACTCGTAATGGTTTTTGAATTTTATTGTCCCCCTAAACACAAACCGTTCATTGTGCTAATGACAGCAGACTGTTGTGTTGATTTTATCACCACAAATCCAGCTCATCTGTCTAACTTTAGCTGTTAATTCCCACTGAAGCACCTACGCAAACCTTCAAAGCCTGTCCACACACAGCATCAAAACCACAATTACACACGCACACACACACATGTTAATACACCCCTCCATTCCTCAGCACCTCCACCTCCATTCCTTACACAAACCACGTCCAAGATCCACGTGAACGTCCAGATAAACATGCAAACACGCTCACACACGAGCCTGTGTGCGTCTGTCTGCCCGCAGAGGACTTTTTATGGCTTGGCTAATAGACCGCCTGCACTGACCGCTGGCCTGCCCTGCACCACCTGTCTCTCCATGTTGGCTATAATTACCCCTGTGTTCTGCTTCTTCTCAGGAGGCTACAGCCTCCAAACCACCACCTATCATAGTCTCTTATCTTCAGCGTTCGTTTGTCCTCACTTTAAATGAAGTGGAATCCATTTTTAAACGTCCATCGATGCGATGTTCGTCATCGCAACGTTTTTCAGTCTAAAGCTAATGCTAATACACTGAGGAAAAACACCCTCAGAGAGGAACGCCATACGTCTGTGCCAAGAAGCCGGGCCAGCAGCAGCTTGCGTAAACCCGACCAGGCTGTTTGTGTTTTTGTCAACCTCCGACGTGAATCAGGCAGCCATTTTTGTCTGACGGTAAACAGTCGACGGGGGGTAGAAAATGTTTTGAAACAGAGACGCACAAGCAGCACAAGGTGGATCTCTGACATCTGCTGTAAAGTATTTTTGAGCCAGAGGTTTGGAGCTGTTTATGTCTCCTCTTGACATCTGAAAACAGGCCTAACTTAGATATGGTTAGCCTGTCTAGCAGCTGGGCTCTGGGGATAACAGTGTCTGTCTACTGGTTCAACAACAGTCATAGCCAGACTGAGGTCCGGGTGCCATGAGAGTATGTCAATGTTATTCTTGAGTTCTCAAAGAGGACTTTAGCGATGTGCTAACTTTTATTCTTGTGCTTAGATTTTGTTGACAAACATCTAAACAACTATTAGCTGTGCTGGTAGCGACGCCCAGTGGCTATAGCAGTCAGTAGTTGTTTACTAGTTCAGGAAGGTGATCCATGCACCTTCCTAACCATGGGGCGCCACCTGGAGGGCCGAAAAAAATTAGCTTTGCACTTGTGGGCAGCAAGGGCCGTGGAACAAAGACTTGTTCCTGTATAGCTACAGTGCAGCCTGTAGCAGTGGCGCTGCCCAAAAGATCGATCACGATCGGCCGGTAGATGGCGGAGGTATTGCCAATTACATAAAACGTTACGTAAATTGCGACGCGACCGGTCGGCGATATAACACGCGTCCTCGTGCGCATGCGCGCATTTGGAAACGTCCGCAACGTAGCGTCAGATGGACGCGACTTGACAGCGCGCGTGCTCCACAGAGCAGATTGAGACGCGCGCGCGTGTGTGTGTCAGACATCTTGAGTCCGACACGTCTCACCTGAACTCGTCCACAGTGGACGATGAGACAGTTGAGAAGCTACAGGCTGGAGACACATGGAGCTGAGATCCAGGCCACGTGGAGGAGAAGTAGCCAAACACGAGGAAATGGGACACCTCCCTGACTGCAGTGTTTGGTTGCACTTAATTTCGATAAGTCCAGATATCATCCCACCATGACTCATGATCATATGGAGGAGTCTGCCTGAACCTGGCAACCAGCTGCTTCTGTCCAGACTCTGCAGTGCTGCCTGACTGAGTGCAGTGCAAGTCATCAGTAAGGTAGTGACTGTTATTGTATTGGAATGTATGTTGTCATAAGAGTCCATTCAGCTTTGCAGTGTACATCAACATCGTTTACTCCGGATAGATATTAGTTATAGTTTAACTAATACAGGAGGAATAATTGAATTGGCCCCGGGTTTGTACCTGAAAAGTTGGGCCCCAAGTACTTAGATTAAATTTGAAGCCTTGAATGTGCATATTATACATCAAGACACTAACACTGTCTTACAAACACATTAGCATGTTAGTCAGCTCGTGTTGTTGTACATCTATGGTTGCCATCCTACCACCTGATTGAAAACAGAGGGTCCAGAAATCACTTCCTGTTTGATGGTCTGTTTGCGGTAACACGTGACATCCCATGCACGCCACCAACAAAAGTAAACATTTTTTCCCATTGAACTTCATGTCATCCCGTCTTTCTGTTGCGACCCATCGTGTAGGGAGAGGTCCATCCCTGCTCTCCACTGGGGTTTGTGTCCACTTGGACAGATGTAATTATGGTCTCGGAGATCCTCTAATCTTCAATGTTCTCTGTACTGAACCTGCTGCACCCGCCTTCGCTGTGTCAGCGTTTCCCTCGCTCGCTGTGTGGTTGTTTTTCTGCTGCGACTGCCTTTGTCTCTGCCTGTTAAGTTGCTCAGCGCATTTTTACAGATGCTTAAATACTCCCCCACTTTGCCTTGCTTACAAAAGGCAGGCACTAAAACCATTTTCCAGCTCCCTTATTTCATCACATCCACACTCTCTGAGGTTCACAGTCACTTCTCCAGTTCTTACATTGTACTTTCACTCCCCGCTGCTTGCGTCTCCCATCATCACTTACAGCCTCTCTTAAGGCCTCGCTTAATTCCTCTGAGGCAATTACACTAAATCCCACATTTCATGGAAATTACATCAATTTGACCCTTTTGTGTTTGGTTCCATTGAAGTTGATGGGGCCCGTCTAAGAGGCAGTTGTCGGGCCCGTGAGGCAACCTGCTGTCTCCTCCGTGAGCCAATTGTTCCAGTCAGGCAGCTTTGCATTCATGCAGCATAATAACAGGTTATCTTTGCTTTCCTGACAACCAGCTCCTCTCTGCAGTGTGGTTTATGGTTTTGTGTGGCCAGAGTTTCATAAAAAAACAACAACTGCCACTGAGCTGAAGGTCCGTAGAAGTCAGCTTCTTCACGTTGATAGGACTCAGCTGCAGCACGTTGGGCCCGACCTGTTTTGTTTTGTTGAGGCTCGATGCTGTGGTTCAACGCTGATGGAAATCATGGCACACAGTGATTGTACATATCAGCGAGGGATGGGAAACGGGTCTGACGACAGAAAACAACTCGCTTTTCCTCTTCCTGTGGAGTAAGACCATGCTCATAAACGAGGAGTTTGCAGACCTTAGTCTTACATCACTCGCTCCGTGACTCCCTGCATGCAGTCATAGTGCCGGGGTTTTAAAGACCTTTGTTTTTAGAGGCAAGGCAGGGAAAGTTGATATGTACGTGCATTTTTCCATGTCTGGTGTGTGTGAACCAACATGCTACCGCTCGACCGCACAGCAGACACTGCCAAGCAGAGCAGGCAATTATATGGGTAGCACTCCGCCCCCCCCACCCCCCTCCACCCTCCACCCTCCGCCCTCGAAACCATGAACTAACACCCCCTTGCAGTCTGTCTCTCTCATTTGGATTCACCACCAAGTCATGAAACAGACGCATGCAAGTAGATGCCCGAGGCAAACACATGAAATCATACACAACTCTCACTAATTCTCCAACTAATATACGCACGTGTGTGTGTGTGTGTGTGTGTGTCAAAATAGTCTGCAAATTTGCACCTGCGGCTGCGTTTCTGTAATGTCAGGAAGGAAGGAAGGAAGGAAAGGAGGAGAGGGAAGATAAATGTAACAAAATAAGACGTATGAAAAGACATAAAGCAATAAGGGATAATTGTCTCTCTCTCTCCTATCTGCCCCATTTCCAGATGCAGCAGGCGACTAACTGCTGTAAAAACACTACACACACGACCTGCGCCTGGCAACATGCAGGAGTCATAATAAAGTTCAGGTCTAGCTGGTGAACACAGTGGAGTAGTTAGCAGCTAAAGAGCCAGACTTCATAAATACATAAAAAAAAGTCATGATATGTGTATTTTAGTTACAAACGCAGAGAGAAGCAAGAACTTAGTGTTTCATTGCAGGTTGAGTCTGCAGATTGTAGAAGACGAGATAAAACTGCCGTCCTGCTTCAGTCATGGGTTTCTAAATTACATTTCATTACAGCTGGGCTGCAGCAGAAGTTTGTACAAGTTTATAATTGATGTGAATGGAAATGGACCATTATAACCAAGTTTGCCCGTCTCTGGCTCGTTTTGGGATGATAATAATTTGTGGTGGACATGTTCCATCCAGGGGTTTAAACATCTGTCTCCTCCGGTGTTGGGGCTGGGATGTAACCTGTGGAGTGTCAGGATACTGCGGCTCTCTTGAAGAAACATCTCCCATTTTCTATATTTAATTACATCATGAATCTGGTGACACAGTCAACTCATTTCCCGTCTTTACTTGGTGTCCTCACTCATTTAACTCAGGCACTTTCATAAATGGCGTCACTCACACGGCACCTGCCTGTGGTCACGCTGGCAAGTAATCACGTGTGTGTATGTGTGTGTGTATAAATATATAGGCAGTGTAAACTCGGCCTGGTTTGTGAATCATCCTTTTATTGAATTCTCCCATTTTTCCTTCCCTGTTTTAGGTTTTGGCACATGGCGCGTGTGTGTGTGTGTGTGTGTGTGCGCGCAGAGGGGTAGGGGGCCTCCTTTGTGTATACACAGTTTCCCTTTCGGTTTAGACTCTAGTTTAAGGTAATACCCATGAAAAACAGTTCTGCAAACCCTGTTGGAGTTGGCAGAGCTCAGTCAGGCGTCCTGCAGGGATTAATGTGTAGCGGTTTCTGTATATTTTTAGTTTTTTTTTTTTTTTTCTTTTCGCCACAAGCCCAGACATTCGCTCTAGACATATAGACAAACACTGACACAGGAATAACGGTGGATGTAAAAATGGAGGATTTAGGAAAGAAGCTGGAAGATGGTAGAAGGTGGTGGTTTGAGAGGGAAGAAAAGAGCTGGGGAACCTGTTAATGCATATTTACTCACAACTTGTCTTTTACCAGAGGGATATGTTTATGCAGGAAAACACACACACCCTCCCCAGCATGTTGTGTCTCCTTCATACTTACAGCTTTCGGTTGTTTATCTAACGTTTGATGGGCGAGAGTTGGGATGGGGAGGAAGAACAGGAAGGATGAGCGAGGGGTAAAGAGGAGGTGGGGCAGACAGTGGGAGTGTGTTAGACAGCTGCTTGTTTAGTCTGCTCAATGTAAAGACGCACAGTTGGAACACTAACAATCATCTGTCTTTCAGGAAACTCTGGGACTCCAAGTTGTCCGATCCATCATCCAGGTAAAACTAAAATCTGCTGTTTGACTCTTTACTGTCACACACGTCTCTCTCCTGTCACTCATGTTCCCTCATTTCACCCCTCACCCCCACCCCCCATCCAGACTGAGGACACAGATCAGTAAAAAGGGCTACTGGGTGGAGAAAGTGCAGTGTCAGGGTGTGGAGGCCTCGCTGGCACAGTGCCACGCTCAGCTGTCCCTCCCCAGGGCGGACGTCCCGTGCAGGGGCGGCATGCACGCTGTGGTCCGCTGCACGCTCGGATACCAGTTCACACGCAACGGAAGAGCACCTGCACCACCTGCAGTGCCGGTCAGTGTGTAGGCGCACAGTCAAAAGAATACACATTCTTAATGGCAGTGTTGAAATTTGGAGATTGTGGGGAATGTGCTTGTTTTGTTGCTGAAAATTAGGTGAAAAGTAACATATTTGACAATCCAACCTCACCCAGACTCTTGTTTTTTTTCTGTGCAGCCTGTCGTGCGTCTGAAGTCAGGGGCCCGTCTCGGCGAGGGCCGCGTCGAGGTGCTGCAAGAGGGCAAGTGGGGAACTGTGTGTGACCACCTGTGGGACGTGACTGCAGCCAGCGTGGTCTGTAGAGAGCTGGGCTTTGGGACAGCCAAGGAAGCCCTGACTAAGGCTCAACTGGGACAGGGTAGGATAGGACGCTAAAGTATAAGCACATGAATAATGTATATAAAAAAACTGCACTTTTAAGATTACTCATCGTGAGGTGTTTGTACAGCGTAAACAAACCAAACTACACCTGGGTCTATTATCCTTCCAAGAAATAAA
The DNA here is from genome assembly GCA_016785345.1 of Trinectes maculatus. Lineage (NCBI taxonomy): Eukaryota > Metazoa > Chordata > Actinopteri > Pleuronectiformes > Achiridae > Trinectes > Trinectes maculatus. The sequence continues at coordinate 135,388 of JAFBJQ010003588.1, forward strand.
ATCATAGTGTAGGATAGAGATCTCTGTCAGCTGATCAGATTAAATGTCACTGGCTGTGAATCACTGCCCGAGTTCAATAATGATCAGTTTAGCTCAGACTAAACACTCCTCAGTCTAAATGTCTGTTCCAAAACGCAGCACATCCAGAACCATGGACCCAAGCGAACAAATAAACGCTGACAAGTGTTTACAGCCTCACTTCTATTTCTATTGGACAATGGGATTGTTGAGGAACTCTCCCCATGACCAATTATATGAGCGTAAACGATGTTAGGAGGTTTCAGCGGCCGTGAGTTGTTTTCAAAATAAACCTGTCGTGTGTGAAACGTTAGCGCAGCTTTGAAGGCCCAGATGTCGGGGCAATCAGTGCTGATCACGACCAAACATTCAGAAAGGCGTGATTATTTTGGCCCAGCCTTTGTTGCAGGCATGAAAATATAGTCGCTAAATCGTCTCGCAATTACAAAGTGAAACATTTTCCCAAGGAAATAACAGACTTTCTCACATGTGGTTATTGTCCCCTTTTCTTCCTGTACTTCTGCAGAATTCTGTAATCACGTCTATTTCCTCCCATTATCTTTCTGCACAAATGAGTATATAGCATGTCCTAAAATAAGGGGGGTGAGGGGGGGATTCATTTCCCTCACTTCAGTTACTGGAGTAGCGATGGAAACCATTTGTGTGTTACTTTTAGGGCCTTATTAAACTAGGTGCTATTCACTCAATAATGAACATGGTCCAATGTCAGAGAGGGGGAGCGTACATTTCAATGCCTCAGGTCTGTTTTTAGGTCTGTGAACACACTGTTTTATAGGAGATGACTGTGTGCGTTGCAGGAGGCCTCTGAGGGCCCATGGGCAGTCGAGTCAAGCTAGACTCGATGGCATCAATGGCTATTTAAGGCCAAATTATAGGGCTTTATAGGGCATTAGCCTGGGCCTCACACCTACGCAAACATAGATGCGTTCAAAGATTTTCCTCCAATTTGCCCTTTCAGTATCTATTTTGGTTTATAAAGCATGGCCCTGGTGTTCAGCGTGCTGCACAGAGTACAGTCATTTGGACAGAACGCTCTCTGGCAACGCTCAGTCTCAGAGCCACATCAGAGATCCCGATCATGTCTGGGCTTTTAATTCCTCTCTGTGGACGTCTGTGGCTGCGCAGCATCAGCTTTAAGAGACACTTTCATGTACTCTGTTGGTGTGTGTGTGCGCGTGCACGCTGGTGTCTTTTTGCAGTGTGGCCCTAGGAACATACACGTGAATCAGTCTGTTGAAGCTGTTGCTCCACACCCTCTTATGCAGGTACCGGTCCCATCCACCTGAACAGTGTCCAGTGCACAGGCAGAGAGAGGTCAATCACAGAGTGTAGCTACAGGCCGGTGCCGCTTTACAGCTGCAAACACAACCAGGATGTAGCAGTGCGCTGCAACGTGCCCAACACCGGCATGCAGAGCACGGTAAGAACACACGCCCACGTTTCCACAGATGACACATTAAGCAGCATCAATCACAAAATGACCTTTTTTTTTATCTTCTTCTTTATTCAGGTGCGTTTGGCAGGAGGCAGAGAAGCAGCAGAGGGCCGAGTGGAGGTGCTCATGGAGGTCGGAGGAGCGAGGCGCTGGGGCGCCGTCTGCAGCGAGAACTGGGGCATCAACGAGGCCATGGTGGTCTGTCGACAGCTCGGCTTGGGCTTTGCCGCAAGAGCTCATCAGGTAAATGACACACTGCCGAGCGTGATATTCCCCATTCTCTCCTTTTTTTTCGTACACGTATGTGCCCCTGTATATTCTCCTCGCTCCCCGTCCTGCTGTTTGTGTGTCTGTGCTGTGTTATTACTGAGGCCTGAGATAATTGCAGGCTTCTCAAGCGTCCACTTCCAGCGCAGCAAAAATAAAAGAGGGAAAGTGAGGTGAAGAGAGATCGGGAGAAATTCACAGAGCAAACAAACTGAAAATAGAAGTGTGCATGGAAAGGGCAGTGTGAGTGTGTTGTGAGGGGGGCTGCAAGGAACATTTAACACGCTGTTTTAAAGCTGTGTGGAAAATGTGATAATGTGTACTGATAGGTCCTATAAAAAGGGGGGGTTTTGGTAAATATAGCAGCGGCAGCTATTTGTTTAAGCCTTATTCCAAACAACAGCACAAAGATCTCACATGTGAATTCATTCTCCCTGCATTTGTCTTCCTGTGCAGGAGACATGGTATTGGCCTGGTTCTTCAGATGCTGGGGAGGTGGTGCTGAGTGGGACTCACTGCGTCGGCACGGAGATGTCCATCCAGCAGTGTCGCAGAAACACACATGTCTACTGTCCCAGAGGAGGAGACGGCAGAGCCGCAGGAGTCACATGTGCAGAGAGTGAGTCTGAAACCACCACGTGCAGATTTGTGTTTGTCGCGCAACGACGTCACAGCTAACTCTGCGCCGTGACCCCTGCAGCTGCCCCTGACCTCGTCCTGGATGCTCAGCTCGTCCAAGAGACATCGTACCTGGAGGATCGACCTCTTCACCTGCTGACGTGTGCTAATGAGGAGAACTGCCTGTCCTCCTCTGCAGCCAGGATGAACTGGCCCTACGGACACCGCCGCCTGCTGCGCTTCTCCTCGCGCATCATGAACATGGGTCGCGCTGACTTTCGACCCCGGGCCTCCAGAGAAAGCTGGATATGGCACCAGTGCCACAGGTAAGACGAGAGGAGCGTGGACGGTGTGAACCTTTTGCAGTTTGCGACAAACCTCTGTGTCGCTGAAAGCGTTAAGGTTTTCATTCCAGCTACCAGCGGCACATTTTAGGCCTTCAGCCGGAGAGGGAGTGAATATGTGGTGATTTTAGCTGCTGTGGGGTTTGGTTGGAAAAGAGAAGCTGGCACAAGGTAAAAAAAAAAAAAGCAAAAAAACACAGTTGCTATACCAGAGTTCAACAAAAATTTAATGTCTGCAGCAAATGATGAATGGGAATTTAAGATTTGGTGAGTGGAACTGGATCAGTGGGCGCAGCACGCTGCAGCGATATTTCGGAGAGCCGGTCTATAAATAAGGAGAAATTATGTTTACAATAAACATCCTTCACACTGGTCACCCAGTTGTTACAGTCAGGGCCCTGACTGCGCTCGCAGCAGCCTGGCTTCTTATCGCAGCGGTTGTGGTTGCGTGTCCCAAAACGAAAGGAACAGTGCGCTGTGTCTCGGAGCCACAGCCCAGTCACTGCCTCGCCAACCAGCAAACACATGGTTTGCCTGGCTGTTTTGTTAGCGTCTGCACTGCAACGGTTCTGTAATCACAGAAAGGGCAGCACTAGTCTGATATCATTCTGCCAGTTGGTGCTTTTACAGTCTCTGCTGGTGTCTATTTGAAGCCTCTGGGGAAAAAAAACATACCAGGATTTATGGTTGTGGTGGTTGTTTCTCGAGATGATGGATAAACAAATAACAACAGTGAAGTTGTTTCTTTCTATGCATTTTTTAAAATAAGTTTTTTTACTTTTCTTATGAGTCGGGATTATTACCATGCTGATCCCCTTTTTTTTCAGGCACTACCATAGCATTGAGGTGTTCACCCACTATGACCTGCTCACCCTCAATGGGACCAAGGTGGCTGAAGGTCACAAAGCCAGCTTCTGTCTGGAGGACACCTACTGCCCAGAAGGTCAGACAGACAGACAGACAGACAGACAGACAGACAGATTAACGCTCCACACTCATGTGTTCGCATGAAATCTGGAAACAAGTGCAGAATCAAGAATACATAAAAGAGCAGAGCTGAAATCCCACACTCAGCATCCAAAGTCAGCTGTAAGATCTGAGGCCAAGTCTAAATTCATCTTGGCTTGGAAAAGCCCAGACAGCTTTATGCCGCTCAGATCCTTTCTATTCATTTTAAATTCCCCCAAAAAAGATAGTGTACATAAATCATTTTGTTATAATTTCAGCTTGGGAGTAGGATTTCAAATCCACACTGACCGACACTAAAGACAGTTTTCACATCGTAGTCATATATTTTTCTTAAATCTCTCCCCATATGTTTCCAACTGTTTGTTTTTTTTCATCTTCCAGGTCTCCATAAGCGATACGCCTGCTATAACATGGGACAGCAGGGTATCTCAGTCGGCTGCTGGGACACCTACCGCCATGATATTGACTGCCAGTGGGTCGATATCACAGACGTACGACCCGGTGAATACATCTTCCAGGTCAGGAGATAAAATTTGGAATTGCAACAGATTCTTTAATCACGAATTTTCATTCAATCAAACAGTGAACACAAAAATGAGACAGATCACAATTCAGAATTCGCCTGCACGGCCAATGAGAGCAGGCGAAAAGGGGGAAAAGAAAAGCACAGGGCAAACATAGGTGCTGCTGTTTAAACCTCCTGAAGGTGCAGATGTGAGAAAAGACCATAATTTCATCTTAATGCCTTTTGGCTCAGCTTCCGACCAGTCAGGTGTGCAGTATGCATGTATGTAGTCTTAAGGGTGTGTGCGTATTTAAGGAAAGTGAATTTAGTCTGGATTTATATAGAAAGTAGACCTGCTATTAGTGCACGCTCCCTGAGAGCACGCGCCTGCTCCCTCAGCACGCCATTTGTCAGGAGTGAGTTTCTGTGTTTGAAAGCTCAGCTGGTTCATCTAATCTGCGGCGGTGACCTACTCATCCATCCTCCCTCCCTGTCATTTATTCTATTTTTTTTTCTTGACGGCTCAGCAGAAATCATGTTTACAGTTTCTAATTATTTCGTGAGTGTTTACAGAAAAACACAATGTTTGTGAAGGATGTAAACTGTATACAGGCGTGTCGGACGGGGCCAGCGCACATGCGACCAGCCACGTACTCAGAGATAAAACCTCATGTATGTAATAAAGCGGGGGATCCACCGTTGCCGTTGGCGACGGGAACCAGCGGCACTTTGCGGTCGCCATTGTGGCTCAGCAGTAGTTGAGCTTCTCGTAAAATTTGTGTCAGAAGTGAGAGATTGAGGGAGGGCGAGAACGCTTGTCTTTCATGCCGCTGGGTGTTTCTTTGAGTGCAGGGTGGCAGCCATTTTTAGCACCATACATTTAGAGTGATGACTCATGTCCACCTCAGCTTGTGTGCTTCTGATTGCACCGTCATTTAAAATCAGCTGCACAACCTCACACTCTGTAAAATAACATGACAACCATTCATTGTTCTCTCCAGCAGGCTTTTTTTCACAATATTACAGAAGTATTTAAAAGAGCGTCGGTTTCCACCACCTTAATATAAGACAATAAAGTATGTGCTGAGATCACTGGCAGCTCCCAACATGCAATAATGCAAAGTATATGAAATTCTTTCCACTAAACTTGGCTTGGTGATGAAAAATAATCATTATTATTATGTCCTATGTCCTTATGTCTTAAATCTGTCTCTCTAAATATAATTGGTACCACAGAATTTATACTGTATGTAAAAAAATGAAACTGGGTTGGTTTATTGTATGTGTGGTCGAGTTATCTGTTTGATGTGTGCATCAGGAAAATTCATTTGTGTGCTTTTCTTATATGTGGCAGACAGACAGACAGGGTGGAAAACAACAAACCATGGCAACCAACCATGGCTACAGTCTAATGATAGGCTGCAACTTAATCCAAACCCAAAACTGTCATCTGCATCGCCGAGACGTTTTTCCTGCGTGGAGATAACAGTGGAAAGTGATGTCACCACCTTAACCCCCAATTTATACATTCTGAGCCATATAGAACCAAAAGGAACAATAATCCTGTGGCTGTGCAGTCGGCCTTATGGAAAAGCAGTTGTTTCCTCATTTCTTCCCTCAGGTCAACTTTATTAAAAGCCACTGCTTGCAATATATACTGTACGTCTAGGTTTAGAAAGGCACTTCCACTGGAAACTCTGGTGCTCTGCTGCCATCCAACAAAATGTTCTTTGTATGAATTAAACATGAGACATATAATTTGTGTGCTTTATACGGATTTTCTATTTTCAGACTCGCTGTTCCCCCCCGCCTCATGAAATTACTAATTATTTACATAAATAAAACATAAACCCAGAATGTTGAAGTTTACCTTTTGCAGACGTGTGGCCAGATCAAATAGTAAATCAATCTTGGTGACATTAAATCTCCTCTAGTTTAATAAAAAAATCACAAGAATGTACAGTATAATAACATTTCCAAATCAGAGCAGAAAGGGCGGTTTCTTTATCTCCAACTTACAAACATCTGTATCTGGGTAGGTCTTTTAAAGAGTGAACGATAAAGGACTAAACCACATTTGACAAATAAAACATAATATCATCAGCATACAGGGGAATTCAGTACAATGAAACATCTGGCTTTGTTTGTACTCACCTTAAACTGAATGAAACTTTTACAGGTGGAGGTCAACCCTTCCCTAGACATGGCTGAGTCTGATTTCCAGAACAACGTGATGCGCTGCCGGTGCAAGTACGACGGAGCACGAGTATACATGTCTGGATGCCACGCCGGTAGAGTGTTCCCTCTAATTTTCAGGATACCACATCCAATTGTGAATTGTAAATTACAATACAATCTTTCTGTTCTCATCAGGTGATGCTTACAGCGCAGAGGTGGAGGACTTGTTTGACCACCAGCTACACATTTCCAACAATTTCCTGTGAATTAAAGAATAAGCAGGTATAAGGACAGAACAACTGTACAACTCCTCACAACACCTCAACATATCAGGGGAAAGCAGGGTTAGCTAGAAAAGACATGCCGGTAAACAAAAAGATGAAGATGAGTTTGAGGATGTTAGGAAACTGGGATGGCATGAAAGTGACTTCATGCTAATCTGATTATTAGTAATCAGATTAGTATCCTGTGACTAAAGAAGGAGAAATGTAGGATGAGGAAGACCAAACTAGCCCAATCGCAAGGATTTTGCCACCATGATAAAACATTGAGTAGTATAAAATTTTACAAAAACCTGTCTTGAATTTTTAACAAATTTAACTCCTAGGCTCAAAACATAACCACAGTTAGAGTACAGACATGAAAGCACACATGTACAACACATTGTTTACTTTTTACAGGCTGTTGTCCATGTAATATCAACACAGGCGTGCTTTCACTGTTCACGTCACAAGATGCAGTATTTACTGTCACAACTGTGTGGTTTTTGGTTTTGACTGTTTTTTATTTCATGGTGCTATTTTGCCTATTTTGAATAAATTTTGTAATGTATTGCAAATGTATTGTCATGTACAGTTTTATATTACCTCTCTGGAATATTGTTCTTTAGGTCTCTAATTTAATTTAATGTACTTTTATGTGGCTGTGTTTTGTTTTGTTAATTTTATTATGAATCATATTTCAATTATGTTTGTTCATTCACTTGTCTGACATCAGTAACATCAGATGAGAGCTGGTTGTACCACAGTATTGCGCATTTAACAGTACCTGGTAACGGTAGAGAAAGAATAAACATCAGACTGACAAACTGTATGGTTATTTGAGGCATGGTTATTTGACTGCAGTTCAGGTAGTTTATACTCACAGCAGTACCTAGACTTATTTGCCTCCATCAGCAGCGAGAAAAAAAAGATCTGAAAATAGAAGAAATTAATGTTTCAACAGGGGACTAATTTCCCAACTTTTTCCCAGGGAGCTTGAGCCAGACTGTTTTATGGTTGTTTCCAACCTCATTTTTACTGATGAACATATACAAACACTGGAGGCTCACAGCTTTGGACTGTCACAGTACACACGGTCTTGTTTTTATACTATGAGAAATTAACGAGTATGTACAAAATGGAAATGACACATACTTGGAAATTGTCGGTTTTAATGGCAGTGGTAGGCAACAAGAGCACTGTTGTCAGATTCCTCATACATGACAAATCCTGACAATTAATTCCTACACTTGTATTTGTAATCTTATGACGTATATATCAGTACATGTGTCCCATGATTTATTGTGGTAGGACATTCGATTATTCCCTCACCTGGACCATGCCTCACATTTCATCCTCCATAACTGTGCGACTGTGCAGCACATATAGGGCAGAGTTGGCATTTGGAGCCAGCACTTGTTCAGCAGCGGTTTGTGTTTGTGTAGTTAATCTAATAATTGTGTGTGAGGCACAGCAGCAGGCTGTTTTGTGGTACATCCCCTCCTTGTGTAGCCACAGTAAAGCATGGAATTTATATGCAGGCCTCAGATCTCACACGATGATGGCGAAGACGAGCTTCAGGCTGTATAAGTAGTCCAGCAGTAAGAACAACAGCACACAGGGAGGTCCACTGCCGTTCTGCCAAAGTCACTATGTTTCATTCCACACTTAAATGAAACATAACATAACCTATTATTTATCTGCATCTCTATTCAATATAAGATGACTGCAATCCCCTTTGTCACTGCAGGATGTCCTGCATCTGTGTCATTAAAAGACATCATCACATCCAGTGTGAGAACAAATGATAGGAAGTACAGCATAAATAAGACAAATACTGATGTGTCAAAATATCAGTACCTGCTTTTGAATAGTGTAAATATGAGTTTATATACGAGTCGCACTGTGAGGGACACAAAAGCTGAACTTAGTAACGGCGCCTCCGGTGAAGCTGCAGTACTTGAATTAGCCCACAACGAGCCACGTGGCACCGTGTCCCAGTGACTCTCAGCCTCCATCTCTGACAGCTTGCTTGTCTACTGAAGCAGAATATCACAGCACTGTGGCTGAAGTTACCATCAAATCTTAAGTGTTGATACAAAGATCACTGGGAATAAACGACACATTTTCAGCTCTTTCTGGAAGAATAAGGTTTAATTACTGGTTGAGGAGGTGAAGGAGACGTGGTCTGTGGGTGACTGGGTGAAGTGTCATAAGAGGAGGCAGCCTCTATATGTCAAAGAAAAAAAGCCGACTGAGCATCTGACTCAAAGTTGGTGGTCAGTTAGGGAACTGAATTATGTGATAAAAGTTAAATAGATATTATTTTTCACAATTACAACGTATCAATTTTCCAGCAATAAAGAAAAGTGCCTTGTGGAGACAGACCACCATATCTGAGGCAGTTTTAAAACTGTGGTAAAACCCCAGTGTCAGAGGATTTCCTAACCTAACATATCATGTAATAACTCTTCATAAAAACAGGAGATGAAATGGTGCTTGTTTTTTGTTTAAATCATTTATTCAAGTATGGGCTTTACTATTAAAAACAGTCACACACAGTTAATAAATTACCCGCTTAACAATTTAATTCAAGTTTACCAACCTGGGATCTATGAGCATGCTGCCATGATAGGAACACATAATGCTAAACCAGTTATTTACATTTTAAATTTATTAACGACAAATATTGTGACAATGATGCTCTTCATTTTTTTTTTTAAATAGAAAGCTATTTAAAATGTAAAATGTAACTTAAAATGACATGTAGAAAAGTCTCACTGATTCACTGCTGCCGATTTTAGGTATGAACAAGTAGGGTATACAATGGTGTGATGCCCCGCTATGCTTTTCATGTTTTTCCTCAATTCCCTCCCTGTACAAGAACAAAAACCAGACTATCAAAATCATTGTCTATGCACAAAGGAATCCTCTCGCTGAAAATGTGCACAGGCACGCAACAGAGTTAAACACCTAAACTGAGCTGACATGAAGGTTTAAAAATAAAATTTGAAATTTTAATTAAAATCATCCTTAGATTGTGAAAAATTATGCATTGTGCATATACAATATTAAGGTCAAAATTACAACATGATCATAAGAGTACTTTCATATACAAAAATGTACTGTCTCATCACAGTTGAGTTTAAAGAATCCATTATCTTAGAGAGAATAACATGCTGCCTTTACATTTAGAGGTGGATTTTCATATAATTGCAAATGTCTTAGAATTACAAATGAGTTAAGAGTCAGTGCTTCAGTATAGACCCTAGTTACAGTGTGATATTAAACCAAGTCCTGCTGAGAAAATGGTCCATGGAAGAAGAGAAAAAGATAAAGGAGTGGGGGAATGCAGTTGAATGTCGGAGGTAACGCTGCAGGCTTAAGGACAGTGGCAGGAAGAAGGAAAAATTGATGGCAATCCATTTCTGGGAAGTGTGGTGGTGGTAAGGAGTGGCCAGTTGAGACAAACAGAGCAGAGAAAGTAACAGAGAAGTTTTGCTTCGGTTGAATAACTTGTTTTTCTAATCCAGTCACTTTCCCTCCCAAGCATCTTCCCTCTGACTGGCTGCCAGGCGCTTTTGTTCTGAAAGATAAATCACAGACAAACCGTTCAACGTATCAATCAGTGAAAGCCCTTAAATAAACAACACTATGGTAATTTGTTGCTCTAAATTTACATTGCTGTTTTCGCCACATGCAGGGAAATGAAGAGCTTAGGCAGACTCCATGAGTCAGCTGTAAATTAATACGTGGCATCCATTTCAAGGACACAATGTTCAGTGCATGATGCACATCTGTGCTGACATTTACTGTACATGTTGTGATCTCAAATAAAGAGCACATCCACATGAAGAACAAAGGGGCTTTTTTTGCTCAAGGCCCCGACTTCCTGATTCAGTGGACGTCCTTTTGTGGTTTTAAGTGCCTATATACTTATGTTCCATCTGTGAAGGGAAATGGCTGCTGTACTGATTATAGACCCGTTCAGATCTGCGCAGGAATGGACAGAGAGCCACTTCTCATGACATCAACACGCACGTTCGTTCTTCCATATTTTTCTGTAAAGTTTAAAACCAGCTCCCACTTGTGGTGGAAACATTGCATTGCAAAAACTCAGACTCATAATGTCTCTGCATGTTACGCACCTCTTGCTTCCTGCAGTTTCTTCCTCTCTGCATCACGCTGCTCCTTTGTCAGGTTGCTTTTTACACCGAGGGCACCAATTACAAGCTTACGAGCTAGCGCTGCACTCGTTTGTGGTCTCTCTTTTGCAGGCAGGAGGTAGTCTGAAGACAGGCAGCAAGGAGAATGAGGAATATCTAAATCTATGTTAAAGCATAATCTATGCTTTAGTTTTCAAACATGTGAGATACAGAAGACAAGGTAGAGGACTGGATGAGTACCTGAGCAGCTACGAGCTTTGGCTTTTGTGGCGGAAGAGGATTTGGAGAGTGGTCGTAACTTCATCAGAGGATTTTTGGATCTTAAAGCTTCACGGGCTGGAGGCAGACAAAACAGAGATTTTACAAAACATATTTAGTGTAATGTCAGTACAACTGAAAAATAAGCAAATAAGTGAAATTACTTAAAAAGTTGTTTCAAACATGTTTCCTCAGATGGTAAATGTTACGTCCTGGTATGTTCTTGAAAGCTGTCAAGTTGTTGCGGATATGCTCCACCCCCATTGACCTGAGTGCCATGAACAACCTCACCTGGAGTGCCAGCTGGTCCTCATTCTTCATTAGTCAAGCAGCGCTTCAGCCCAGCAGAACTGACAAGCCTTTCTCTTTCCTACCTGTTGTGGTTAGGTAAATGCACTTTTCTTTTTGTCTGTCACTTTAGTTGACTCTTATTTTCTAGTTAGGGTGGGAGATTTTTGTTTGTTATTGTGGCTGTGAGAAGCTTGAAGTGATTTGTTTCCCTTTCCCAAAACCAACCAAACGGTTAGTTTGGTTGGTTTTGTTTTATATTAAACAGCCATCCGTCATACACTTAGTAAGTGCCCAGCTTGTGTCTTTTTCCCTTTTTAAGTTCAAACTATATGTTACAACAATGGCCCCTAGGCGGCTTACGTAAAGGTTAATAATAAATAAACTTGCCTCCCAACTTTCTCAGCCAACACTGGCAGGGAAATTGTCACAGCAATGATTAATGCAGAGGATGCAATATTCAAACTGTCTAACTAACCTGCTATGGGGCTTGAGAAGAGGCCCAGGACATGTGTGTCATCAATCCACTTGATGTCAAAGCCTGTCTGTCTGAAACCACACAAACCCAATAAAGGAAGTTAGAACAAGTTCTGGATTTAAGATGTTAGTCATGTCTTAGCGATCCTAACCTCCCTGAGATGTTTAATTCAAACACTATCACAATGCTTTACTACTATTGCAGAGAGAAATATTCATTGGTGAAAATGCATGGTTACAGTCAAGATATCAATGGTAATCTTCAATATTATGGAATATAATGTATTTTTGAAAGTTGACTGTAGAAAAATGTGTTGTACATACTGGTTTGGCTGAAATAACTTGAGAAGGTCCTCTGTTTTAAATTCTGCAGGAAAGTCGTAAATCTCTACAATGTGAGAGAGTTCATCCTCTCGAAGGTCAATGTCCTCATCGTCATCATCGTTATAGTTCCGGTCCATATTATAGTAATCGAACCGAGCCTCCTGGATTGACTTCTTCTTTCTGCCTTCCTTCACAGCCAGCTGCAGCAGGAACAATGGAGGATGGAAGAAGAATGAATGACAGGAATACAGGTCAGTAAGCATCAATCACAGTTTTCTGTTTTCAGGTTTAAACTAAATAAACTGTGAGTGTATGGGAATGCTGAGTAATGATAAACTGGTTATCATTTTGTCCATCGCCCAGACCCAGACCAAGCTCTCACCTCTTCAAGCAGGTGAGGATCCAAACAATCTCCATCATCATTGAACAGTGTGTCCCAGCTCTCCTCTTCCCCCTTTCCATCCTGAGGGGGTGATCCTTCCAGCCATGAGGTAACATCTGTTTCCACACTGGTTGACTCAAACTGCCCCTTGACCTGTGCATCTGTATCCTTTATCTGATCTTCCTTCACATCAGGCTGAGACTCACTGTTCTGAATCTTCTCTTCATCTTGTCCTACTACAGGTGCTGACTTCTCTTCCACTCCAGCCTTGTCTTTCTTGTTTTTGGCGTTCTTTCGTGCCTTATCTGTGTAGCGGGGCCTGGGTCGTGGCTTTACTTCTGCCTGAGTCTGAGCTTTGTCTTTGGGGGCAGGAAGTCGCTGTTTGGGGACATACAGAGCCTGACTAGGCTTCTTTGACTGAGCGGGGAGAGTGGGTGTTGACTCGGTTGGAGCACAGTCTTCCTTTGGCTTTTCCATCTCCATTGTCAAAACGTCTGGTTCCTGTAAGGAGGAGACAAATGAGGCAATGCAATTAAAACCATTAAATATAGTTAATATTTCTATCACGCTGCGATATTTTCACACAGCCCTGAATTTCTTTAAACAAGGTTTTAACACCAGTGCACCATAGTAAAGTTAGCAACAGCTAGCTAAGCGATTTAGCTTACGAGCTAAACGTCCTCATAGCAGATTGCACAAATATAACGTTAATGTCGATATAGACTGAAGTGTCATTTTATTATTTTCATTCATACATTGTTCTCAGATAATCCTATAAGATAGCTGATCATGTTTAAACCTACCTGTGTGTGGTTTGTTTAACAACAGATTTTGTCGCACTAGTGACGCAAGCGTTAGACAAACTAAAAGGATTCTGGGAAATTTTTGAAGTTTTTGTCTGGCACTGCGGCACTAAGTGCCACCTATACGCGTGTTTAACGACAACACCGTTGTGGGTTTTTTTTTTTTAGCTAAATGCTCATTAGCTACTCAGGCAGAAGTTATTAATATGTGACATGATAGGTGTCTATATAGTCCTTAAATCCCTTGAACTGCAGCGACTACAAACACAACACTTCCGCGTGACGCAGACACGCTCGCAGAAACCGAGGTCAGCCATTGGTCAACATCATGATTATTCACAGAGCTCTTCCCCGATTGGCTGATATTCTGCACGTTACACAAGCTGTTTCGTAAATTTAAAAGGCTGCAGTTGTGTAAGGTGGAGGATCATTGCCAGATTATTCAGTGTATTCACGTATGTGATCACATCACGAGCGCAGAGTCAGATCCCTTCTGCTTCACAGAGGCACTGCTACTGTCAGGTAAGACTGATGATGAAGGGATTAGCAGGAGTAGGCTATGTGGCCAGGTAAACATGAGACCTGGACTTGATGCATGGACTCATTGTAGTATGTGCAGTACGTTTAAGATTTATTACTATGCATCATTATAAAAACCGCTATAGTGCAGAAAATGCATCTTAAAATCCAGGTTTAAAAATCCTCAGTGTAACACTTTTTTCCAGAGGAAGGAAAATGTTATTTCGTACTTCTTTCTTTGCCTTTTGTACATTTTAATTCTTCCACTTTGTTTGTTTGTTTTTGCACTGTTTTATTTCTGTGTTGAAATAGTTACAAAAGACACAGTTGAAGCACTCATTTGGTGTTCATTAAGCTAGTGTAGTCGCAAACAAATTCAAAATGTAACACAACTCTTTATTATGGTGGCATATTGTAAACCACAGCCTTGCTCTGTGTTCTGTTAGGTTGTGGTGATGATGTGGACTTCAGGTCGATTGCTCCTCCTCCTGTTTGGATTCTGGCATCAGTCATACGTCCAGAGCTCTGAGCCAATGTTCCAGGTTATAACCCAGACTGTGCTCCGTCCGAACAGGCTGCACAACCCAACACAACTTAACTATGGGATGGCTGTGACAGACGTGGACGGTGATGGTGACCTGGAAGTGGTGGTTGCAGGGTGAGGGGCTGATTTTTTAAAATTTTCATTTTAATTATTTTGCCTTGTAGCAAAATTCTTGCATTCAAATTAAAAAAGAAAGTCAAATCTATGTTATGTTCTTCCTCAGGTACAATGGCCCCAACCTGGTGCTGAAATATAATCACACTCTAAACAGGCTGGTAAACATTGCTATTGATGAGAGTAACTCTCCATACTACGCCCTGAGGGACCGCGCTGGGAACGCTATTGGAGTTGCCGCCTGCGATGTGGATGGAGACGGACGTGAGGAGATCTACTTCCTCAACACAAACAATGCCTACTCTGGTGAATAGAGCAATGGCATGATCATTCCTCCAAAATCAAAATCTCTTGGCCCCACCAGGTCAAGTCAGTTTCAGTATCTTAAGTAACTTACTTTTTTTTTCTTTTTCTGCAGGACGGGCAACTTATTCAGACAAGCTTTTTAAGTTTCGAAATGGTCGCTTTGAGGATCTGCTGAGCGATGAGCTCAATGTGCGTCGTGGCGTTGCCAATCACATGGCAGGGCGTTCTGTGGCCTGTGTCGACAGAAAGGTCAGGAAAACAGCTTTGATATCTATTCATAAAGTCACAAAATGTTAAGTTTCCTGTCTTCTTTTTTCCTGACATATTCTCTGTGATTCACATTTTCCTCTCTAATATAAAAAGCTTCCTCTCACTTGTCTTGCCTGTTGTTGCCCTGCAGGGAACAGGCCGTTACTCCGTCTATGTTGCAAATTATGCCAGTGGCAACATCGGCCCCCACGCTCTGTTAGAAATGGACGAGGCTGCCAGTGATGTGAGCAAGGGCATCATCGCTCTGTCGAATGTGGCGGCTGAGGCCGGAGTCAACAAGTTGACAGGTGAGGAGGCTTCAGGCTGGAGAAGTGAAGTGTGTGATGGTTTATGATTGTGTTTTTACAGTGTGCTTGTTGTGCAGGCGGCCGTGGTGTGGTTGTTGGACCGATCCTGAGCCAGACCAGGTCTGACATTTTCTGTGACAATGAGAACGGACCCAACTTCCTGTTTAAGAATAATGGCGACGGCACTTTTGTTGACATGGCCAGACGAGCAGGTGAGAATGACATTTTAACCTACTGCATTTAAACTAATACTAATTTTCTCCTCTCCATTATATTTATTCTTTTATGGAGTCATCTGTTAATTGGTTTAAATTTAATGACCCTGCATTAGAGAGGTGTCAATCATCGCATTTATTTCTCAGCATGACAAAATGCCATAGTATTTCTACCACCTGTCTTACTTCATTAAAACAGGTAGAGAATCACGTTGCACTGGTTTCTGCTTCAGTGTTTTCAGATCTGCTTCAGTGTTTTCTTTAATGCCACCACTAGATGTCACCAAACACATCACAATGTATTAATCAGATTTAGAGGGAAAAATTCAAAAAAGTAATAAGTAATCATATATACATGAAGTATAACATTTTCCCCAGTACTAGCAGCACTGTAGCCTTTACCCTGTGTCTGTATCCAAAGGTGTGGAGGACACTATGCAGCACGGCAGAGGAGTAGCTCTAGCTGACTTCAATGGCGATGGAAAGACCGATATCGTATATGGCAACTGGAACGGTCCACACAGACTTTACATGCAGGGCAGAGACTCTAAATTCCGGGTAACTGAATGAGAGCAGGAAGGTGGAACAAAAAAAAAGATACAAAAATCTATAAAATGGAAATATTTTGCTAAATCAGGATAATAAATCTTATGTAAACTGTATTTTGCAGAACATAGCCACAGGGGGATTTGCCACCCCATCCCCTATCCGCACAGTCATTGCTGCTGACTTTGATAATGACAAGGAGCTGGAGGTGTTTTTCAACAATATTGCCTACAGAGGAAACGCCCCTAACCGGCTGTTCAGGTAATAATTGGAGTTTCATTGAGAGGCATCAATCAACAAACAAATCACAGGCTGGATCGAAGTGTGATCGACTATTTTGTTTTTTGTATCACTGTGTGTTTGTTTGCAGGGTGTCAAAGAGAGCTGATGCAGACCCAGTGATCCAGGAGCTTAATGTGGGAGATGCTGCAGAGCCACAGGGGAGAGGAACAGGTCAGATGTCTCCAAACTCAGAGCACAGGAAACAGTTACAGTCTAAAAGTATCACCAAGTGTAAATAAATATGGGATATATCTGATTTACAGGGACATCACAGTGTTGTTGTCCTGTTGGTCAGTGCAGTGAAAGCCTTCTGTGTAATTGTGGACAGGTGGGACTGTGACAGACTTGGATGGAGACGGACAGCTGGACCTGCTGCTGGCACACGGAGAGAGCGCTCAGCAGCCAATTTCAGTCTTCAAGGTTACACAGGTGGGTGTGTGAGTGGGTGTTTGTTTGTTGATGATGTATCGGCTCTTATCACCTTCAGCCTAATCTTTCATTATGGTTGTCAGGGCTCCTCTAATAACTGGCTGCGGGTCATCCCTCGCACCCAGTTCGGCTCTTTTGCCCGTGGTGCCAAGGTAACAGCCTACACCAATCAGAGTGGAGCTCTTACACGGATCATTGACGGAGGCTCTGGGTACTTGTGTGAGATGGAGCCTGTCGCCCACTTCGGTTTAGGTAACTACTGCTGCTTTTACATTATATTAGTATACTGTAGATGTATTAAGTAGATGGGACACGCCAAGTATCTCAAGTAAAGGACAGTATTCTTAACCATTTTCAACTGCGTGTAAGAAACCTAATAGCTAAATGTTACAACTGAAATCATATTTTTTTCCCTGCATTCCAGGAAATGATGAGGTAAAGGTACTGGAGGTGTCCTGGCCAGACGGCAGATCCATCTCTCGCATCGTCCAGCCTGAGGAACTGAACTCGGTGGTGGAAATAGCTTATCCCGGAGAGAGGGAAATGACTGTGCTTGCCAATGACACACAGGTACGCAGCATTGATCCACACCATGAACTATGAACACAGGTATTGTTATCGTCAGCCTCTCATATCAGCTTATATTAACTCTCACTCTCAGTTCAGTCAAATGCTGTGTTACAACTTTACAGTAACAGACGACAGAACGGTACAAAATTTAGTATTTACAGAAAAATGTCATCTCATCATTTTCAGTGTGGCAAAGGCTTTACCATCAAAGACGGCCATTGTTCAGGTAGGCAAGTCTATGATCTGAGATTGTAAATCAGTCTGATCAAATGTTAATTTTGTTTCTTTTATTTATTTGTTTATGTTTTTACAGGTCTTTGAGGATAATAACATGAAATTCAGTAAGACCTGCTTTTGGAAATAGAAATGTTGCTTTGACCATGGTTTAAGAATACTCTTTTTTTTTTTTTTTTGGTTAAGCCTTAAAGACAGACGCATTGTTGTTTTCTTTACTCTGTGAGTAGTTTTAATATTTTTGTATCTCCTGCGTTTCTTAACTTGTTATTCATTCTTACTGCCACTGATACTACTTTAATGTTGTTGTTTATTTTGTGCCACTAAAAAACCATCTAAAATAAACTGCTACAAATCATTATTCTTGGTGGGTCACTTTATTATTTCACAGGTAGTATTCCTCTTTTCAAACACAACATCTCTGGCTTTTTCCTGTCACTGTTCTACATAGTTATCATGTCCTTACGTTCTAACCATTTCCACTGTGCTGTCTTAACCATTCCTTCTTTTCCTCCATTTTCCTGTTCTCCACTGTTCTGTCCTTCCGTCCATGCAGCCTTGGCTCTGTTTGCTCGCTCCGCTTCAGCCACCACATGTGAAGCCTCCTGTGTTACAACAGTTTTACTGACGTGTGTCTTGGTGCTGTCTGCCCTGGCAAATCTCAGTGATCATTAATGACTTACTAGGAAAGGCTGTATCGTGACCACCTGAATACATGATGGGTTTCATGGTGTGTACCCATCTTAAAGTCCTGTTACACAACTGGAGTGCATGCAATTAAAGATAATTATAACAAGTATACTGTATTTCACTTTGTAATGCTTAAGTGCATGTTTATTTATTTATGTTACTACTTAACATTAAGTAATGTCTTATAGGTTCATCATGTTGCCTAGCAACTTCAGTAGCTGTATTCAGTTGTGTGGCCCTGGTTCTGGAGACCTGACACCATGCTAACTTTGATGACTTACACAAGCACCGTTTCTTATCAGACTGTCTTTTATTTGTCTTTTCTGTATATTTGCTGTGTGATAATAAATCAGAGGTGATCTCTGTGCTGCTGTGATGAAACCATGTTTATTTGACACCAGTCACATATACTTCATTTCAGTGCTTATCAAAACAATTGTTGTTCTCACACACAATGCCACCAATAGGACGCATTCACATTTGTGAGCAAGCTGGTTTTGGCAATTATTGTTCTTTGGAAGTTTGCTCAGAAATCAAGGAAGGGTTTGTGTTTTTATAACACTGCAGATAAGATCCAGGAAGACTTTCTATCCCATCCTTAGTCTACATACTTGTGCACTAAATGCACAAGTATGTGTTTGCATAATCAAAATTTGGGAAGAGCTAGTTTCATTCATAGGAGGTTAGCGTCTGTGCATGTATTCGTATTAGTGTCTAATTACCTTTATGATTTGCAGCAGAGGCAGTGGAAGAAAAGTTTCCTTGCACAGTTCATCTAGGCTCAGGGTAAGTAACATTTGGTGATGCTCTGCTCATATACTTGTATAACATTTGCTACAATCCAGTCAAACTCAGGCAGAGCCAGAGATAACATCTTTAAAAGCCATAACACAGTGTGCAGTGTTGATGGCAATGCATTCTGTTCAATTTCCAGGTTGGTCCGGTGTGGTCAGGGTAGAGCTGTTTGTGATCCGGACCTTGTGGCACAGCAGTGGTGGCTGAGGTCTGTCGTTTGGTGAGGGCTGTGGACTCCTGTCTCAATACTGTCACTGTCCCCGTTCTTTTTCCTTTTCATCTTCCGAACATGACAAGAAAGACTGTTGATGGTATGATTACACAGAGTATTGCAATTATTTTTCATTCAGACATTGCAGCCATACTTGACTGAGTCAATGTATGTGCAAATTACTCTGCAAGAAACTGCTAAAATTAGTTTTTAGAAGTCAAAAAGAAATGTGTTGTGACAGGGCATCAGAAAAAAAGTGGAATCCTTTGTGTAAACATAATCAAGGAATGTGTCTGCTAAGTATTGGGAGAAGTGGTTATTATTGTCCTAACTTTTCTGCCTGGGTTTTCAGTGAGCAGGAGGACATGGTCTCAGAACCCAGTCATCGAGCAGTGCTGCCGGACACAGAGCTGCTCCCTGAGCTGGAGCCACTGGAGCCCCGGTCTTCATAGATGGAGATCTCAATCTGGTAAAACTAGTTAGGGACCAATACATCACTACAGAGTATGGTTAATTAAAAACAAAGATAAGCACTCGTATGTTTGTAGACATGCAGACTGATACACTAAGGATACAACTCGCATTCCTCTTTCTATGGGATCTGTGATGAGTAGACCTCTAGGAGCATAGATCTTCTCATTCTGCTCCTGAATGTACTTGGCTATCTTCTTCAACACCTGACACACACCGGCAGAACCAGAAAAACATAACATTTATCACTGTCCACAAAGCTAAAAAGAAATTTTAACCACTGAGTTTGATCAAAACAGTCTGACCTTTTCATAACGCGTCTCCATGCAGAGGAAGATGAGATATGCTGTAGCACAGGCCAGACATCCCTCCAGGTAGGACTGTCCTCCAATCTTCTCTGCTTCTGCATAGTAGTTGTTCAGAGTCTTCACAGTGTCTTCGAACAGTGTCCGCTCAATCTGGAGAGACACGGGCAGGATATATACATATAAATGTGTGTGTGTCCATCCATGTGTGTCCACAGATGTATCCTGTCTCCTTACCCTACTCTCCAGCTCAGATGGGAACTTGGTCTGAAACTTGCACGTGGTTCCTTCACTGTAGTCTCTCTGGATGAAGACTTTATTGGCTAGAGATGCACTGTGCCTCAGCTCCTGCAGGTTGTGGAACTGATGAGGTAAACGCACACAAACACAAATGTTAAGTGAGTAAGGGTTATTATTGCCCATCTATTTTTAATGAGACCCCAGAGAGAGGCAGTGCTACACCTCTCTGTGTACCTGTTCACTGGCAGTGTGTACAAACAGCAGCTGATGTGGAGGTATAGGATGATAGAGGAGATGTAGACAAGATGTGATCAATCACTGTGAGGCTCAGTGTCAGGATACATTTCTGTCTGATGGAGCGGAGCCACACACACACACCCACACACACACAGAGTGTTCCTCCCTGGTCTAACAGGGCGAAGCACAGGCTGCAGGAGACAGGTCAACATTTCACCACAGCTCACAACAGATCGATCCAGGGGGACCAGATGAGCCAGACAGATATTAAGTTGTTTTAATTTTTAAGCTTTTAATTCCAGGAAAAATAAAATAAGAGTCTGGAGAAGCAGTGAGCGAGGTCAGGGCTGTGTGGCTTCTGTCCATGGTGCTGAACGCTATTCCCCCGTGTGTGTGTGTGCGTGTGTGTGAGAGAGAGAGATCAAAGGATTATCTCAGCAGACAAAAACAGATCTGTCTTTACTCAAACACGTTAACAAGGCGAAGAGGGCTGTTCCTGTGTGTCAGTCCCACAGCAGCTGACGTCCATGCCTCATCACGTGTCCTCCTGTGTAAAACGCCAGCAGACGCTTTACATGAGAGAATAAAGCGTCTGATGCTAACGTGACCGTGCAGGACACAGTGGCCAGTCAGTCCTGACTGACGTGAACCGCCTCTCAGTCCGCGGCTTAATCTCAGCCAACACAGCTGTTTGCGCCCCTAATGGAAACCTGCGCGAGGACATGATACAGATAATATCACCGGTCTTACCTCTGTCGCCATGTTGCCATCGGCGGCCGTGGGGACGAGTCCGTGCGTGCGCTCAAATCGCTTTACTGGGACAGGAGCGAGGCGCAGCGGGGAGGGGAGGAGACGGGGTGGGCGGGGCTAACGCCAGTACATGTGTAGGTCACGTTAACTTGTTAGGACTCTGCAATAGAACAAGCGTATGGACTTGTAATCAAACGTGTTGGGCTCTGTTGTGTCCACATAGACCACGGCAGCGTGACAGGGCGGTGCAGGTATTTTAATTATTCATGTTTACAATGATAACTCATGCACAAATGATCGAATACAGTCATTTAATATATATGAGGGAGCATCTGAATAACAGTGTGTTTGGTGTTTGCTGTATATTTCAGCTGGGTATGAAAGCAAGAGAATCAAAAAAAGCATCTAATGCTCAACTGCTGTAAATAATACCATATGTTAATTATCATAGAAGAGCTACTAATATGATAAATAGCGTAGTAATGTCTAGGTCAGAGAGGAACATGGTCAGGGCAGGATATTTACATTTAGGCTCATAGAGGAGTGACTCAAAAAAAAAAAAACACACAATAATGTGTCTTTAAGTTTATCAAATCAGTTTATTTCAATAATGGCATGTTTCACCATAAAATAAGGGCCAATATGTACAGAATTTGTTTTTTCATTAGGTCAAATAATGTTATAAATATTTTCTGGAGTTTTAAATTAAATATATTAGATATAGTAGAGCGACCTACATTACCAGTTTTTTATATGATTACAATAAAAGCAAAGCAAACAATTACAATCATCTGTGTCTCAATCATGATAAAAACAGCTTTACCAAGATGTGCCTTTTGCGTTATAATGCCACCGCTTAAATACTTTAAAGTCTCATTAGCAAGAGCGAGAGGCTCTAATGATAGTATCAGGTGGTTTCCCAGTCTATTCAGATGGATTAAATCCAGTTGTGTTGTTTTTGATCAGGTAAAAGGGACGAGCCTGGGCTGCACCGATAGTCTTTTAGGCTTGACACGTCCACACAGGAAACAACAAAAACTAGAGTGAAGCTACAGTTTGATCATTTATGGTAGAGATTTTGGTCGTCTACCAAACCTGTCTTCATTCACAGCACTGCAGGAGACCACTAATGCTTTGTCAGAAATGTAATGAGATTCATCACAGGCGATAGAATTACCACAGTTTACGTCTATACCTGAGGTCTGGAACATAATGTGCAGACCAACAGAGGCAGTACAAAAGCAGAAACCGACCCACTGGCCTCAAAATGTTAGATCAACCCAGGAATAATCACATGACATTGCTGACCCGACACAGGTCAAAGGGTACCACAAAAGGCCTTTGTACACAACTGCAACTGATGTTGTTTGGTCTTACATCCATTATTTTGTTCATCCAAACAAACTTTAGTTTTGTGCACTGCCCAGCTCATAGAATCATATTCATCACCAATCTAAAATTATGCCAAATTCATCCAGTAGTCTTGTTCATACAGAAAAGGTTCTTTCGGCATTATAGTACAGCTGAAGTGCCAAGGTGGGCTGAAGATAACATTTAAATAACTCAGCTTTATGGCATGTAAAAGCAAACTCACTGACATACAATACAAGTCCCCAAATCACCCAACACCACCAAACCAGTCCTGGCCTCCATCTTCTTCCCTCTGCTCAGCAAAGGGAAAAACAAGGCCCTTTGAGTTTAAATGTGTATTCTAATTTCCCATTTGAAATCCCGTCCTTTAATTAGGTCCAGTTCTTACTGAGAGCTGCAACAGGAAATATGTAACACATTACCATACAATTATATAACCATATGTAGCTATGGAGGGGTAAGGAGTTGAAAACAGGAAGTGAGGTGATGGACTGTAGGTGCCTAAAAGCGAAAACCAAGACACTTGTAAGGGCTTCAGTAACCAGGTGAGGGACTGAGGACAGGCAGAGAATGACCTCTTACTGACCAACAGCTGTAAAAACTAATATTACATCTCATTGTAACTTAATGAGAGAGGAATTACAGGCAGCACAAACAAACACAGTCTCTCTCTGGGCCTCTGGAGCTGAAGGGAAAGAAAAAGAATAAGATCCATCAGTCGGGTAATAGATGCGTCAATCTGAATCAGTTTTTGGGTTAAATGTTGTAGAATGGTCTGGTATTTTAAAATTTTCCCTTCTTACCTGTCGCCCCCATACAAGCTCTGAGCACCTTAAAAGAACAGCATCGAGAGCAGAAGCTGTTGCCACAGTTACTGCAGTTCCTCTGCATCAAGAGACAAGAGAGCGTGTTGAAGCTCATACCCACACAGAAATGAGACAAATTAAATATAAATATGACCTGATGCCTAAATATATCCCAAATTCCTGTCACAAGTGTTTAGTCTCACCCTTTTCTTTAGCACTGAGAAGACGGCACTGCAGCTAGAACAGTTGCCTGTTTGAGGCAGAAACAAAGGTAGAAAAAATGTGATTTTATAAAATATGCAAACATATAAAATTATATCAAGTATCTGATCAAAAACAGAACACAACAGTAGCACACAGACCCGTCCTTCACCTCTTAAGCATATGAGGAGGAAGAAAATCAGTTGAGTCACAGCAGACTAACCTGTGCTGGTGGTGGGGTAGCGTTTACGCAGCTTCTCTGTCAATTTGGACACTTTAGTACGAATTGGTTCGTTGCGGCTAAGGAGACCATTTTCAGAGATGGTGTCATATTCCGGGGCTCCGAGGGGCACGTCATCATCCTCCTGAGGGAGTAGATGGAGAGGAGGAGAGAGAGGGTCGTTAGTTACATAATTAGAGTTGGTATTTAAGGATGTGGGAACCTGGACAGCCAAATGCAGAAGTATGGAAGAAAACTGGATTGGTCATTTTAGCCAAATTGACAAATAGATGTCTAAAAGACAACAGGCTGATGGCAAGTAGGACAACTGGAAAACCGACATGGGTGAAAAATACAGGGGGTCCTCGAGTTACGACGGAGATCCGTTCCTGAGAATGTGTCGTAACCGAATTTCGACGTAAGTCGGAACATACATTCATATGTAAGGTAGATACTAAGTTGTGCCACTAGATGTCGCTGTAACACCACGCTAAAATAAGAGTTTACTGTGGTGAATTGCCTTTTGTCCCTCTTGACACACTGTAGGGGTTGATATCGCGAGTGTAATGAGCATTTCCTTTAGATTTCTGATATCAACCTTGTAGACCCTGTGTTGTGAATAAACCTACCCATCTGTGTCCGTGTGCATCTCCTTACCGGCTGCCGCTGCACCCTCCGCCAGCCGTCTATTTCACATAAGTAAACACAAGGCAGAGTAGCCTAGCTGTGGAGGTGTTGGAGAGCCGGTACCAACTAGTTCCCGTGCAAAGTCTGTGCGTATTTACGGGGCAAACCGCTTAAGCCGAAACAAGAAAGTTCATGGGACATGTGTCGTAACCACGAAAACGTTGTATCTCGAGACCATTGTAACACGAGGACCCACTGTACATGCATTTGCAGTATGTGCCATTTATTCTTCAAACGCACCCAGACATTCCCCAAATAAAGTTTGTTAGGTGGTCTATTTACCAACTTTTTGAGACAGGGAAAACCAAATTAGTGCAGCTTAAGACTGACAGAACAGTAGCAGTACAAGAGAATAGAATGAATCTGCCTCCAACAAAAATAGGCAACAGGAAAACCAGTTCATATGTGTTGATCAAAAAGGATAACAAAAAAATACATACATCAAAAATTCTAACTTTGTAGTATATAAATGCCCATGCGTAAAACGCTTCCACTAATGCTTTATGTCTCATAAATAATGCCAATCATAGTGACTATATATCCTTGTACGATGAGATAACAATTATGGGCCTGTTAAGTTTTGCTACAGATCTCATTCACTAACATGCAGGGAGAGCAAACACATGAAGATGTGGAGGGATGGATGTGAGGCACTGGTAAATAAAAATAACTTACCACTAAGACCAAAGGGGTCTCCTTGTAAGGATGCAAAACAACACATGAGAACAATGTTACAATTACTGATATTCAGTGAGACTAGAAAGGACCAAACCCAGACCTTCAGAGAGCAAAGCAAGAACTAAACCACAAGGTCTCCTGCACAAGCTTACAACACGTTAAGCTGTGGTTCATGTGTTAAGTAGTTCTGTAGGTTACGGGGTGGCAGTGCACTAACTAGCCTCTTCTAAACAGAGGGAGGCGACACTCACCTGCAGGGAAACTGAATGTTCCTGATTTCAAAAGACAGCAGAGGAAAAAAACAGGAAATATAAATTTTCTTTGGTGATGAGAAGCACCAATGATATTATTTCAAATTCGTAAATAGGAGTTAGAAAAAGCTTCTTCAAGTTAAGCAATCATAACATGTTAAGAAGAGCCAGACACCCTTTCTTTCAGTCTTGATGCTAAGATAAGCTCAGGTGTAGAAAAAAAACATGCTGTAGTGGTTTTCTCTATCCTGATATGTCTATTAATCAAATTAATCTATTTCACCTCAATGGCGTCCTTAAATTCATCATCGGGTTCTGCTTCCTCCGCCTCCTCCACACTGCCAGGAGATAGGTCCTGTTATTAAAAACACACAGTCCCTTAGATCAGTACCTTGGACATTTGTAGTATACAAATGACTGTGGTATCATTTTGATGACTGCATGTTTCAGTTATCTGCTGCCTTGTTGTGACCCACAAGTCACCAGACAAGTAAAGTCACATTTATCTGCTGCAAAATCAAATTAAAAAAAGTGTCTCAGAGAATATCCATGCATGGATTTGTGGTACGTTACTGGATAACAGCTTTGGGAGCATGGGATAAACTGAATAAGAAGCTTAAAGCCATAGATGGTTTAAATGTAAATCACAACCACTGAAACCGTGTCAGTCAGTATTGAAACCAGCATTTACTCCTCTCCACCATGGTCCTTACTCTCACCTCCAGACTAGTTGGTGTGGGGGTCCTGTCCAGCAAATTGCCTTGTTCCTGTTCCTCAGACAGCCCATCTGAGGCCTTGGTTTGACCCACGTGAAAAAGATCCCTAAGGTCCAACAATACTGCAAGATAAAACACATTACTAGTTTTACCTCTGCACCAGATGCCAAACAGATTTTACTCAGCTTATCGTAGAAAGCCAGATTAAGTCTCTGATTGTGCCTGTGTGTGAACAGAACAGAGCCCATAGGTGGAAACAGCCTTAAGAGTTAGTGTAAACCCTTGCTTTTTTCAGACATAATAAACTGACCTTTGTAAAAATCTTTGTTCCACAGGAAGATGGTGCTGTTGAGTCCAGCTAACACCCAACCCACAGGAGCAATATAGAGCAGACACACCACTATTAACATCCCTCCATAGAACCTAGAGGGACAAATGTAAGGTCAAAGGCTGGATATTAGATAATATCAACATTAGGTAATATCATGTTTCTACAGTATTAAAGACAGTTTAATATGACTCTATATAAACATGGCTACAACAGATGTCAGTGCTGGTGTTGGTGTGCACACATTCAGATGCAGACCTTGATGACTTTGTGTGATTATCCCAATACAAGACCTTGTAAAAAGCTTCTGCTGACTGGCAGACAGAAGACAGCATGTCATCTAGGTGCTTCAAACTGGTGAAGGAAAAAAACATACAAAGAGATATCAACCAACTCATACATGAAGAAAAATTAAATGTGAGTCATGAATACAGTCTGAAAACCTGATCCAAAAAGATGAACAATATGATGTGTTGATTATCAGATAGTCTATACGTTGATTAAATATTGAATGCTCTATAAATCATTACCCCCAGGTTTAACCAGTGTTTGTTTACTGATTGAATTGTGACGTCAGGGTGAGGAATAATAAAAATGGACTGCATGTACATATTTTTATGAACTGATTAAGATTTCCATTTTAGAAATCCTAGTCTTATGATTTACTATAAAATACTTATCAGCTACAGCCCAACTGATTTAACCCCTCCTCTCTTGCATCATCTGCCTTACAGGTCTTTTACTTCCAGCATGGCCTCCTGTTTAGTGAGATGCACCATCTGCAGGTCTTTGCGGTGCACAGTGTGAAAGCTCCTCCTCTGGAGCTCAGCTTCTGAGGCTCTGCCGCTACACCTGTCCTGCAGGTAACCAAAGGCAGCAGGCACCAACACTGCCATCACACCCACTGAGAGCCAACCCGCTAACACCACAGACAAAACAGTACATTAATGAATTATTCAAGTGCATTTTAGAAGTCTACACAAAGGTTAGATCAATATTTATGACTAATGCCTCATCTTACCTTCATTAACAGTGCAGAAGAAGACATTAAGGAATACGCACACAAACAGAGAGCACAACGGCATCTTCCATCTGTCAGGTAGAAAATAGAGCAGAGAAAACTGAACACTGCGGCTAAAAATATGGGTTCCTGCAAAAGCAACTTCAGGCAAAAAGCAATTAAATCACATGATGCTCAAACAGACAACAAACAAACACACATACATACCCGAGCAGGAAGCGGCTCAGCTCCGCTGCATCTGCAACTGGTTCTAGATACAGAGCCATTCTCTTATAAGAAACGACCATGTGGAGAAGGTCAAAGTTTGGTAGACACCGTGGGCTACCCAGCTCAGAGGTATCTGGAGAGCCGGGTGTGTCTCTGGACACTGTGTGGACCTGCTCCCCCCGTTCTCCTGAACCCTGTGAGGGGTCCTGGGACACGCCAACGCTGTGCGTAGCCATTCCTATTAAACGTTTAAAGAAAGCAATGTTTGGTGAATTGACATTGACAGTAACAGCTAATGTGTCGACATCAGTGCATTTACAGAGAATCACACATGAAAGCTCCAACCATGACAATGAACACTAACCCCATGGATAATACACAACAGATCAATTTGTACACCTGACTCTGGATTGACACGCAGGTACACAGTACACAGAGTTTACTTTTTTCAGATGTGCCTCTGGTTGTATATTTGGCTTCACAATACAGGCAACACCTTGCAGAGAACGCAAGGGGAAGTGCACTTGTGTTCAAATAAATATTTGCATTAGCCTGAGACACTGTATACAATGTGTAACCTTTGCTCACCTCCAGATGTGTATTTAGTGTGTCGTGTATGCATATCTGATCCTAGCTGTGAAGAGTGAACATTTAGGAAGTAAATGGTGAAGTATACAGGAAGGGTCAGCGTCGTGTGGACTCACTGCTAAGCTTCTCAGACTTTTGATCATGTCGGCCACACCTTTCCTCTGTCTCTTTTAACACGATCACTGTCACTAGTCTCTGTGGTGCTTTGTCATTTTTACGAACATTGTTACAGAGCTTTGATGCCGACATGACACAACAGGAGAAACGGGGCCGTTCTTCAAGACATCCAACCACTGGTACCTGCCTTTTGTGCAGGTTGACAACGGGTTTTGAAAAAGTCAGTTGTCATGTACTTATTGTCGTGTAAAAAGTTATTTGATGAGAGGTGTCGCAGAAAAGTGTACGATGTGAGTACACACCTAAGATGGTGTGACAGCCACATCCATCAGTATCTTGGGTGTGGTCAGAGGTGACTGTTATTGGTGTTAATTATAAAGTAATACAGTCATTTTCAGGTGCAGTTACTTGATCCAAGTGTATAAGCCCAGTAATTTGTATTTAGGTCCATATTTTAACATGCAATATTTTTCCATAAAGAATATTTAGAGATGAGCCGTAATGTTACATTTGTGCGTAATAACATCAGTGAATTAAGGACACAACAGTAAGGCTGGATTCATTTCATGGATGTCGTGGCCAGCTTTTAACCTTTTAATGGGTTTAGTATTACGTGTTGTTGTCAAAGTGGGATTTGGTTTTACGCAACGGATCCTAACTTAGAGCTACGTGTGCGTGAACACTACGGACGGGAGAAGCACCGTAAACAGGCGACATTTTTAATAAATCAGCGCCAGGTACTGAAGTGCTGTGGCCAGGGAGCTACTGTCAAAACAGTGACCCTCACTCGGCTTGGAGACTATAAGGGTCACCGGATATAGACAGCAGTGTAGTACGTGGAGCGGAGCTGGCATCAGCCGCTGGCCATAAAGGAAATGACTTACCCTGAGCTGAATTGTCCAACAACAGCCAGCTTATGCAGCGGCAGCTGAGAGGAGCTCAGGCGAAACTAGCGAGCTCCACCGACATCACCAGCCCGGAGGAAAGAAGAGCCTCCAAATGCAACCGGCCCGGTCAACATGACAACAAGATGCCGTCCAACCTGAGCATGAACCCGACAAACCGCGTCCGTCTGCAACAGTGTCGACTTGTCCGCGGAGAAACCTGCCGGGTAAAGTTGTTTATTTTGTCTACGGGCGGCTCCGTATCGCAGTTAGCTGTGTTATTAGCTTTGTGTTGTTCTAGGAACGTCCGCTTCCGTGTTTTATCCAGGCCGATTAGTTGATAGCAGAAAAGACAACATGAAGGGGCACACGTCTGATTCAGTCGATCACAGAGCAGGACGATCACCCTCACCATATGTACACTAATGTGGTCAATCACAACATATACATGTTTCACGATAAGTTACATGTACATGCATGTACATCATGTAACTTATCATGTATGCATCATGAAACATGTACATGTAATCTCATTTTAATTGAGGGCACCTATTAAGAATGTAGTAATACATTTAAGGGTACTATATACATTGATTTTTTATAAAACCCACTTGTTGAAAATGTGGAGTTTATCCTATAAATGTTTCACAATATAAAGGTTTAACATGATAATCATGTTTTCAAATCAACTTACAGATCAGCTGGATAAATCAGTGTCTGTCTTAAGGATCCTTAAACCAGGCACAGGACAGCAAATAATATTATGACTGAGGAAGAGCCTGGATGACAAATAGTTTAGATTATTAGATCAATAGTTTTTTCTCTGCTATACCTTTAAAGACTAGTCGATTGAGTGATTTGTTTGAGATCAGAGCATGAAGGAAGTACAGAAAATGAAGTGGAAATGGTGATTATAACGAATACCAAGAGGAAGAAAAACTACTGATAGATAATACTGGTAATATTGGAGGAGAAGGTGCAGGTTAATCAGAAGTCATCAGCTGATTTAAGCCTTAAATGTGTCTCTTAAAAAGACACACACAGCTTCCATTTCCTTAATCTTAAAAGAACTACTGACTAACAGACAGGTAGGGTGTGATGGGATGTGGCTTTTCCCCCGGGACACTGAAATGATTGCATTATGCCTTAATGAAACTGCTTAAATGCAGCAACTTCATAGGTACCACATACTTCATCATACTGCAGATATACAGGATGTATGTGAAGTGCTTAATACTACACAAGAAAACAGAGTGCATGGAGAGTTTCAGTGATGAAGGGAAATGTAGAACACAAGTGAAACAAAATTCATATCTGACGTCCAGGAAGTGTAGATAACGTATCTTTGTGTATAGATAAGAGAAAGTTAAGTGTTAAGTGTAATTTTTTTTGTGACTAATAAACTCTAATGCGCTTCAGTAGCACCAGGCTTTCATGGTCATATAAACATTGGTACAGCGCAAGAAAACATCATCACGCCTTTTGTTCAATGTCTGAGCAATTTACAATTTACAAAACTAAGACGTTTGTTAAACTAGGCACATAAATACAAAGAGTTACACGAATAACAAGAGGCAGACAATGATTTTCTTTACTAACACTCAAAATAAATAAAATGGCACTTACATTAAAAAACTTCCCACATCATATATAGAGTTCATGTAGAGCAGCTAGTAGCTGACTTAGCAACTTGGTCCTGTTCTACCAATGAGAGTACAATGACTATGTCAGTCATAAAAACAAGATGATCAACTTAGTTAAATCCAATCCAGTGGACTTGCAATGCTGCCAAAATGTCCCAATCAACTTTCATCCCCCCAGTCCTGACTGGAATCATTTAATATTTAGTATCTGCTGATACCAAATTACACTTTACCTGAGCACTGAGGCAATACTTGCTTTGTAGATTATACACACGACAATCTGCAATGTATCAAGAGAACAACTGACACTGCATGTTTTTAACAAGGTAATGTAGCAAAGGTTGTCTTTGTAAAATCAGGGAAGGGGAAATCAGCTGGTGTTAACCAACCCTCATGCATCCTGGTGTTAATCGAATCAAAGGAATGTTGTTTCCACTTAGCTCATGTGTGCAACTGTGATTCAAGAGACAATAAGGATGTTTCTTTGTTCATTGCATTTAGAGGGGTATTTCAGGTCTGTCCATATGTTTGGCAGGTTCGGGACAGGCATCTGTAAAACGTTATGCAACTTGATGTTTCAACTTAAACAATTATCAAATATATATATGTTGAGCATTGAAAAAAAACCATTCTATCCCACAGGTCCCAGTCTACTGTAGCTGCTTGCTGTGTGAACGCGTGTGGATTTTAAGCCCCCCATAGTCGGCGAAAGACCTCCCACACTGTCCGCAGGCGTACGGCTTTTCTCCGGTGTGGATGCGGAGGTGCCTGGTCAGTGCGCCCGAGTGCCGGAAACACTTGGAGCACACTGAGCAGGTGTACGGTCTCTCTCCCGTGTGTGTGCGCAGGTGTGTCTTGAGGTTCCCCCGGCGGTTGAACTCTCGGTTGCACTCGTTGCAGCGAAAGGGGCTGCAGTCTGGAGGGGGACCTCCACCTTTCCCCTCCAGCATGGCCTCAGCTCTCTGCAGCCTCGCTCTCAGAACCTCGTTCTCCAGTCGCAGCTCTTCACCGGGGTCTCCTGCCGTCTCGCCCACCAGCCTCTTCACCTCTCCGACCGCGAGCTTCAGGGCCACCTCAAACGCCCCGTAGACCGCCGCGACCAGCTCCTCCTGGAGAGACACCGCACGTTCTGCGGCTCGCGTGCCACACAGGCTTCTCTCGGCCCCGGTCAGCTGTGGGTCCATGAGGACCTGCTCTCTGCGAGTCACTGTAACGGACCGGTGTCGTAAAAGACCCCTCCGACGTATGCGCTTCAACTGATAACTAGTGGTGGGCGGATCGATCTCAAATATCGGTGTGTCTATGCCAACGTTGGGGTCGGTATCGATCAATGGTCTCGGGACCAGATCGATACTTAAGTTTCAGTCTCTCGTCTCTATGTTCAGCGCACGACTGCCGCCACTGGTGATGTGAAGCACTGTGTGGAGAAAGAGTCTTTTATGAAGCGTGTATTAAGCTTTGTTTCCTTAATAGGCGAATGACGTCACTAGTGAGGCGTAGAGCCTCGCTGTGACGTCACTTGTGGATTTAATGATTTTGTGATGGCGTGATTTATGAACTCGTATAAAGGTTTGCCTGTGTTGCTTCACAGGAAAAAAACAAACTGTGGTGTCAGTTTGATGCCATCATGCCCCCTGAGTCCAGAGGAACTCACTGTGTGTGGCAGAACAGTGGATCTCCTTCAGTACTGGTAGAGACAGAGGTGCAGATATATACATGTAGGCCTGGAGCCGGCTGGCCCATCAGGCAGTGTAGGCAGATGCTAAGGGCTAAGGGGTAGGGCTGGCTCTGTATAGGCCCATACAGGCTGACTGTGGGATACCTGTACTGTACACCACTGTCTCCTCAGTACCATGTGAAAGGGTTTTTTCTCCAAAGCCGGAGAGGTCATTTCCAAAAAGAGAAATCGACTGATTACAAGCACAGTGGAAAATATATTGTTTCTTAATAAAAGAAAATACTGATGAAGTCACCACTTTTAATAAGCACACTCACTGGCCCATCTTTGGAAACCCCTGCAACAGTTTTAACATAAACATCTCATGTCATACTGGATTTATTTAAACTTTGACTTTATTTAAAATTTTTTGACATGATTTGACCTCTATTACCATGACCCACACATGAATCAAAAACAGAATAGATGAATGATTCACACAAAATCAATCTATGGTGTTTTTATTTCTATACTTAGCAGTGACTATTGCCATGATGACACTGTAGCAGGACAGCCACGAAGACACGTGAGAAATGAATTATTTTTTTATTGAACCAGTTGGATGGAAAGCTTCATTTGGCTTCATCTGTCACTCACATCGCTCACGCTCACTCTGTGAGAGTACTGTGGGTGCAGCCGGGGTGCAGTCATGTGACTCAGCAGCGCACACTGCTGGCTGCATGATGGCAATGTTGTTTTGTACCCCTCCTCTTTCTGTGTGTTCAGGGGGTGTGGCTGGTTTCTCCTGTGGCAGCAGATGAAATGAGACACACCTGATTCCACTCAGATCATCACCTGCACTTTAATAACCCTGTCTTCTCTCTACTTGGTGGCCAGATGATTCCATGTGTTGTGGTAGCACTACCATCTCTTGTCTTATGTTCTCATACTGATCTTTTGTGTTATGCAGAGATTACCTCCTGCTTTTTCTCCTGTTTTGCTTCTTGTGTTCCACTCAAGTATCATCCCTGGCAAAGAATTCACATGGCAGCTCCCTGCTGCCACTGCCTGCAGTTTGTTTGTGTGTATGTGTGTGTCTTTTACCTTTCTGAACATTGGAAACAATATTGTTGGAGGGGAAATTAATTGACAAATGAAATTGAGAAACATGAGTTTATTATTATGTTAGGTAGGT
Organism: Trinectes maculatus; assembly: GCA_016785345.1. Taxonomy (NCBI): domain Eukaryota; kingdom Metazoa; phylum Chordata; class Actinopteri; order Pleuronectiformes; family Achiridae; genus Trinectes; species Trinectes maculatus. Next base: position 169,286 of record JAFBJQ010003588.1, read on the forward strand.
TCAAATGACACATTACACCAGACATGTGAAGGCAAACACACTGCTCTCATGGGTATTTAAAAGCTGGTCAGTTCCGACTTTTATAATAGTCCACGTTTGCAAGTATCCAACCAGAAGGCCCGAGGACGGCCATGGTCATCACCATCAGCACAAACCCACACTCCTGCAGGAAAAAAACAAGTTAACAACCTCAGTCAAACCAACACTTATGAACATCAGAGCAGTATGAGCCATGTACTGACTCACAAAAATGGGAAAGTAAAACAAAACAAGAGCCATTTATAAACTTACCGCTGCACCAACGTCACTTTTAGGTGGTTTGCTATGGACAAAACCTGCTTTTTGTTGTATCATTAAGCCTGCCCTGTGAGCCAAGGCCCGTCCAGGTCTCAGCAGGCCAGCAAACAGCCCACACATGGTAATGTTAGGATGAGTACCACCTGTATCCTCTCCATGCTGTAGGGGAGGAAGTGGCTTATATGTGGCTGTCCTCCACCCACCTGCTGATTGACTTTAATTAGGTTGCCTTCATGTGCTGCAGGAAAAAAACAGAATAGTTGTCCTGTGTTCGACTTCAAAGCCTGAATTTCTTTATGTGTGTTCTTCTTGGTCTGTTTTGGTTTCTTGTTGTCAGATTTGCTGGTGTTTTCCTCTTCTATTGACTTGGGTTAAAAAACATAGCCTACAGCACTACAGGAGTGAACATATATTTAGTCAACAGATAGTTTGCATAACCTGCTTTACATACAAAATGTATTGTAGTTTTAAATAGACATACGCTGTAGCATAAAATGCCTTCTTTTTCTTTTTATGCTGGCTCCTTAGTAGTTTATTCAGACTGTATATACTTGTGGGTTTGGTTGATTGGTTCTGTATTGTGGATCGAGAATCTTGATAGTGACTTTAATGTATTATTCCTGTATATCCTCCAGTGGCTCCACTGGTACAATGGTGGGAAGTGGGTCATCGTCATATTACCTCCGTATGAGTCTTTCCTACAGCGTGGACTGATCTTGTAGACATTCTGTGGCTTTTCCAATATGACACACTTTCAGTTCTCATTTCCGCATATCAGTAGTCCAATCAAAAGCGGGTCATAAGCTTCTGATGTTCTGTCACACCCGTGATTTTTATTATCTGGTTGGAGCCATATAAACAGTGGGTCTGTGTGTGTGTGTCACCTCTCCTTACACACTTGAGACCCACCAATAACAAGATAAGACTTTGTCAGGAGAGGCCAGCAGGGGTAATTAGGTTTTTGGCTGTGGCCATGATATTGTGTCTGTAGGCTAACGGCTTGACCTTTGCTTGCAGCTATGATCGCTTTAGTTTGACTTTGGCCTCTCTCCTGTCTCTCCTCTTTCCCCAGTTTATCAGTTTATCCTCCTGATACGGTTGCAAAAGAGGACGAGGCAGGACTCGCACAGGCCCACTGGAACACTGGGACCGCAAGTGGCTCGGTGCGTCAGAATATCTCAGGTAAGTGTCAAATGGCAGGGTGGCTGAAAAAGAGGAAAGATGTGAAAAGTGATGTGTAGATGAGGAGTGAAAAAGGTTGACGTGAGAAATTCTCTCAGTACCTCATTTGGGCAAAGTAGAGGCAGATGTAGACACCACTAATGACATATATTTCACTCGTTGCATGTCTTTAAGTTCAAGACCCTGCCTAAGGTGGATCCAGGCCATCTGCATCAGAAAATGCAATCAACTGTCATGTGCCTAACAAGTCAGCATGACCTCACAAGATTGCCTCCTGTGACTCCTCTGTCTGCATACGATTACACACACACACACACACACACACAAAATGTTTTTGGATTCCTCACTGAGACCAATTCGATTTGCTGGTGGAATAATGAAATGCCAGAGAATGTTCAAATTGTGGCATGAGTCTCAGCGCTGTAGTAATACTGAAACTGAACTGGCAATGATGTCGACTGAAATACCTTCACCTACTTGTAAAGCTAATGACATTCTAATTGGCCTTGGCAGTTCTTTGTGCTTGGTGCAGTTATAATAAAAAAAACACAAAAATGTATCAATTTTAAGTCTCCATACATGACTGTGTGTTTGTCATTTAGTGCTGACTTTTGAATGTTTTTTTAACTGTCTGCAGTGATTAGAAACACTGTTGATGAGAAGAGTGAGTGGACCGGAAGAGTAAAGTTGCTGTAAACCAAACCAACAGAGCTGAAAGATGCTGAGCTGCTTTGGCAAGCTGGAAGGAAGTGAAGAGTCAGGTGATAATTCTGCCTGTATTCATCAATGCAAGTGGCTTCTTGTGACAGTCAGTGACAGTGACAGTCATTTAACAGTCATTTAAACACATTGTGACAGACTGTAAACGCCAATCACAAAACACACAAAGCATCTTCTTCATGGAGTATGTTTTAATTATAATCTATAATTAAATATTACATACAAATTATACAGTGCATTGTCACAATACATTTCATGTCAGTTCAGTACAGCAGGAAGTTACTTAGTTGTTTACTTAGGTCCACCGCACCATGTGCCATAAAATTAACACAAATCAATATGGCCCCAATGTACAGGAGCTTATGGACAAATTTCATTAGTTTGAAGGGACAGAATAGGTGAGCCAGTCGTACTTATCTTAACAAATTGTCTGTTTCATGTACCTCAAAGTGCTTCTGCTTCTGATGATCGCCACAGGTGACATAACAGTGAGACCTGTGAATGCTCACTGTGTAAGGGAACCACTTGGGCTGCCATGTACCTTCTTCTTGGAGACTTGACATGAAACCCTTGTTGCTTTCACCAGCACCACACTTTTGAATGCATGAGAGAAAATATGCAAGTGAATATTGAAAAGACACAGAGGCATGAAAAAAAAAGATGGAATGCCAAACCTTGCAGCTAAATCAAAAGTATGGGAGGCTTCATATTGGGTGTGTGTATGCATGTGCGCAAATGTTATATGTATCCTGTATTTCAACGAAAAAATACTCTGCCATCTTCCTGAAATCTTTCTTTGTAGCAGGAAACTTCAATATTCAGGGGTTAATTCTTCAGTGACATCCACATAAAGACACAGCGTCAAACAGGAAAGAAATGCTGTGAAATTCTTCCTCTTCTGGCCTCATCTCTCCCACTCATCCTCTCTCTGTACCAAAATATCCATATGGAGAGAAGAACATGGTGAGGATGTCCTCCCATGACACATCTTCCTCTTTTTCCTGCTCAGGCACCCTGCTGTTCCTCCACTTCCTCTTCGCAACTCGGTTCCTACCACCAGGTGAAGAAGGGTCTTCTGCTCTGAAAACTTTGTGTGTAGGACTCACTGTTGGCTCTCTGAGGTGCTCTGGCTGTTTCGACAATTACTGGAGGCATCTGGACGAGTTGCAGAGGTGTTTTACCATCTTTCATTGCTTGGCACAGGTTCAGGATCTTTGTATTAAAAAAAAGGAAACAGCCAAAATTTGTCAAAACAAAATATCTGGTGAGTTAGTGCTTTAAAGTAACAAAATGTTAAAGGTCTCCCTAGAGGTGTCTAGTCATAGTCACAGTCTTGTAGTCGAAGATTAGTTTTAAAATTTGAAAGTCTATAATAGAAATGAAGGCGGAAAACTCACCTGTCCTCTCATTACAGCCACTTGTCTGTGAAACTGTCCTCTGTCAAAACCAGGGTCTTTCTGTGTGATACATTAGACCAGACGTAATTGTTATAAAGAATATCTATAGACGCAGAAATCTGTGTCATTCTCTTCTCTAGCTTGCATTTCCCTTAATATCAAGGACTGTCACAATTTCTCAGCCACCACATTGGAAATTCCTGTCTCCACACAGACCTTGCAAAAAGAAAATCCAAGTCCCTCTTTACCTTGAATAGTTCATACAAGTCCTCTTCCAGGTCTTTGATGAAATTTGGGTCAGAGAGTTTGGGCAGGACCAACTCTCTGATTTCCTGGGAGAAAGGAACTTTGGCTTGGGATAGCCATGCCCAGTAAAAAGGATCTGGCAACAAGAAAACTGAATTAATGATTCTAAACAAAAAAACTTGAGAGTTAATAATGCAGTGATACAATAGACAGCTTATCTGTCTGAGTATGTTCTAGTAAAATATCTAGATGCAATATAAGACGAATGCTATAAAAAGGAGCAAGAAAAGGTTTGTTAGATTACTAGATTAATGTATAAATGAAACATGCTACAGCACCAAAGAGTCTTTATAGGTATACATTGCATCTTGTGGAGGGTGAGAAGTGATCAGTGGTTATAATAGTGTCAGTGAGGTGCTTACAGGCTCGCCAGGAGTCGGGATGTTTAAGGGGGAATGCCAGGCCGTTGTCTATGGCTGCCAGTTTGATGATGGGATCCTTTACTACCACCCAGTCTGTGTCCTGCAGCGAGAGTGTGATGGTACAGGTAAGAATTTAATTTTAGGTCTTTATTCAAAATACATCTTGTAGGCAGATCATGTAACACCCATTCAACTGGAAAGATCATGTGCAAAAAAGTTACGTTTTTGACAACATGCAAATCGGTTTCCTCACCCTGTTCCCAACAGGGTCCATTGGACAGTCATACTTCAGCAGCCAGTTGTCATTTCCCCTGTCTGCAACACAAATAAATAGATTTAACCCAGAGTAGGTAAGTCTGTGGTAATTATATAAATCTGATTATATGGAGTACTTTATTTAATGCTCTCCAACACTAAAACACTACAAATTCTGATAAATGGTTATCACTGCACTACTTTACTCAGTTTCCTCACTGACGACTGCTGACAACTGTGAACACGCACCTGTGTTCCTGATGATGTAATCGAGGACTACAAGCCTCTCAAACTGCAGCTGGAGCTGACGATTGGTGTTTTCGGGCAAAGGCTCCGCTTCGAACCGCCTCAGCCAGAAATCTGCGTCCTTGTATCCATCAACAAAGAGCTGGAAGGAACCAACCTGGTGGAAGTGAAGCAAATCAAGGTAATCATCAAAGAAAAAATTATTACTGTAAAGTAAAAGAAGACAAAACAACTAGATTCACTGATACGCATCAACTAATAACATGTGACAATTATATCTTCAAGACATTAAAGAGCCACTGGACTTAATCTGCATTATTTCAGTAAATATTGGACAAAAACACTCATCAAATGAAATCACTTGTGTTATTATTTGTTAGTGTACCTTTGGGGGCAATCCAATCCTGTGAAAGCGCTGTCCTACTTTAGGCACTTTTTCCAGAGCTAGCCTTTTGCCTCGAGACTTGACCCTGTCTATGGCACTGTAATTAAATGTTTCACTGGCCAGGTGCACCACCTGAAAGGAAGAAGCTGCATTAGGAGAAGAAAACTTGAGCTAGTAATACGCTACTACTGTGTGTGTCTATACCTTGGTCCTGGGAACGATGTTTAGCTCTAGTTTCTGATCCACAAGGCTGGCTCCGGCCTCTGAGAGGTAACCCTGGTTCAGTACCAAACAGTCACGACCAAAGCAGCAGGGACAACACAGTTTCTGGAGCCACTTAGTCCACTTAGGGTTCAACTGGCCATAGGGTTCTTCATTTTTGGGTTTGAACACACCAATGATCTTCTGAAAAAGGAGACAAGTGGGGAAAGAGAATTAAAATGTAGATAGAGAGGTTCAGAATTTGAACATTTGGGAATAAAGAAATATAGATGAGTTTGGATATGAATAAAGAGTTAATAGGAAATATAAGTTTAACTTTGTAAATCCAAGAACAAGACTAAAACTTACAAAGAAAGCTAGCTGATGCTGTCACAGTGATTTTAAAATTCAACTTTTCAAACAGTGAAAATGTGTCATTTTATTATAATCTACTGTGACAGGAAATTGAACCGCGCAAAGATGAATTGATAAAAACTCTAGAGAAAATGTCCAATCATTCTTTACAGGCTAACAGTGATTGCCGTTTGATTTGAAATGGACAAATTGGACATCATATGTTGAATTTATGTGTGTGACACACAAAGTCTGATTTCAACATAAAACATGGTCATAGTGGAGAATTATATACTCAAACAGGAAGCTAGCACATGACTACTAAGCACACTGGTGACTAACTTAGAAAAGGGGGGATAGCGGGAGCAGGTCACTGGAGAAAAACCTCACGCAACAAGCCTACAATACTCTTTTCCATCTGTAAGCTTTTAATTAGCGGACAAAGGATCATATAAAAGACCTGGATAATCTTGTGTTGCTCCGATTGAAAGTAAAAGTAAAATGTTTGTTGATCCAACAAGAACGTTCAAAGACTTGATTCCTTTTTTATACATATATAAAGAAGTGAACACAACACAATTGCAGACTCGAGCATTGTGGGAGGAGAATGCCTGTGAGTTGCACAAGATTTTGAACAGTTGATTCCAGTAGTGCTGATCAAAGTTTACTGTAGCTCTGATGACATCAGAAAGAGCCTGGAGATGCTGTAGAGTGATAAATGAAAATGAATCCTGTGTATTGAACCCTGTGCTGCTGCATTGATTTGTCTTGACTGAGTAGCAATTTAGGTTGCAAAGCCCTTGCAAAAAGAAAGTGATTACAAATGCTCCTGTCAGCACCTTTTGATTGATTAGATACGCCATCACTTTGCTCTTTTCCCAGAAGCACATTGTACAGAAAAAGACAGCACAAACAAAAAGGAAAAAAAAGTACCAAATTGTCTGATGGCAATGTATACTACAACCGTATGTTGTTGTTAACAACAGTGTAACAGTTGGTCAAACATGTCAGAGACCACATGCCGAGGCACTGTTTATCTCCAGAAAAGTCTTTATCCCCTAACCTGTGATCTGAGTAACAGTATGATTTGACATTCAATAATGATTTTAGAGGATGTTCTAATGTGTATTGTGCTTCATTACTTGTAGTGTTCATACTGTCAGTGTAATGTTTTACTGTACGCTGTGTAATGTGTGTTTCTTCTGCACATAGTCCCACGAAAGTTGTACCCCTCAGAAGACTGTCCAGTTGTACTCTAACATACAACTCGGTTGTTTATTAGCAGAACGTGTTGTAGGTTCGTGTTTTGTTTACATGCTACTTTCTTTATTTGCCATGTCATCACGGGCTAGTTGAAGAGTAGGCCTTTCGCTTAAGCAACCACCACTTCATCAAAACACTTGAATCCGTCCAGTTTTACAGTCAGCGCATCACACGCAACACAACACCCCAGACTCAGATTATGAAATAACTTCAGTCGACAGTAGTGTGCCGGTAAGTGTCGGTTATCGTTGTGTTAGCAGCTGCTCCTCTTACCCCGTGTGAGTCTTTTACAAAATAGCTCCCACTGGATCCCTGGTAGATCCTCTCGGGATAGATCCCCTCCTCGATGGCTCTCTCGGCCTTTCGGATGATCTCTCTAAACTCTGGATCCTCCGGAAACTCGTTTCTGTGCGGCTCCCGCGGAGAGCTCCCGCGGTCTCGATCCAGAAGAGGCTGTCTCTCCCGACTGCGCCCCGGACTGCCGGCTGGGATGCGCACCACAGAGCCCGGTGTGCCCCCAAACGCGCCCCGCGGACTGGTGGGCTCTGTGGGACCGTAGCTAAAATCCCCGGAGTCCCGGAGCGGAGAGACAAGAGGACTCGTCTCGTCCATGTGTTTGGGGGTGGGAGAGGAGTTGTTTTAACTCCCGAGGAAAGAAAAGAAAGAGAAAAGGGAACAACGGGGAAGAAGGGAAGAAAGTAGCGCGGCTCTTAAGGCTAGTTTAGAGGCTGGCTAACAAGGAAACACTGAGGGGGAAATCAGATGACTGTCAGCTTCCGGGAAGAGGAAAGACCAGTAGAGTGTTGTGTTTTTATTTTTAGCCAATCAGCGGCCAAACACTGCTGTCAACAAACTAATTTCTCGTTCTGATTGGACAGAAACATTCCGCCTACGGAAGACACGTGAGAGCAAAGTAAATTCAATCAATTAACAAAATAAAATAAAACTTTGTCAACATGTTGACTGTATTGTAATTAGTGTGGGTGTTGAGGAGCATTCGCACGGTTTGCTATCCCCTCCTACGGTTTTTGTTAGGTTGTTTTTGTTGAGACTCGTTTGAAGTGAGCGATGTCAAAATGGTTTGGGGAGGACGAATGGGGAGAATTAGATTAGTTGAAAACCCTAACCATAAACACCCCAACCCTGCATGACGTCGCATGTTCTTAGAGTGTGTGGTATCATCAGTGACAGCACTATGATGTATAATTATGGTGGCAAGTGTATGAGAATTCAACTAAAATTCAGTCCTCAGAGATTTGATTGATTTTCAGCGGAGCGTTCTGCTGAGTCAGCATTCACGCTGCATCTACTTCAGCCAACATTTATTGCGGCTTAGTTTTGACTCAGATCCCAGGGTCAGCACACACGAAACTATTCAATGGCGGCTATTAGATGAAGCAGAAGCATCAGAGGGCATTTTTCCATATGATGCGTTAATGCATCGTCGGTCTGGCCTGCAGGATGCTGGTTAGGTTGTGTGGACGTGCCTCTGTGCGCATCCTCCTGCCTTCCTCCTCCTCCCAGCGCGCACAGCTCGCCGTCTGATTGGTGGAAACCAACCGGAAGCTAGGACGAGAGCTCGGGTCGTTGGATCTGTCAAGTTCATTGAGGCCAGCCGGGCGCCGACTCGCATCAGAATCCACATTACTCCAGACCACCTGAAACACTGCGCCCGTGTCTCTGTGGCCACCTGTTGGTTTTCAGCGGTGTCGAATCTGCGGACGTTACTGCCGCATTGTAGAAAGACGCACTTTCCCCAAACTTTCCGGAAATACACAACAGAGGGCATTGGTGTGAGCATGGCTGCCTACAAGCTGGTCCTGATCCGCCATGGAGAGAGCTGCTGGAACCAGGAGAACCGCTTCTGTGGCTGGTTCGACGCGGACCTGAGTGAGACCGGAGAGCAGGAGGCGAAGAGAGGAGGAGTGGCCCTGAGAGGTAGGACAACACACTGTCCCTGTGTCCTGGGCCTGATCAGGCTGCACCCGGTGTTTGCATTGAACCGCAGTGAGCTTATGCAACAGTGTCGGCTGAGGGAACAGGTAGAGGGCCAACTGCGACACAACACACTGCACTGATAGTCTTTGTGTCTATCCCGCTGTTTGTGTTTATGATAAGAGACGTGTTGTAGTCACGTGCATCGGGGACAATGCAGATGCAGCAAAGACGTGATGAGACTGTCTCTCCGTGGACCCGTTTCCCCTGAACACGTGACGCTCAGTGAAATGATTGAGATGATTACTTATGGGATATAGAGACATTTTTCAAAATGACATTTGTAAGCCTGTTATTAAGGCATACTAATTTAAGCCTAATTACTGCTGTGCTAAATCAAAGTCCTAATGTGTCCTAAATTTGGTATTATAATATAAGTCGAACCTCACCCTTTCTCAGAAATGCCAATAACACATCCTTTTTTTCATGCTCTGTCCCTGGTTCACCTCAGATGCTGGCTATGAATTTGATATTTGCTACACCTCTGTCCTGAAGAGGGCCATCCGCACCCTGTGGTTCGTTCTGGACAGCATCGACCAGATGTGGCTGCCCGTCCACCGGACCTGGCGCCTCAATGAGCGCCACTACGGTGGCCTGACTGGGCTGAACAAGGCTGAAACAGCAGCCAAACACGGAGAGGCCCAGGTCAAGATCTGGAGGCGCTCCTTTGACATTCCGCCCCCACCCATGGACGAGGCGCACAACTTCTATCAGATCATAAGCAAGGTGACACAGTCAGACCATTGTCTCTGTCTCTCGTACAAATTCAGACATCAGTGCACATGATAACAATACATTACACATGATAACATTAACTCCTCTGTCTTCTGTTGTAGGACCGTCGTTATGCTGATCTGACAGAAGAGGAGCTTCCTTCCTGTGAGAGTCTCAAGGACACCATCGCCCGTGCATTACCTTTTTGGAATGAAGAGATCGTTCCACAGATCAAAGAGGGAAAGAGGGTGCTGATCGCTGCCCATGGCAACAGTCTTCGTGGCATCGTCAAACATCTTGAGGGTAAGAGAGCGCCGACCTTTGAGGCACTGTCCAGTTCCAAAAGTATTTTTTGGAGACACCAATTGGAATATTGGCATTTATGGCAACTTTATTGCTACTCAGCACTGTTTGAGGTAGTTTCCAGTTTAATTAAATAATCACAGAGTCCCAGTCTGAATTGATCAGAATTTATTTTATGAATTTTCAAAAAATGACATTTTACTTGTATAATGACTTTTTGATTTCCAAACACACTTTTTCTATTGCTTCATTTTGTATATTTGCAGTAGGCAAGTTGAACACATGTGTGCTGTCCTGTGAGGAAGCCACACCAAAACGGAAATTGTTGTGAACATTTGCTCTGAGTTGTAGAGTTATATTTAAAAAAGTATGCTGCTTTTTTACATTATCTTTTATAAAAAATAAACATACATACACACACACACACACACACACACACACATACATACATACATACATATGAGTGAGAGACAAACATAGATGTATATTTTCTGCTACAGAAACCTACTGAGTGTACTTCCAAACAATATTCCACATCATCCCACCCTGCAAGCATCTGTCACACATCCAAAGGCCCCCTGCTTTAGTGTAAAGGTGCATGAAAGTGTACTGGCTAGCCTGGCTAGATTGTAAGCTTCATATATCCCTTGTTGTTTTCCAGGAATGTCAGAGGAGGCGATCATGGAGCTGAACCTGCCAACAGGTATCCCCATTGTCTATGAGCTGGATAAGAACCTGAAGCCTACAGGACCCATGCAGTTCCTTGGAGACGAGGAGACAGTTAAGAAGGCCATGGAAGCTGTGGCTGCTCAAGGCAAAGCCAAGAAATAGACCCATCCTCTCTCAGGGAACTAGAGTACAGATCAATTGTGCTGTTTAGTTATCAAGTTAAAGCAAGGTCAATTACTGTGCTTGTCATCACAGACGCGCACAAAACATAGTGCACTTTATTGTATTAATACCCATCTTTCTCACAAACATACATGGTGATTTGATTGGCCTTTACCCTTTGACCTACTGAAACATGCATTTCTTTTTCTTCTTCTGTGGCGTTTTATGGCAGCCGGCATACAATTTGTTGCATTGCTGCCACTTCTGTGTGGTCTTCTTACATCACATTCTGCCCCATTTGTCGCCTCTTACGATCAGCAAGGGGTGCTAGGGACCTATTCTACCCTGGGTCCCCACGGGGAACATACATTTCATCATTAGACTATGGACATCAGTTGTACTATGTTTTAGGCTCTGACCAAATAATGCAACTTAGGGACCAGTCAATAGGAACTAACCAAATAACCCTGCACACCCAACCCAAGGTGAAATTCATTAGGAACAGTATCAATTATAAAGGAACATTGGCTTGATGATTTGCTCTGCACTGCTAAATCTTGTTTGGTGTGGCATTGTGAGACAAACAATAAATGTTGTAAGGTATTATGTGATGAAAGTGGTGTCTGACATGTTCTTCCAGCTGTCTGCTTGTCTTTTCGACAGAGGTTTAGAAGGGAGCTACACTAGACATGCAAGCAGGTCACAGTTACTGTAAGTCTTTGTTATATACTAAATATGCACTGAAGCCAGTATCTACCAGCTAACATTTGCAACTATTACATTATCATTATACCAAATCATATTTGCACATTAGTATTTTATTTTGGGGGAATTTAATTTCGTATTAATTCTAAAAGTATGCATTATTATTATTATGTTATTGTTTTTTTAAGAATATGAAATAATGACACCAGACTGCAGTCCCATATGTATATTATTTTTCATTTTAAGCACATATTGTGTTATAACATTGTGTGGAGTTGATGTTAGCAAGCCTTCTGTTGTTTGTAGTTTTTGTTGGTGTGGACTATTTTGATGTAAATGCATGGATATATTCGGCTATTAACACCATCGATACATTGTGACAAAGTGTTTACGATGCATTTCATGGAAATGACGTGTTTGAATATGCTTTAGAAATGAATTGCACGCAGCAGACAACACTGTCACAAACGTTATCCATGTGTTAACCAGTTCTACATTGTGTACATTGTGTTAGTCACCGCTGATGCACGAGACTGGGGCGTATGAGTGTACGTCACGTGGCCATGCGTGCGCCTACAAACATGGCGGAACCAGCCGTCCGTGCTCCTCCCAACGTCAAAGCAGCCAATCAGAGTCGACTCGAGCCCTACGTTTCAGCCAATCGGCTGACGATTTGCTCTTCGCTAAAACATGTCGCCCATGAAGCTGTGTGTTCCAGGTGAGCTCCATGAATTTTGTCAATTATAAGTTGTCGGGATGTAGTTACACCGCACTTTAAGACAAATTCGGTCGTTTTCCGTCCATGTTGGTTGTTTGTGGTCGGTGCTGTATCGTCGTGAAACGTATTTAAACTACAGGTTGGTTCCTGTCTACGTGCTGTTAATCATTTCCATGCTTGCGGCTGGCTCGCGCTGCCAGCACTGCTAACTTTACTTTCTAAATCTCCGACTAGTCATATGAGGCGGAAAAGGGACGGGGGTTGTGTGTTCGGGGATATTGGGAGCCTTTATTTTACGGTAAACGAGAGTAATTACTGTAAATGTTGCAGGGCTGTGAGTTGATGACTTTTACTTTTCACGGCAGGTTTTAGCTGCAGCCCTGCCCATCGCCTCAGGACAACACAGCAGCATTCCTTCACTCTCTTGTTTTCACTCACTCACCAAGAGGGCATGTTTGTCTGTCTTACTGTATGTGACACGGCAGAAACACAAGCCTGTTTGAGTCAGGACAGTTTTTGCTTTTATTCCTAATGTGTATGTGTGTGTGTGTTCTGCAAAGTGTGGGTGGCAAACATGTCAGTTATTGTGTGTGGCGCTATACAGGGTGTAGCTTAGCTCGTTTTTTTGCCCACCCACATTCTGACATACCTGCTTTGATGTAAATAATCTTAAAATCTAGTTTCCTCCAGTCTGTTTACTGCAGTGGTTAATTTTGTCTGAATAACAGACAGACAGTTCATTGTGTGTATTAGTGTAAACAGATGTTCTCCTAGAAATGGGACTAAAATATGGTACAGCATTTTCCCCAATGCTTTAATTCCCTCCTCTGACAACACCTCTCTCCTTGTACTCAGGTGACAAGCTATGCAGCGTAGACGACTGTATTCCTGGCACAGGAGTATATCTGCGGCATGGCTACATATACTCCTCACTAGCAGGCTATGTGCTGAAGAAGAACGAGGGAGAGGAGGTGAGGGGTGTGGTGGGTGTGGTTTTTAGAGAGGTGGCGAAAGCTGCAGAAGCATTTAGACATGTGGGAGTGGCAAAGTAAAAATGTTGCGCAACTTGTGTGATGAGACTGAGAGGAAATGGGTTCATGCAGTGCCTGTGAAGAAATATTCATCATTTTCTGGAATGTTTGACAGGTGTTTTCTTCAGGCTGTTTTTAACAGGACTTGTCAAAACGAGCGAGGTTTTGTGTGACTGTTCTGTGAAGTGCTTGATGAAATTTTTGTCTTCCTCTAGTTACCCGTGATCTCAGTGGTGAGAGAAACAGAAGCACAGCTACTGCCAGATGTAGGAGCAATAGTTACCTGTAAGGTATGCAACTGAATCAGACGGTTTCCTGTAATTGTCTAATCTGTTCAGGGGATCTTTTACAGGTAGGGTATTGGTCTATGTTGTCTTGAACCTTGTTTTTCTTTGAATGGACAGGTAACCAGCATCAACCCCAGGTTCGCTAAGGTCCACATCCTCTATGTGGGATCTACGCCGCTGAAGGACCGCTTCCGAGGGACTATCAGGTAAAAGATGATGCAAAACTGACTCAGTAAGGCAGTAATTGTGAATGAATTTTTATTTGATTCGGCCCTAAGCCTGATCTTACTCTCTACGACTTTACAGAAAAGAAGATGTACGTGCAACAGAGAAAGACAAGGTACATTTGAATGAATAAGCTCAACTTCAGGTGTCTATGTCACCACTGTTAATTTTTGAAATTGAAATGACCAGCTAACTGTAAAGACTTCTTTTTTTTTTTACAGGTGGAGACTTACAAAAGTTTCAGACCTGGCGACATTGTCTTGGCAAAAGTGGTATCCATCACCTGCCCTAAAATATTAATCAGCTTTAAAACTTGTACATCAGTTTGTATTGGATATTTTTTCCCTCTGAAATTCTTGGAGTGACTTGGTAAACACAGTCACTTCTTTAAAAAAAAAGATGCGTAAAATGTGATTTCTGGGAGTTTTCATTAGAACTGGTTTGAGATTAAGATTTACATAACATTTTAAATACACTGAAACTATGGTTAGTTCTACTACACTACGATTTGTGTGCTTCATCATCTTTGGTTTGAATGTGTGTGTTTTACCCTTGACACATGATGTCAGATTTCTCTTGGTGATGTTCAGTCTAACTACCTGCTGACAACTGCAGAGAACGAGCTGGGAGTAGTGGTGGCACACAGTGAAGCAGGTAATGCGTCATGTTCACATACACAAAATTTAAGCTTCTGTTACACTCTTAATTGATGTTACACATACAAGTAGAAACCTGTTTGAACACAAGGTGGTGCAAGAATAACTGACTATGTAATACAGGTACAAGGGTTTGGTCAGCAGAAAGCTATTGTCACACTATCATTATGAGATATGTATATCAAGCTTTAGCATGAGTTATGATCTGGTAACATTTGGTCGAGTGGTCTGTTTGAAGTATTTCAATGTAGCAGTATGAACAAACAATAACAAAGAGAACGTGTTAATCACCCCAAGTATTTGACATGTGTTTGTACAAAAGAGGTTTCAAACTGAGGACCACATCCTCAGGGAGGTGTGACACAAAATTTGTTGTTCAACTTGAACTTAGTCATGAACGCACATCCCATTTTACATACATTTAATTGAGGTTATGTAACTCAGCTGTATTTAAGAGGTGACATAATTGTTTTTATGCATGTCAGTGTGTTGCCACTGTCTAGACTAATAGTGCCGTCTAATTTTCTAATGGCTAATTTTGGAAACGTACTTAATTTTATATTTAAGTACCTTTATTTAATTTTTAATTTTAACTTTTTGTCAGTTTGGTGTATGTTGACCATTCTCATTTCCTTTTTTGTTAACCAGGTGCTCAGATGGTTCCCATCAGCTGGTGTGAGATGCAGTGCCCAAGGACTCATGTTAAAGAGTTCCGCAAAGTGGCGCGGGTGCAGCCAGAGTATCTACAGGCGTGAGTCTACTGAAGTCTTTATACCACAAGGAACACACAGCTTCCCCTCACTCCTTTGGCCACTGTTGTCAAGAAGCCTCTCAACTCTGTTTCAGACATTTTCTGGATGACTGGACGAGGTGCGAATTGTTGGCTGTTTTTGGTTTCCTGTCTTTCTCAAGTATTTTTTTTCTGAATAGCTTTTCCTATGAACATTGTGTCGTTGGTAGATTGCGCCATCTTGAAAACACTGAAGCGGCTTCAGACAAAACTTCTAATGTTTGAACATTGTTCTTCAGACATTTCTAATCGATCACACAGTGGTAAGCTGCAGCTGCCAGACTCTAAGTGACCACTGTGTTGAGAAGCTAAAAGCCAGTGCAGAAATTTACCTGGAGATGAAAGGTCTCTTTTGCGGGATTCACTCCTGATCTCCTGAGGCTCAGTTTCCTTGCACCTCTCCAGTTTTTCCCGTTTCAAGTAAACAGATGCACAAATGTCCACGTCGTAGTGAAAGCGCAAAAAGAATGTGATTGACAGAGCCTGATGTTCATACTGATTGACAATCCAGCTAACATGCGCGGAATACTGAAGTACAACATGATAGTCTTTTTATAACAGCACATAATCTACAACAAGCAGGTAGATATGTGTCCGTTTTGTCTTTAAAGGAAAGGTTTTTTTGGCTTTCCTTATTCTCTTCTTACTTTATAACAGAGTACAAGATGTAAATAAAATGACTATCAATAGCCAGTTGAGCAAGTTTCCCTTTTTTATTCAGAATAATGAAAATGATGTTATTTGGCATTTCGATGACATGATTTGTTAGCTACACAGTATCCTCCATCATGTAGACATGTACATATATCAGCTTAACTGGCAGGTACAATCATCGCAAAGACAAAACAAGCGCATTACCACTATCCTTGTGCCGAGTGAAAATACTGTTATTACCAATAACAACAGATGTAAAATGTGTGCCCAACACTGTGTATGATGTGCCACTTTATAAGACTTATGCATAAGTCTTATGATGGTCTCATACTAAGAAAATCAGAAATCAGAATTTTTAGGCCATCACAACGTAAACAGTGACCGATTTGCATCATCACTTTTTGTGATTTTGTGTATGTTTAATATACAGTATGTTCAAATGGCATTTTGTGTTGTGTTCATTGGCTGATAATCATCTATATACAGGTTTTAAGATTCTACTGTAAACATTAGCAGACAGCTCAGTTTATTAATCAACATTTAAAAAACACCTACATAAATTAACCTTTAAGGCACATTTGGATCAATCGTCAAAGCGTACAGATCGACATGCATTGATGTCGATAGAAAACTTTTTATTGGATGGTGCAGCAAACCCAAGTCCTGCCCCCTTGTTGCTGAATTCCACTCTACGTGAGTGAGCACGCTCAAACTGTCCCAGAAGCCCTTGCTGCAACTGCTGCTGTGCATTTTTATCCATTGCCATATTTCTTCCTTGGGTGCCCGTGGCACCAGACTGGAAACCCTTCTTAAATCCACCCATTAGACGGAGAAACTTCTGCTGCTGTTCAGAGCTGTCAAACTCAGCAGTGCTCCACTGACCCAATCCCTGAAGGATGCAGATGTAAAAAAAAAAATAATAGAGGTAAGAATTAATAAATACAGCTTGTCTGCTGAGAGACATACAACAATTGTTATTGGTGTAGTGCAGAATTAGCAAGTTATTCTGCATTTCATTTTATATCAGTTACAGGTTACAGACAAAGAGCGAAGACAGGCTCTACGGATGGAGACTGACAAGACCTCTCAACCTGAAAAATGGAAAAGCGACAACAGCTGTATTAAATGGCACAGCCCTGTTTACCTGGTGGGTAGAGATTTTATCAGCATTTCCACTCTTCTCCGACAGAAGATCCACATGGGGGGACTCCTGAAACACCAACACAATTCACTCACAATAAAAACTATGTGCAAATGTCAGTGATCTCTGGAAATACACACTCACATGTTGGTCTTCCACCTTGTCTTTCATCTTTTTCTTCTTTTTCGTAGCAGTTCCAACACTAACGTTGTTCTCTTCCTGTTTCACCTTTTTCTTTTTGCTTTTCTTGCATGTTGAGTCACTTGCCACAGCGACTTGAGTTTCCCCACTTAGCCCATACGCTTCATCATCATCACATGTAATTAATAAAGCCTCTTCTTTTCCGTTTGATCTCTCCTTTTTCCTCTTTTTCTTTGGCTCTGTATCCTCCACCTCGCTGACTGCCACTGAAGCCTTATTACTCTTGTTTTTATCTTTTTTCATTATCTCCGTCTCCCCCTCCTCTGTAATAACCTCAGTCTCATCCAGCATCTTGACCTTATTTTTCTTTTTTGCCTTTCTCTTTTTTGTGTTACCTGTGATTTCAGGTGTTTCCACTACATTTTCATCTTCATTAGATTTGGCCTCTTTCTTTACCTTCTTTTTCACGTTTATCTGGGAAACATCCACCTCTCCGGCTCCTCGTTCTAATTTCAGTCCATTCTCACCCACTTTACATTTTGCTTTTGTTGCAGTTGTTTCATCAGTGGCTACAGCTGTTTCTTCCCCCGGTGTTTTATTTTTCTTCTTTTTCTTTTTTTTAGTTTGTCCCTCAGTCTCCTCCACGCTTACAGTGAAAATACTGTCTTTACCTTTCTTTACTTTCTTCATCACCCTGTCTTTTCCTGTTTGCTGATCTTCTTCCTCTTCATTCTTCATTCTCACTTTTTGGGCTTGCACTTGAACAATCTTATTCTTTAATTTCTTCTCATTCCTTTGTTTCTTTTCCACTTCATTTACTGAAGTCTCTTCAATTTTCACTTGAATCATATCATCAGCCAGGTGCTTCTTTTTCTTCTTCTTTGTCACTCCATCATTTGCTGACTCCATGGCATCAGGAGAATCACTGACAATTTTCCTTTTCTTCTTTTTCTTCTCCTTTTCACCTGCTGCATTAAATGACTCCTCTTCCATAATGACGTTCTCAAATTGTTTGCTTTTCTTTCCTTTTTTCACATCAACATCAGTTTTCTCACAACCAGTAGAGAAATCTTTGTTTTCAGGCACAAATGCCTGTCTCTGCTTGTGTTTCTTCTTCTTTATACAATTCTCCACACTCCTGTCTTCCTCGATCTTCATTTCCTCCTTTTGCACCAGCCTCTCCACAGCTTTGGCTTTTTCTCTTAAAAGTTAAACGTAAAATTACTGCAAGATAATGCTTCTGTCTGAGATAAAAACTTAAACACTTGCTGAATCTATGTGTATAAATCTAAGTGCAAATGTGAGCAACAGCAGTACACTTTGAGTTAGTGTGGCTGTCTGTGTACAGTCTCATGATTTGCTGGCTAAAACTTCTCCTGCAATTTGGTCCAAGTTGTTTGAAGTATCAAACACAAATGGTGCAGCAAAAACGGGTATGTTTGTTTTTTCCTTAATATCTTAAGTTGTGTACGCATTTCTCCAGTATGCTTAGTTTTGTGTTGTTTCCGCAGCTCTCTGGCTCTGAACAGCTGCTCGTTGCATTGATTGTAAGCATGTGCATATTCGTATGTCCAATAGCAGCCCTAGGTTTCGTTAGGTCTTGCTGTGCTAACTGGTCATTAGCTGTGAGGTGCAGATGAGCGTGATGTGTGTCAATATCGAAGATTAGCAGCTACATTTGAATTATAACATGTAAAGATACAGACAGGCTCACTGAACACAATTGTGTTCAGTTACGTGGCTTATTGAAGTTACATTTCAAAAGTAAATGTGTAACAGTAACAATGTGATAACAGTGTAAGAACTTATTTTCATGCAAAACAACCAGAACGTGTTTATTAATAGCAGTCGTTTGCTAAGAAATGCTGGCTAGCAAACAACAGCTGAACTGCGGCTAAAAGGTTAAATCAATGAGGAGACCAACCAAGCACAAAAGTAGATGGTGAGACTTATTTATAACTACCGCACTATATATTATGAAATGTGCACGTAATAAATTGTTTACTAACTTTGTACACTTTGGAAACTCACGTGGAGACTCGGCTAGTCCTGTGACCCGGAAGTAGTTATTCCTTAGCGACGAACCTGAAAACCACAGCAATAAGCGTGCTCTCGTGAAGAGATTCCGGAGTTGTAAAATAAAATGATTGATCTAACTCAAAACAGTCAGATAACAATAACCAGAGCATTAGAGAAATAGAAGTTAAAAAAAGGGTCAGCCAAATCTGATCATCTGATAATGCATGTGTCCTATTTGCCAGCAAATGCCTAGTTCATTCATATTGTTATTTAGTTCTATTATTGTTTTTAACTTACAACATTTCTGAATTTAGCGTGTGTCCAGGGAATTCATATTTGGCTTGTTTTCTTTTGTTGCAGCATTTTTTTATTCACTTGTATTTATTTGGGCAGCTGTACAATGAGTTCCCTACGTCTATATGCCTACACATTAGTGGCAGCGTGTGTAGCTGCAGTTACCTGGAGAAAGAGAAAAAGTTGAGTTGAATGTCCAGGAAATAATATATAGAGAGTGTGTGCTGATGTATTGGCCAGTTTGTGCAAATCACATCACAGACATTCGTGTTATGCATCCATAAAACAGTGACAGTGCTATTATCATAAGAGAAAAGAAATTAAAAGTTACATGATTAAAATTCAGCTTTATAGAATTATTACATATAAATTTGTGATGATAATATTTTAATAATACAATATCAGATCACACACCTGTACAAGTACAAGAAAGTTGTTATAACATAGCTATTTAGTAAATATGAAGAAACGTTGTTGTGTCACTGAAAAAAACAGTAAACATGTAATTGTACCAGTTATAGTCACAGTGATGAAATGCTTTCTCTGTTTTGATGGAGAAACTGAATTCACAAGAAAGTGTATGTAATGCTCGAAGTAATATTGATTTCAGAAAAACCTTGGGAAAAAAGGTCCATATAGTCGTTGTTACCAGGCTCTCTGTGCTATAGCATGGTTTTCCTTCAGCAGTTTGTGTTTGTCCAGTTGTCATGTTATCATATGTTTAAAGTGCCCATATTAAGCTTGTTGGGTTTTCTCTTTCCTTAGGTGTGTCATATAGCTCTTTCTGAATGTAAAAGCTACGCTAATGTACAAGGGCCAAAGTCTGTGTCAAAGAGAATCCTTTCTCAGAGACAACTTGTTTGCTCCCAGCAAGCCAGACATACCTTATTTACATCCTGGGCTTGTTTACTATAAAGTATCTATGTCATCTAGTAATAAATAACTCCATAGCTAGTTTTGCTCTAGTTGGTACAGTAGAACCACTGCCATTAATACCATTGCTACAATGGTGTTTACAAGTTATCAAAAAGCCACTGGACATATGATCCACCTGTAAAATGTCCAGAAAGATGGACACCTTAAATTTCCTTTTGATGATTACTGAGCAATGCGATTGCTTTGTCAAGTCCTATTCAGTGTCATAAAAAATACTAATTTCCTTCAGTCTGTTTCTAAATTCTATAAAACACCCAAAAACATGACAAAATACATTACTCTTAAACTGCACTTTTACATGCATCTCAAATCTCAATATCACAATGCCCAGAAAAGATCAGCGCTGATAAAGTGCAAAGTCAGTCTTCAGCAGTAAACCATATACTGCAATGAAGGTATTGCAGTATTTTAGTTGCTTTTTATGATATTCTTATCAATAAAAGGTAGTTCAATGATTCACCTTTTAATTCCCTTGAAAATCCTCCAGAAACCTGTTAAATACACAACATGTATCAGTACAGACTGATATGTGCAAAATTGCCCAGTAGTATTGATTATAAAATTGATTAAAAATGGAGCTGTGGAGAGAAAAAAACATGAAATACTGAAGCCAAGCAAGCGCTGTGGGCATAGGCAAGTAATTTACATTAACACCCTAAGGATTGAACAGGTCGAGTAGGATTTTGAGTTTTTACAGGTGAAGCATCACTGATCAACAGGCAGTTAGGTAACAGCACTGATTTAGTGCTGATCAGGCAAAAATGTTTTCCTTAAGATTTCCTTTAAATTAAAATCATCCCATAATCCTGTCTCTACCATGGACACTTACTCCTCTTAAGTACCACACTGCACTCTGATTTTCACCTTATACTGTAAGTAATATCAAGCATCCCAATACAGTCATTCTTAGTGTATTTAAATGTAAAAGTGAATACTGTATAGGGCAACATGATGCACCGCAAACACAGTCACTCTATGATGAAAAAGAATGGAAGCTGCGTCGCTTTCACCTCCCTCATGTTTCACGTCCTTACATTTGCTAAAGAGACAATCAAGAAAAATTCAGCAAACACATAATTACAGTTTGTTTTTTAAAATGTCAGATTCATACTTGTGTGCAGAAACAAACACATTAAAAATATTTAATTCCCATCAAATCCACTCAAAGTGTAACGTGATGTCTCTGATTCATCCTTCTTCTCATTGGGCCTCATAAAATTCTCAAGCACAGATGTGACCCCAGATATATCCTCTTCAGGTCTTGTTCCATGTTACCATAACCGCCGTCCAGTGTAGTTAATTGGGGCTGTGGGCATCTGCAAGACAGATACAGCATTGCCTCTTGATTAGTTCTTTAGTAACTCAGAGAGATTGGCATAGACAAAGTGAGCATATCTGGCACACTTACTGTGCCACCATTCATGACCAGAGCCATCTCAGTGGGTTGGTAGACGTGACTCCTGAAGGCGATGCCAGGGCGGACACTCCCGTGGCTGCCATGGTATGTTCCGCTTCGAAGAGCTGATAGATTCAACAGTGTGAAACACAACAGTTAGATATGTCATATGACAAGTATCACATCACCTGGATTATAATGATTCCATATTGTTTTTAAAGCTTGATTTTACCTAACCCAAACACTTAACACTAACCCTAACCTGAGGTTGAGTGGTTATACACTATTTTAATACGATCAACTCCACATGGCTTCTGGTCAGTGTTGAGGTTCGCAGTAAACAAGCAGCCTTTTTTTTTTTTTAAAAATTGCACATAGTGCAACGTGCCATTTTCAGAAATCAATCAAGATGACATCACTGTTTGTTGTCAGTTATCTAATATAATTTTGCGTGCACACAAACATACATGCTCACGCACATTACACATCACATACTTGCACTGTGCTCCTCCATAGAAAAGGCCTGGTTCTCAGGGCAGGGTCGGTGGGGGTGCGCTGGGAGCTCCTCTCCAAAATGTGGAGGAGTAGGGGACGTGTGACTGGTGTCAAAGAAATCTTGTGTGCTGGACTGTGGGGGGTTTCGAAGACACAGGTGAGCCTCTGGAATAGCATGGAACAGCAACAGAATCCAGCCCTGAATAACCAGAGCCACCGCCAGCGCAGGCTCATCCATCACTTTAAGATCCTTCTGCCCTCCTCCCCCGAACCTTTCTCCTTTCCCCTTCACCTTCAGAGCCTGGCTGCCATAAAGATAAAACCCAAGCCAGGCCACCCACAGCAACGCTGATGCCAGACTGGACAGGAAGAGCCAAACAGCGTTACACTTCCATCTCTGTTTTTCACTCTCTCCATCTCTGTCTTCCTCACCCCCACCTCCTTCTGCCCGAAACTCTCCTCCACAGAGCACCACGCCCAGGGAAAGCCCCATGGCTATGAGGAGGAGCCCGAGGGTGTAGCTGCATGTCAGAGCAAAGTCCAAAGATGGATACTCGCAGGCTGGGTGACCCTCTCTGACAACAGTCAGCAGGACCCACTCAGCAGAGATGATGCCCTGAACCAAGGCCAAGGCCAGGCCCAGCGCGGCCAGAGAGCTTCCTGATGGGCTGGTCTTGCCGGACACCAGCCTCCTGAGCCTCACACCCTGCACGAGCAAGCTGGAGAAGCAGAGGGCAAAGAGAGGCCCCCAGAAGGCCCTGCGGACCACACAGAGCGCCTGGTTCTTCCCCACCAGGAAAGCCAGAGAGATGGAGAAAAGCCCGAGGAGCGTGCCAAGCAGCAGGAGAAGAGGCCCCACGCCGGAGCGCCTGGTGGGCTCCGAAATGGAGCGTAGCTTGACGAGCAGGAGCACGGCAAGCGCCAGAGAGGTGAGACCACCGCTGCAAGCCACGGCTTCCAGAACCACACCCCAGACCGACTCCAGGTCACACAACACTCTGTACTGAGGGTCCACATCCATGCTGCAACCCCGCGGAGGAGGCGAGGGCTGTGATGCACCATAACCAATCAGTGACAGGAGGCAGATGATTATCGGGCTGACGGCCATCTTAGAGAAACATAGACAGAAACACAAATCTGTACTGATGAGAGACAGAGAAGAGGTTAAAGAGAGAAAGAGAGATACATGAAGAGAGGGGGATGAAGAGAACTGACATTGTGTAAAAACATCCAGACAGGAGGGAGACAGGAAGGTGAATGCAGATAGTTTATTTTATTTTATATTTTTTATATGATGTATTCGTTTACACAGGGTCTGCGTGCTGATGCACAACAAACTGAAGAAACAGCGGCAAAAAGATTAACGTCCACTAAAACCTGGTAATATATCAGACGCTGAAATGTTTTCTCCCTCTTTCAGATACACACACAAACGCACACTCATTCTCTCAGAGCACAGAACTGCTTTTAGCACTGGGCAATGGTTTCCATGGGAACGAGAAACAGCGTGGGCTGACTACATGGCATACTGGGCTTTTGAGAAGTCGAGCTTCAGCACCAAAAAGCACAGAGAAATGCATCACTACACACACACACACACACACACACACACACACACACACACACACACACACACACACACACACACACACACACACACACTTTTGCACATACCTACCTGTGAGGACTCTTGTTGACATAATGCATTCCCCAGCTTTTAGTAAATGTAAACAAACCTTTATCCTGTTATTAGGAAACACTTGCACGACAACAGTTAAATGACTTCAAACTTACCTCAGAGAAATTTCTGGTTTGAATCTTGATTATTGAGAGTAGAGAGGTATCACCATTTTTGTGGTCGGCATCACTTCAGCTCGTTAAAGTATTGCTATAATCCCAGTTATTGATGACGTCCCTGAGGCAGCAGAAACAAAGCGATGTCCATTTTGTCTTTGGAAATGTCTCTAATGACGCTCTCTCTCTCTCTCTCTCTCTCTCCCTCTCTCTCACATACACACACACAGACTAACAGACTTTGAGAGAGCAGTGATGTCCTGCTGCTGCTGTGACACGGCCGGCTGCTCGCAGAAGAATCCACAGAGATGATGCATGCCCTGATACTTCACACACCCACGTAGTCAAATATATCTTCTGTCTCTCTTACACTTTTCTCGCTCACTGTCTCTGCCCCTCTCTTGCTCCCTCCGTCCTCCCCTCTCTATTCATACTCTCGCCATGGCCGTGTTTCTCCCTGCCTGCTTCACACTGAACCTGCGGAGGTGTCACCAGAGATATAGTCCAGGCTTCACCTCTCTTCACCTACACAATGGAAGAATCATTTGTGGAAGAGAATGGGAGATAAGTACAGTGGATAACCATGGCAATGCACTCCACATCCCATATTAGTCACCCATTAACACATCCCCGGGTTGCTTCCTGCCTTTCGTGCTCCCACGTCTTCCTCATGCTGCTTATACAACTCTTCCTCACAGCCAGAACTGTGGGTCATGAAGATTCATCTTCAACCAGCAAGCTGGACTGAAGAAGTCTCCTCAGCAGGAAGACGTCTCTTGAAGGTGTGTGTGTGCAGAGTAAAGACGGGATTTGGATAGAGAGGGGCAGATGGTCAATGCAAACACAGGTGAGCCTTATGGCCACGTGCATCCTTGTAGGGAGCGTTACATAATACCCTTGATGACACGATTCAGGCAGGTCTTGCTTTAGTGGAGAATAATCCCCTCCCATTGTGGGTTATTATGGTCATGTGTTGCTACAGTGGCGAATAACAATAACTATTCTACTGGCTAATTTAGTCATTGGTTCCCCACCTGTCATTGATTGACGCTGAGAGAGTCCAGTCAGCTTTGTAGTAAACAAATCATGTCTGAAGGCGTTTCCATATGGAGAGTCAGTTCACTCACCTGCAGTATTACTTCTCTTTCACACAGCATATGTGGATGTGGCAGGCAAAATTAACCGCATGCTAAATTATAGACAAGGTACTGCCACCTTGATTACATAATTGGGATTAATCTCACATACATCTCATTATTAGATATAAAAATAAACAATATATTAGACTGAAACAAAACATTCATGGCCCTCTTTAACAGTGAAATAGGTACAGTACCTATTGAAGAGCACTCAGAAATACAAATGTACAATGTGTACTGTTACCACATTGCAATCGTTTGCATATTAATGAGGTAAATTTAATGCCCTGGAAAACACCCACAACCATAGCTGACAATCTGCTGTGCCATTCCAGACTAATCCAGACAGTGAGTCCTTGGTGTTGTGTAATCAGCAGGAGCAACTGCTCTGGCAATAGGAGTGGAATAAAATAATGTTTTGTTTTTTACACAGTGCTTCACAAAGTGATGTAAGAATTCAAGTTTATTTCCATTACTTCATTAAATCATCAGCATTTAGGCAAATACAGAATGTAGAAGAACGACAACAGCAACGCAAATTTTAATTGTAGATCTTTCATGTACATTACCAGCATACAAGGGAACGTAAAAAGGAAGCAGCTAAATGGAATTAAGCATCTGGTTATTTGATTATTTACAGATGTGTTGTAAATAGCAGAGATAAATGGGCTACTACATTAGTGTTTGCCTCAATTTTGACCACGTAGAATAATTTGGGAATCAAATTATTCTACTATCGAATTTTTCAATTCAAACAGAAAACTGATCAGCTCTGAACTGTTGCTTGAAAAAAAATCATGTCCTTCAACATCAGAAATGCAATGGACATTTTTTTAAGGAATAGTTTGCTATACTGTTTATCAGACAGTTTCCTCGCGGGTTGCCAGGTAACTAGTGGATAAGATGGGAAGTTGCTAGCTCATCCTATTTCCAGTACTGGTGCTAAATTAAGGCTGCTGGCTGTTGATTCACATTGTACAGGCATGAGAGTGCTGTTAATGTTATCATCCAAGTATTATATCATTTTCCAAATTCCTTTGAGTTTTGACATATTTTAGATGATACGGTTAGCTTATTAACTGGAAAACTAATTAATACTTCAACATTGCCTCCAGAGAGGTCAGAACACGGCAGAACATTGGTCATGAGTCATTAACATTAAAAAGCATTTTTTGTCTGATGCGAGTTTCTTAGACACAGATGAAGGGTGACTGCAGTGGGAGACGCAGAGGCAGTGAATTGCTGACTAACTCAAGTAATTAGTCCTAATCTGGTTAATCCAGTGGTTACTATGGTCACAGTCTGACTGAACCTTGTTAAGAATGGGCTGTCCCATAATCCCAGATTTATCCCACATCAACTCCCTACCGACAATTGTCCACACACAGACATGTGAGAAATCGTACTGATCTTGACATACACGACATGTTACGATGCAGCAAATCCTCACGTCACATTTACATGTTACATGTGTACCGCATCAGTGAAGAAACAGTGTTGCATTGTGGGAATCTGAATCATGTTGTCTTAAGCCTATTGGCTCTATCTGCTGTCTAGTTAGAGAATTACAGAAAAAAACAGCCTGAGGTCACATAAAATGAGAGTTGGTTTTTAGCCAGGAAGGTATTTTATTTCCAGGAAGGTATTTTATTTCCAGGAAGGTATTAGGGAGACACAGGTGTACTAACCAATATCATCTGCTTTAATGGTTAAGGTTAATTATATATATGTATATATATATTTATTTTGTTTTTATTAGTTGCTGATGTAGTTTTTCTTACATTATATGTATGTGTGTGTGTGTGTGTGTGTGTGTGTGTGTGTGTGTGTGTGTGTGTGTGTGTGTGTGTGCGTGGGCATGTGTGTGTATAAAACAACTTTCAGTAATGAAGTTGAGAAGCATAAATTAAGTTTCACATTGCAAATGATCAATAGGTGATTTGTTCATTTTAATCATTCCACAGTATAAACAGTAAGTTTATTCTTATCTCGCTTTTGACTCAAACATTTTGCTCTGGTCAGAAATGTTTTTCTCTAATAACTGAGATTTTTTCAGAAAAAAGCAAATCATTTGGCTTTCCTTGCAGATGTTTTCATAAAACAACACAACAGCTGGATCTAATTTGAGTGAAATGAGTAAAAAGCATTTTACCCTGTCAATAAAGAGATCATCACTGAGATCAGATCAAAGAATTTATGTCTGAGGTAATAATTTTGTTTTACATTTTCAGTTTACACGTTTTACAATATGACTACACATTCTTCGTCATACGAAAAAAGACAAGAGATCATAATGTTCCAGCTACACATATTATATGGATAGATTAACAAAGACACAAGAATTGTACAAAGTGAGCAGGGGTGATAATGACATCTGGTGTTTACATAGAGAGGTTTGGCCACTGTGCAGATGTTGGATAAATGCTTTTTTGTTTAACCCCCACATTGTTATTTCAGAATTTACATTACAAGGCTTAATCATCTGCGTTTGTGTACGTGCAGGACGGTGTCACATACAGGGCAGGAATGCTCTACATCTTTGCAAGCGTCCACACAGAAGGGAATACAACAGCAAGGCCAGCACCTGGTGTGGAGCAGTGTTAAGGTCAGAATAATGTATTATTTGTGTATGTTTACCTTAACTTGTGGAGATGTGTGTGTGTGTGTGTGTGTTGTATGTTGAGGTCTTTACTTACAAGAAGAGTCCAAGTATGCCACAAATCATCCATGTGAGTAAACCGTTCTTGTACTCAATTTTAGTGAGGACAGTGATCTGGCAGTGAGGACACATCATCTGCCCTGGACAATCAGTTGGCCGCTGTTGCACCACCACCACTGTCGACTGCACTGTGAGCAGAGAAAGTCCACTAACATTGACTTATATCCTCAGCCCATCACTAAATTTGTGATATTAATGTCAACGTTAAAGTATGAGAGGCAGCTGGGGAGAGACACTTACCAGTGTGTATGGTCTGCGGCTGCTGCTGGTTGTAATGGTAGGCAGTTGGGTAGGCAGTTGGGTAAGCTGGATATGAGAAGAAAACATTGAGTTTGAGAACGTTTTAAAGAGAAGGATTGAACACAAGATATATTTTACAGTAAAAAAAAAAGAAAAGAAAACATGTGTCGATAAAATTCCTGCTTCCAGTTCCTGCTGTCTCACCGGGATGAACAGGGCCCTGCTGGGCTCCAATGGGGGGACCTGGGTATGGTGGTACTGGTGGATATGTGGAGGGATTTCCCAGATCCTTTTCCATGATGTCTGTTTAACTGCCCAGGAAAAGGCTTGTAAGGCAGAGGAAACGGGGTAAAAAGGAACTTGTAGTCTTGAGATCCAACAATGTCCTCCGATGGTCACCAGCGAAGGACAGGAGTGAGTCAGGTAGTTAAAATGTCTCTCACCTGAAAACCTGCAGATCAAGTTGTAGGGTAAGCAAAGATGTTGCAACAGTGAGCCAGTCACATGTGACTGTAAGCAAGCTGGTTTGGGGACATGACATTTCACTTCAGCGATGGAATCTCGGCACTAGCATAAACACAAAGCATAGTTTTGGGTACAAAAAATTACCCACTGCGTAAAGATCAGTTTTGAATCTGAATCAGGAATTGTCAGTCATTGACGGATGGTTGGATCAAGCTCATCTCTGATCTGTATTTGTCTGGTGGAGGTGAGGTTCAGGTTTGTCTGTATTTGCAGAGAATTTCTTTATGGTGTGTATGTGTCGCACGAGAAGCAAATGTGTTTCTTGCTGGAATTTGTTTGTGTTTCATTTGCATAGCAAAGGAGGATTGCCTCATTCTCTTGGGTTTTCTTAAGATCCACGCACGGACCCCTCTTGGCCACCATACTGATCTGACAACATGGTCTAAATTTAGCTGGCTTACTTAGTATAAAAGTGAATGCAGTGCAAGTCAGATGGCAGATCCTGTTTAACCTGCTCGATGAATGAATTAACCATAACTATTGTTGCTCCCTGCATTCCTGCCACCGTTTGCTCTTTCGTTTTCTACTTCAATGACTGAAATTTCATCTTGTTTGATGAGTCAAATGAAGTTAACACATTTTAACTTAACATATTTCTTATGTGACTAGCCAAAGGCCCTTATTTAACTGGTATAGACGTTACAACCAAGCTATTCACACACACACACACAAATTCCAGCAATAGGTGAGGTATATTCTAGTTGTTCAATCTCAGAACAAAGCACAGCTCATGCATGTAAATAGCCATGTTAACCTTGTTTTCAACACATTTAGTTTCTAATGTTCTTTGACAGTCTGTAAATCTCAGAATGCAGTTTAGCTGCTTAAAACCCCAACATATTTTTACACACAAACAATACTGCTAAGTTGCTTTACTTTGGTTTTAAATTGCAGAAGTACATTAATCAACACAATCAGATTACCAGGAAGCCTACTCGTAGATTTTCTATTTAATTCTGTTTCCCTCTGTGTTATTATCCCAAAACTGGTCAACGATTTGTTGCTGCTTACCTTGATGAGGATGACAGGCAGGTATGTGAGAGCCCCTGTACTGCTTCTGTCAGTGTTACTGTAATGTGTCAGAGAGGGGGTGGAGCAACAGGTGTACATCACCTGAATATGTAGTGTTTCATCACATCACACTTGTACTACTGCACATTCACTGTGCGTCATTACTAGTGTCAAAATTTCTGCTAAATAAACAAAAGAAAAGCAAAAAGTGATTTATATATTCATGTGTGTGTGTGTGTGTGTGTGTGTGTGTCTGTGTGTGCGTGCATGCGTGCGTGCGTGCGTGCGTGCGTGCGTGTCCATCATATCACCATACTAATATTTTTATGTGGCCTCCCCTGCTGACATTGGCTCGGTCCCCTCATACTGTGAGTACTGAGTATTCTGTGAGCTTCGGTATCACAGTTATATTCCTTTCAGAGATTGAAAGCTGTTGTCTTTGTAGTAACTGATACACTAGTAAAATACTTTCACTTTTGTTTGTTATTGTTATTTGCCTTTTAATTGTCATTCGTGTGAATACAAATATACTATAGTTTTATCCCTTGCACTGTTTTCTGTATTGTTGTGCAGTGCCTCTTTTCTCATTGGTGGAGTCTGCTGTTAGGAGAAATATCTGAAAACTTCTCTCATGTCTGTGACAAAGTGGGTGAGAAATCTTCTCACTCAACCCCATTTGTCCCATATTTCCACATTACTTTATTAGTTTATAACACAGCAGGACTTTGTTACATTAAAGCACACACACAGGCTTTAGTTAGTTTCATTTATTCATTTTTTTAAAATTAATTTGCAGGTTTAAATGTTATTATTGTTGGTTCCTTTGTTCATACTCACCATGTGGTCCTTTGCTCATCAACCTAGAGGCTGTCTTTGGGTGTTTGGGAGGGGCCAGCACATCACTGTTCTGTCATCCTGTTTTGTTTTGTTTTTTGTTGTTGTTGTTTTCTTCCTGGGTTTCTATGGACTCAGTGATGTCATGGTCCACATCGTTGGTCCATACCATTTGAATGGTTTTCTTTGTTTGTTATATTGTTTCTTTGTGTAGGGTTGTGTATTTTGTTATTTATCTTTGCATTTCTTTGATAAAATAAAATGTACATCATTGAAAATCCTCCAAAGTCTACCTACCACCTTTCTGGCCACTTGTGCTTAACTACCTTAAATTGTCCTCATGACGTTGTAGTTTTATCTGTAATGCTGCATTATGGCCACTTGGTGGAAGCAGTTAACTATAATCGAGAGATATGACAGAGGCAGATAGTCAGTATCAGTGATTCAAAGTAACTAAATGCATTCACCCAAATCTTTAACTTTTATTTTGTACTGTGTTTTTATTTTCATTTAATTATATTTAATACTTGTAATCCAATACATCCAATACATACTGACATACTATACTATGACATTTATTGCTCATTTTTGGTGACATACTATACACTGATGTATATTTTGATGACGTAGTTTACTATGACTTTTTTTGTTTGTTCTTGAAGCCATACTATACTATGATGTTTTAAATAAAATAATATTATTATTATAATATTTTGAATATTTTTGACAACATATACTACTATGTTTTCTGGTCATTTTCACAACATGTTTTTTGGTCATTAATTAAAACATGCTATACTTGTTTTAGAGACATTTTGTAACTGTAACATTTTTTTCAGTATTTTTGACAACCTACTATACTGTGATTAATGTTTAATTGTATAATACATGCAGTATTATACAATTATGTTTTTACGGCTTTTTTGATGGCATACGATGTTATGATGTTTCTGCTGTATTTTTGACAACATATTATATCGTGAACCTTTTTTCGGTTATTTTTGACAACATGGTGTCCTATGAAATTTTCATAACATGCGTAACTATGAGGCTATTTTGTCATTTTTGACATCTTTCAATACAATGGCATTTTTTGAACATTTTTGAAAATGTTTAGCAACATTTTTTGACAACATACTATACTATAAAATTGTTGCATCTTTTATGACAAAATTCTGTACTATACTAGACAATTTTTTTTCAACACTTTTGATGTCTTACTTGCATCTTTTTTGGTTATTTTTGAAAATATACTACAGTATGAGCTTTTTCTGTAGTTTTTGCATATTACTATATGTCATTCATGTTAGTCTTGTGTTAAATGTTACATTAATGTTTAGATTAGATGATGCACATGTTTTTACACCAAGTCATGTTATGTACCCAGTACATGTTTTAATCAAGTGACGTAGATTAGATATTCATCTTCAGGCCACGTCTGCAGTCTTGTCCTCAGTGGAGCACGGATGTGTCAAGTTAATGTCACTGTGTGTTCTTGCGTCTTATTTTGAAAAGTAGCTCTCCTCTCGTTCCCGGTCACTTTCTTTTCCTGTCTCGTGTGTCTCCCACCTGAATGATTGCCCTAATGTGCTTCAGCTGTGTCTTATTACCTGGTGTAGTTTGTTACCAGTGAGTTTTTTTGTCATGCTCTTTTTTGTGTCTTGCCTTTGTCCCTGCCTTGTTCATGTCCTGGGTTTTCCTACCTACCTTCGTTGTGGATTTCCCTGAGCTGAGTCGCCAGGTTATTTTGTCTTGTTAGCTAATTCAGGTAAACTAATTTTCCCCTTCAGGAGTGATTTTGAGTTTTTGGATTTTTTGAGTGCTTGTGTTTTGTCCAAGTTATATCTTGCCAACTTTGTTGATAAACATTTTTACTTTTTGGATCTTTCCTTGTCCAGAAGTAACACTATACTTTGATGTTTTTTGGTCATGTTTGACAACATAATATACTATGACTTTTTTGATAATTTTGACAACATACTATACTCTAACCTTTATTCTTTATTTTTGATTATATACTATAGTATGATGGGTTTTTTTAAAAAATATTTTAGACGCGTACTAGCCTATGATGTTTTTTCAACATTTTTGGCGACATACACAACTGTTTTTTCCCCCAACATTTTTGAAGCATCCTATACTATGACTTTTTGGATAACATATTATAGTATGATTGGGGGTTTTTTTTCAATGACATCTACGGCATTTATGCCATAACAACACATGATTTATTTTTACATTTTTCATGATTTATTTTTACATTTTATTGAAAATTTATCACGATATGATAATTTTTCAACATTTCTGATGACATACAATACTGTGATTTTTTTATTTTTAAAAAGCATACTATATGATGATGTTTTTTTTCGATATTTTTGAAGATAAGCCCCATTGGCTTGGGACGGAGAGGTCGCTGGTTCATATCTTGGATACAGACCTCCATCCCAGACCCAGGTTAGCATCGAGCTAGGGAACATGAGGTCACTGGTCATACCCGGACTGGCTGAGATTTGGGAGAAGTGCTGTGTCTGTCCGCTGCTGTCCACCACTGGGCCCTTGATCAAGGTGTGTGTGCCGTGTGTAATGTATTCATATGTATTCACAATGTACTATTCACAATGTACTCATTTATGTGGATTTGATGAAATGGAGACAAGTAATTTCCCCCTTTGTGTGGATAAATAAAGGATTCTTCTTCTTGTAAACTATGTGGTTTTTATAAAAGTTCTTGACTTCTAGTATGAGTTTTTTTGACAAAACACTTTGTTTCAACAGCTCGTTAGGAAGCGGCTGTACTTCCTGAGGAGGTTAAGGAAATTTGGTACGGCACCAAAGATCCTCAGCAGCTATTCACTCCATTCCAATGACATACAAAACTATGATGTTGTTGTTGCATCACGAATGTTTTCGTAAAAAATGAAATTTTGTGAAATTTTTGAATGACACGTTTTTGGCGATTTTAGATGTTTTTGTAAAAATGAAAATTATGATGACATACTATAATATGATGTTTTTGTAAATTTTTTGACATTTTTGTGAAAAAAGAATATTTGTGAAGTTTGCGATGACATACTGTACTTAGAAGTTTTTGTGCATTTTTGACATTTTTGTGAAAAAGCTCAAGAAAAGCCCATTTTCTGATAGGTCAAAAATGCAGAAAAAAAAAACCCAAACAACGTAAGGGTTTAGCATGTCAAAAATGCCAAAAAACGGACTAAAATTAAAAATGCCCTAGAATGGCAGGAAATGGTGTGCAAAAAGCCCCCAGAATGATATTTTGTTGATTAGATGCCAGAAAACCTCATTTTGTGATAGGTCAAAGGTCAAAAAAAAACGTAAG
>JAFBJQ010003591.1:0-60749 GCA_016785345.1 Trinectes maculatus
TTTGTGAATATGGGCTATACAAATAAAATTTGATTGATTGATTGATTGATCCAACAAGACCTGCCATACTGGTTCATGATCAGGAATCTTGGGACCAATGAAAAATGGGAGCAATCTTAACATGCTCCAATTTTCATGGGCATTGCCTCCAATGGTTTTCCCGCTTGAAAGATTTTGTGGCAAAGTATGAGGCTTATTGGTTTTTGGTTTTGCCTGTCCACTTGTATGGGAAATGCAGAATGGAACGGTTTATGTCATCCAAGGTGATATACTTCTTTGATATCAGTAGTGTGAGGCAATGTGCTATTTCAACAGGCACAATGCCTTCGAAAAGATCATGAGCAATGTCAGGAGGGTAGCCACGGACAACATGAAAATGAGACAGTGCTCCAGTAAAAGGACAGGTTCTTTTAATGCCAAAAAAGCTACTGCCACTATCTAGTGCTGCTCTGACATGGGTTTCATGAGGTTTTTTTGTTCTGAGGCTGAATGTTCCTGATCTAACTTCATGTGATTGAATATCTGAGGCTGGTGCTGTACAAAAACGACAAACTTAGGGGCCTTTAAAGTTCTCCACAAAACCTGCTATTCCATGTGCTCCTAAATTGTCAGCAGCAATAGTCTGCACTGTACCCTTCAGTGATTTGTTCAGTTGTGGGACAAAAATTCCATCAACTTCCAAAGACCTTATGTCGCGTATTAGGGGCTCTAAAACCTTGTCACAACCAAATGACTTTATATTGTCCGTTCTACACAAAATGGCCAGGTAAATTGAGGACAAACTAGAATGAGACCCTGGGGGAAGGTTACTCAGTACCCAATACACAGCACAAAGTTTGTGGATTTTGCGGGAGGTGCCCAAAGGGTTACAGACCTCAAAGTCATTAGCATACAAAATTATGGATAAACTTAGGTCTTCCCCTGACAACAAACTATTTTCCTTGAAATGCAGGCCATCCTTATAAGACCTGGACACAATTTCTTTTCCAGTCTCTGTCTCCCTTTGTGTTTCGTGATTACCAACTATCTTGTCCACAATATCTTTCCTACTTAGGAGCACTTGCAGGGATTCTAGGATGGAGACATACTGGAATGTTTTGTTCTCTTTCGCGTCCCAAAATATACTCAAGTGGTTCAACAACATTAAATTTTGCCTTGTAATATTGCTTCCGTTGATATGCAGAACTCAAAGGTCCATCCTTCTCTATGGCCTTATTTAGAGGATTTGCTGAGCAGAGAGAGGAGATTATTTCATCTATGACAGCTCTGTCAACTTGGAGCTTGTGCTTCTGAAAAATGTCTACTAGAACACCTTCAGCGTGAGATTTTGAGAGACAGCCAGTTATGTGGTGAAGTTCTACCAAACAATCATTGATTGCTCTGCTTGGTACATGGGGAAAATGTTCTAATTTTAACAAAGCTGCTGCCAAACTGTGCTCGGTTATATCGGGGAGGTCATTCAGAGCACCAGTACTGCTACTGGGTTGAGCATCCTCACCAATGTCATCATCAGACGTATTTGAAGCACATTCTGGGGAAGGGAGGGGGGCTGATACTACGATTGCTGGTTTAAAATTTTTTGGTGAAAAAGACCCATGTTTTCTGCTCTTGTGTGATTTAAAAGATCCTAAGATGTTTGTTTGAAATTGGCAGTCCAAGAACATACACGTTACAACCTCATTTCTCTTCAAATGTGCATTAACGTGAGTCCAGTAATCCCTCTCAGACACAAGATCCTTACAAGGACACAAATGGCAACTAAATGTACATTGCTCTGACTGGCATCTATTCAAATGAATTAGCAGGGCATTCCACGTTCTAAAAGTACATGGGCATCTTGCATGCACACATGGAATACGATTGTTATTCCCATAATGTCTGTGTCTGACTCGATAGTGCTTCAGAATCTGGGACCTACTTGGAAAAACTGAAGGACAGGTCTTGCATTGCCACATTCACTCTGTCACTGGAACACTTCTAGCACCATTCACTGTAAAAGTGGAAACAAAGAAAAACTATTCGAGCAGGGCACATTTTAAAAATACACAGACAGAAGTCCAAGCTGTTTTCCTCAGACTTCTCCCTGAAGCCACACCTCCAGAGCACAGGAACTACTGTTCAGCGTTGGGTTCACATCAACTGATTGCAAAAGGTTAGATAAATGATAGCTATAGAATTAATAACAGTGCTAGCATGGACATGGACAACATTGGACACAATATTAGACAAATCTGTTAACATACATGACTGGAGCAAAATATCCAGAATGCTCAGAAACACAAAATAGTCCACTCAAGTAGACCACTCCAGCTAAACTTATTACATTCACCTGTCTGACAATAGGTTCAAAAGATAAAAGTTGAACCTACGACAGAGTTGTTGTATTAGATTGCACAGATGTATTAATGAGGTGGCCAGTGTGTGTGTAGTCTCACCACAAAAACTTGAGGCCTCCATCCATCAGCTGACTCCGGGTGATATGCAGATTTGAGTTTGTCTGTCACTCTGCAGGAAAAAATAATCTAGGCATAACAAAACAGTGTTTCCATAAACATACAGTATACACCATCAGCTCAACTGAAGTGTCTTCACGCAGTCCAAAACTTGCAGTTTAAAACATTCTACGCTATGGTCACGGTGCAGTTAATTTAATTAACACACATTGTAACCAAACAGACAGCTAGCAAACCAAGAGGAGAATAAGGAGCACCGCAAAGTTAAGTTGACAATAGCATGAATGGCTCCCGCTTAAAAATTCAAATGAAACATGACGATAACATAGCGAGCAAATAAGC
This sequence comes from Trinectes maculatus, assembly GCA_016785345.1. NCBI lineage: Eukaryota > Metazoa > Chordata > Actinopteri > Pleuronectiformes > Achiridae > Trinectes > Trinectes maculatus. Next base: position 2,796 of record JAFBJQ010003591.1, read on the forward strand.
TCACGGCACGTATTCAACGTCACTGTTACGTAGTGATTCTCAAGTCATTAAACTACGTTTGGCTGAGATTTCGACAATATTTAATTAGAAAATGCAGACTTACCGACCAAAAAGTGCCGTAGCGTGGCGTGTCGTACCGCGAGTCCTGGAATCCGACGGTTGACTTCTACCAACAATGCAAAGCGCGCAAGGTGAGATCGCGTGCGGTACCGCAATAATTGACCCCGCAACTTTATCGATTCACTTAATTCCAACGTGATCTGAACAAATTAATGTACCCTCTCTGCATATCATGTAGTTTCTACACTATATGGTTACGTTGAACTTTAAAACATGAGGCAGTTGTGTAAATAAATCCATGAGTTGGCCAGTCCCTTTTTTTCAGTGCAGGGGCCTGAGCTGGTTTCTGATGTAAAGCCATTACTGCGCCTGTATGTTAAGTATCAGTGGTAAGCTGGTTTCAAACTATGCATAATAATTAACAATACATACAATACATTGAAATCGATTCGTATTGTATCAAGTGTAGATCACATTCAAACGATCTCTGCAATGCTACACACAAAATATGCCCTGTATTACAAGTTACAATGAACAAAAAACCCCACAAACACTGTTTTTTTTTTTTTGACTTATAGCTAAATGACTGTAAATGCAGTATCTGTCAGGCTGAGTGCAAAGTGGCAGTGAGTGGAGAGGAGGAGCAGGTCTTTATACTGCAGCCAGTGATTAGTGGATAGGTCTCAGGTGTGCAGGAGGCCTCGCCCAGCTGGAGACACACAAACACAAACACACACACACACAAAAGAAAGAGAGAGACATCGAGACAAACTAGACAGTAGAATTAGCAGCTCCAGCACCAATGGACAGTGATGGAAACATAACATGTAGGTGCATGCGCTGATTTCCCATCTCACCTTCACTGGTAACTCTCAGGACACAGTTCAGTTGATGCTGAAGATTGAACATAAACACTGTGACATAGCCATTGGCCTCCACGCTGCCTTCTACCGTTTAATAACATCACAAACCCTGCTGTGTTTGTGATGTTAAACATGACACACTAGTGAAAATAAACAGAGTGCATGAGGTTTCTTCAGTTTTGTAAGCAGCAGATATACCTGGCAGACACTGAGTGGAAGTAACAAATTCGTACGAAATACTTTGTGTGCTGTGACCTGGTTTCATTTAGTGATGCATTGCATATGAATTCACAAAGTGCTGGTGGCCTGTTCCACTCTGGTAGGTCGTTGGGTTTCAGTGAATTGGAAACTGTAATAATGAGATGACTATTTCAAAGCCATTATCATTCAAACCAAAATGTGATCACCCCAATATGATTACCCAAACTGTGTTTGTACTGTATGACCCACTGTTCTTCAGCCTTAACAGACATTGAATTAATAATAATTAATAATAATTCCACTGCTCTCAATCAGTTCATGGCTATACTAACCCAAGCCAGTCGGGACCAGCCAAACTCTCAGGCCAGCACTGCCGAACCCATCATACCCTGATCCAGCCCATTCTGCAGAGGCTGGGGAATGAAAAGTCCGATTAGGGCCTGCTGGAAATATTCAGTCTGCAGCCCCCGCCCCAACGGGCCCATCACCCCAGTGGTGGCCCCTTCTACCCAGCCCCACTCCCCTCGGCCCTGCGCTGCTCTGGGATGTGATTGACATGTGAATTACAGTGTGTGGTGATGATAATAAGAGTGCTAACCGGGGCCAGGCCTGCTCCTTCCAGCCAGCAGCCAATCCCAGCTGGCACAGCCTGAAAGCCGACCGCTGCCACCATCTAAAGAGGCAAATAAAAATGACAAGCTAACTGTTAAAGAACTGCTGATTTTTCACATGTTGTTTTAAAAGCTTTTGCGGCACTGCCAGCGCTTTTTTTTCCCCAACTCTTTCTCCATTTTCTCGTAAATCTTCACTCTTCCTTCCCCCGGCCACATCCAGATACACGAAACCCCTCATTTATCAGGGCAATCTAAAAATAATCCCCCTCCAGTGTGGCGTGGCTTTGATAAAATATGTTTGTGTTCAGAGGGATTGCCCTCAACGGGACAAAAACAGATAGAGACATGTGTGACCGAGGGGTTCCTCAGCAGTCTGCCACCACATACACACACAGAACAACTGTCCTATATAATTACTACCTCCCTTCAACAAGCATGTTAACGACAGCTACAGAAGCCCTCGACACATTTCCAACTCCCACTGAAGTCAGCAAACAATTTGGAATGATGTATAAGTTGGAGCTCTGGCATGGTTGACTTTTATGCAATATTTCATTCGATCATAATGTGCTAGCTACACATTATTGTATTAGGAAATTACACTCTAACACCCTCTGGATTACTTTTCCACCCCTTCACATCCTTCTGGGAAGAACAATCTCCATTCCCAGAGATTTATTCCCAAATCCCAACTCCCCAAAGCCCCTGTGGATCCCGGTGCCCAGTTCAATCAGAGTCCTGCTTGGCAGGGCCGCCCGTCTGGGCCGTCACTCCGAGGAGCTGACGAGACAGAGAGGGGAGCAAAGATGCTCGAACGTGAACCTCACATGCAGAGTCTGACTCTCATTATCAATTACGGCTGTTTTTGTTTCTTTTTACCGCAACCATTAACCACGCAGTTACTGGCAGTCTGAAAGAAGCGCGAGAGAGAGAGAGAGAGAGAGGGAGGAAAGAAAGAGACACAAACAGAGAGGAGAGAGGATGCAATTTTCATCAAAAAGAATTAGCTATCCAAACAAGTGAGATAAATGTGCCATGGAGCCAAATTCACGACGGGCCCCCTGAAAGCACTGTCGACAGATGAAGATCTATATGTGTTTAATAGGAAGAGGGTGAGTAGCAAAGGATCACTGGAGGCTTAGAGGGGGAGAGAGAGAGAGAAGAGGGGCGAGAGAGAAGATAATTCACAACACACTTGTGGTGAGAGGAGGAGGGTGCTTCTTGGCAGAGATGTTACCCTCCTCTCCTCTGTTTTTCCTCTTGCCCCCATCCCTTGTTACCCACCCGACCAGGCTGAGGCAGGCGGAGCCGGTAAAGGCTGGATGCCGTGGCACATGAGCCATTAAATCTTCCTACACTGTGGGCAGAGGGAGAGCGCGAGTACCAGGCCTCGTGCCCAGGCTCTCCACATGCTGCCAGGCCAAAGACGCAGAGAGCGGAGGTGCTGCACGAAGGCTGCTGCATAAGAATGCAGAAAAACAACCTCTGCACTCCATTACACTACAATATTGCAAACGTTATCAGTTCATTCAGAAATGTATTACCTGAGTGCTGACCAAGACCAGAAAGCAAGCACTCATTAAACTCTCATTATCCTATATGATCCAGTTTAGAAGAGTAACAAATGCAACAAATCTGTTTTGTAGAACTGTCATGCTGCCTGAATTATATATTTTAAATTTTTTATTTTATATTGACAAAATGAACAAAAATAGCTATCAAAATACAGTCCCATAAAATAATATCACACACATAGAATACTATATTTATTTATTTATTTACACACACACACACACACACACACACACACACACACACACACACACACACCTTTTTTGGTTTGGTTTATGAATATACAGGTTAGGTTTAAACATGTCACCTAATGTCTCACTTCTTTACTCAGAAAATTTGTATCATACAGGACATTATTCATGTTCCTGGTTCCTTTGCTTACCATTTGACTTACACAGCATTTTTTAATAAAACCTTTCATATCTGGTAAAAAGCCTGATGTTTTCCAAAACTGCATTGTTCCAAAGTCTTTCTGTTAGAACTAAAGCTTTTATTTAACGTCTTCCAAACAAATATCACCTTCACACATCATTGCGGTTGTTTCCACAGACATGACAAAGCTCCTCCGGAGCCACAGACTGGAGTGCAGCTGTTTCTGACTGGAGCGGCTGACTGATAGAGATAAATTCCTCAAGCCCATCGGTGATTGGCAGAGACGGAGAGAAGGTGAGTCACCATTTGGTATAGAAGTGAAGTCAAAATCACAGAACGCCCTTTGTCTTGAACTCAGGCGTCTGCTGACTTAGTCACGTGATGCGTTTATGAAATTGGGATTTTTGCAATGCAGAGAAACAGAAACAGCAGAGACGGAGAAGTCATGCTTCTAAGTTTGTCTCTAGTCTCATGACAGGCTGAGGTGTATTCCCTTGATCAGCATGAAAACGCTCTTACATCACTGTGCTTCCAGTTTATGTACGTATATACCAGAGTTTGGTGCAAGTCCAGTACTTGTTCAGATGTATAGGCGAGAAAAACAGGAGTGAAAAAAAATGTAGGTAAAGTATAGGGACGGATGTGACCACAGTGTTACAGTGTTACTTTTCCTGAAGCCACTGAAACGTCTTTGTTGTTGCACAGTGAGGATCTTTGATGGGGATTCAACAGTCTGAGAGATGCAGCGTGTCTCAAACAGCTGAACTCCCCTGAGACAGGCACAAAGACAGGAGGTTATGAGGAGCAGATGTGACATGTCACACACACACACACACACACACACACACACACACACACACGCACCATGGATCTGAAGGCAGGGTCAAAGGAATTTGTCACTGTGTAATTGGTTATGTTGGTTATGTTGTAAGAAACGCTGACTGCTTGTCTTGGTTCTGTCTGTGCTTCTACCCTGCTCCTGCTGGTTGTTTACAGCAGAAGCTGTACAGAACAACACTGGTGAGTAACAGACAGCTCACGTCTGAAGGCCTTAAGAAAGATGAGGTATTCAGGATCAAATTCTAGACACAATTAGCACATAGCTGTCTCACTGCATAGTGTGTGTGTTCCAGGTGAGCCTTCATTCAACAGGAATATGGAAAAATCACATCTCATTAGTGCTGCAACACACTAAGTGTGTACAGTGTTCTTTATTCAAACGCTCCACAGATGTCACCGTGGACGGTTGGTAGAAGTTTGACATTTGGCAGTGAGTGGGCATCCGCTCCCAGAGCCCATGCCCAAAATACATCACAAACACACACACATACACACACATGCGCACACACACACACAAACTGCTCAGCATCAGAATCCAACTTAAAACAAACCATCAGTGCGCCCGTCATATCCACTCAACACTGAGGTACAGGCAGACAGGCCTGTTTATAAACACACGCACACACACACACACACACACAAAGTTGTGTGCATATGCACTTATACAGTAGAGACAGATGCCTACCATGGCTCTGTGGCTGGTCGTGATTACTCTTTGAGCATCGGCCTGCAGCTACACACACACACACACACACACACACACACAGTCTTATCAAGTCATAGTAAAAAACAAATTACACAGAAAATAAAGTATTTATGTTCATGTTTACATTGATACTTATATTGAAATAGGGTTAAAATCGAGGGGAAATGAATCCATAGAAGACGTCTGTTATGAATTAATTCATTTATGATAACGAATTAAAGTTAGAGTTGACTTCATTCTGGATGTGTTGCACTTGAACCCACCTGGTGCTGTGCATTTAAAGGCTTCGCGCGATGATTCAATAGCAAACCAGTTATTCTGAAATCGATATTAATCAGCAAATCAGCAACCTGCGATCGAGCCCGCGGGAGCTGAAGGATCACAGATCTGAACTGCAGCTGGTCATCAAACTTCCGCATTGATGGAAACCTGACGCGCATGCTAAATTGGATTTGAGTCTGGTTTCCGCGTATTGCGCCTAATAAGAGGAAACACGTGCGCCAAACATTCCAGGATGAGACAAATGCGCGTTTTTCTGGCGGATTAAGAATCATAAAAAAAGAGCAGAAGGAGCTTCCTGTTGTGTTTAGCAGAGCCAGACGAGGCCTGCACGCCCGTCAACACTCGGCTGACATCCCATAATCCCAACGACAAAGATTTATGAGCTGACTGCGGAAGATGACATGGAAAAAGTGCGTCTCCAAACGGCGCAGTCTATTTCTATCAGTTTCTTACTGTCTTTTATTTCATCAGGAGACAGCAGCAGGCCGAGGCACACACACACACACACACACACACACACACACACACAGACCCTCCATCAGCTCCATGCCAGGCCGCGTGTCTGACAATGCACTTTGCTGCAGGACTGAGAGAGAAGGACACGTACAGGAGGGATAAACAGAGATCCAGGCGGCGGTGGTGAGACAGGTTATGATGACAGGGAACATGTGATTCCGGTTGGTCATAGTTCTCCATTTCCAGGCTGTTGTCAGAGATTTCCATCAGCGACCAAACCAACCGTGCCGTAAACACAGCCCTCATTTGTTTTCTCCTCAGAGCAATTATATCATGTGATTAAAAAACATTTTAAATAGAGCCTTCGATGACTTTTATTTGTGTTAAGCGGATCTATTTCATGTCGAGCCGTAATGTAATAATCCCGAGCTGTCATTACTGCCCGGTTTACCCCGGTGCGCCAAACTCCATCTGATCTCCGCACTTATGAAAACCAGACTGGCGCACACCCGCACTGCGGCACCGCAAAAGAAAGAAGAAGAAGAAGAAGAAGGGGGAGAAAAAAATACCACTTCTGTACCGGAGGAACGGGAGACAAGAGAGCGCTTTAAGGAAAAGCCTTCAAATTAATATAGGAAATGTTAGCTTCAACAGAAACGCAGGAGATATTTTACCCTGCACATGGTCCGAATTAACAGACTTAAATATTTGTGCCTCCCTCCCCCTCTGGTGCACTGAAACGTTCATACTATTTATCTGTCCGCTGTCTGATGGAGGGAAACAACACGGGAAACAATCAAAGGGACTGTTTCTGTAAAAATGAATTGGGATGGGGGGGGGGGGGGGGGGGGGTGGAGGAAAGAGGGGCTTCAGCGAATGAATCAAGAATCAAGATTTTTTTATTTGTCACATAAGACTGACAGCAGACAATGGCAGGCCCCGATTGTGTAAAAGCAAGATATAATTACAATATAATTAGAATAAAATGTATTGAAATAAAACACCCGTCTATGTATAGAAACAATATACAATCACCCATTTGTGTTTGAATCTGTGTGTGTGTGTGTGTGTGTGTGTGTGTGTGTGTGCATTGTTCATCAGCCTTATGGCCTGAGGAAAGAAACCCCTCCTCAGCCTTGTCCACGGTCATTTCCTGGCCCTGCTTGTGCACCGCCTGGTGAAGACGTCCTGCAGGCTGGGCAGTGGTGTCCTGCGTGTGCGCTCTGCTCACCTGATTACTCTGTAAATGAAACGTAAATTCACGTTTTATTGAAATCATTTTTATGTATCTTTTGAGAGGCCTTAATTGTTCTTGCATTACATTGTGTTATTTGGCTCCTATATATTGAGGAACAAACGTCCATACAGTTGTGTTATGGAGGTCAGCTCATGCTGCAGTGGCTCATGGTGCGTAAAGATGCTGCTACATGGTCTCCTGGAGGCGCAGAAACCACAGGCGCTGAACAAACACTGCGAAAACACGTATTTATTGGTGGAGTCTCGTAATGTACATTTAATTTGTGGGAAATCGGAAAACAAAATCTACAACGTATCTTCTTTTGTTTTTTTTTTCAGTTTGCTTCGCCCTGTGTTGCGTCAGGTCAACCAGCACCTGTCAGTATCGACATGTCTCAGTCTGAGTCTGTTCCTGGAAGAGTAAAAAACAACTTACTGACCTTAGAGGGAAAAGTAATAACTGTACTCTTGTGTTACATGTTCTCGCTCGTTTCAGGAGAAGCAGATTTTCAGGTTGGTGTGAGGATGGACAGTGTTTTGGAGGATGGTCCTTTTATGTGCAGCGCAGGCCTGTGTGGAGGAATGGACGCTGCGCTCTGTGGAGAGTCTGCCCTCCCTCTCTGTGACGCGCAGGGGGAAGCCAGGGGAAGGAGCCCTCTGCAGACTGAGAGGAAAGGGGAGACACAGAAACGCATAAAGGGAAGCAGGGGGGAATATTGCGGCGAGGAGGAGAGGCGTGCCAATAATCAAGGATTTTGGATGAGGGTGCGTGTCTTTGAGAACACATGGGAATGCACCGGATCAATTACGCAGCGTCACGGAGACGAGCGGCTTCCTGAGGTGCTGCTGCTTCTGCCTGTTCTGGCCCCTTCTCCCCTGAATGAGCCGGGGCACCGAGTCTTGTTCGGGGTGAAAGCAGAGTTCAGACGGACACAGGGCCCGTAGAGAGCCGGGGTCTTTCACCAAGATGCAGGGTCTGAGCTCCAGAGCTCACGCGTTCTCGGTGGAGGCGCTGGTCGGAAAGCCCTGCAAGAGGATGAAAGTGTCGGAGGGACACGAGTCAAGTTCGGCTGGAGACACCGGCGACGACACGAGCATCTTCACCGGTGAGACTGAAAAAAACCCGCAGCTGGATTTTCACTTTACACTTTACACTTTCCACATCCACTTTGTGCGTAAAATGGAACAACACAGCGCAAAACCACAGCCCCATTTTAAGTTCAGTCTGTTTTTAACTCGACATGTGTCAAACGCCGAAAACAAACAAACAAAACTGTCAAATAAATTCAACAAAGCTTTGTATTTTTCTTTTTAAAAAAATGTTGTTACAGCTACAAAAAATGGCGCTAAATCATATACGTGGTTTTGCGTCAGAAAAAGTTTCCATATCACTTGTCCCGTTATTTTTGGACTCTTCAGGCCTGCGTGATGGTCCAGTCAGTCAGAAGAAAAAAGCCGGGTCGACACCGAAGAGGCGGCCGGAGCAGACGCCCTGCGAGCCGCGCAGACACAGTGTCCGGGGCGCGGGGTGTGAGGAGCCTGCTCCAGACGCAGCGGAGAGCAAGGCGCAGGAGAACCACTGTGGCCCGGACACTGAGGTCCGAGTGGAGCTGCAGGGCTCCGAGCTCTGGAAGAGGTTCTATGAGATCGGCACCGAGATGATCATCACCAAAGCTGGCAGGTCCGGTCAGGAGAAACTGCTTTCACACATAATATGTGACAATTTAAAGAGAAAAAACAGACTTTTCTCCCCCGCCGCAGTAACTGTGCCGCTTATTCATCAGTGTTTAATATAATTATATCTAAACTTTAATATAAATATAGCTGAATAATAGTTAGCTGTCCACTTCTCTGAACGAGGAGTGATGTAGGTTTGTTCTTTTCCTGTTGTGGTGGTTTCTCGTGTTAGATCAAACGACTGAAACTGATGTTTATTACAATAAGAGCAGAGATGTTAGTTTCCGTGTTGGAGCGCGTGGTACATACCAGAGCCGCCGTGACACCTGATATTTACTACATGTGGGCACAGGTGCGCGTGGATGAGGAGAAGAAGGCCCAGTCAGCAGAGAGCGGATGAACTTTGACTTTTACCAAACAAAGGAGAAACACAACCTCGGCGTGCGCGCGTGCGTTTAGGTCTGTGCCATGAAAAAGGGATTAGTGGAGGATAAATTCATACACTTTGTTACAGTAATATACATTTGGAAATTATTAAATTCAGTCAGACTTAATTAAAGTCTTACTTTCCACTATGGCGTTGCTACAGATTAAAGGATGAACTATATTATGCCATCCAGCGGTTTGAATGACACAATGCCATGTTGTGACGCGGAGTTATTCTTGTTTATGGTTCGAGGATATTAACTTTATCTTTCAGGGCTGTCGCATTCATGACTTATTGGGACACAGCTACCCGCTGAAATCTAGGTTCCGTTTATTCAATTACCGCGAGCACACGCCATAAATCTCTGCAGTGAAGATGCCCTGAAGGGCCCTCGGGGCCCCTGAACTTTCCCCTGAACTCGGCTGCTGCACGCAGGAAACTCTCTGCCTGATCGCTTTCTTCATGCTGTAAAACAAAACAAGTTTTACAGATTTATTTTTTTGAAATGAACTAAATGATATGACCACAAACAAAAGATGAAAATGAGCCTCAACTCTAATTTTAAAGGAGAATCTTTTCAAATTTCTCAAATGTGTCCTTTCAGGAGAATGTTTCCCTCAGTGCGCGTCAAAGTGCGCAATTTGGACCCGTGCCAGCAGTACTACATCGCCATGGACGTCATGCCGGTGGACTCCAAACGTTACAGGTGTGTGTGTGCGTGTGTGTGAAGTTCTTCTGACTCGTTCCTTATACATTTATTAATTTGACATGCACGCGCGTGGCCCTGCAGGTACGTGTACCACAGCTCGCAGTGGATGGTGGCTGGGAACACGGACCACTCCTGCATCTCCCCGCGGCTCTACGTGCACCCGGACTCGCCGTGCGCGGGGGAGACGTGGATGCGTCAGGTCATCAGCTTCGACCGAGTCAAACTCACCAACAATGAGATGGACGATAAGGGTCATGTAGGTAACGCTCGCGCGCTCTCTCTCTCTCTCTCTGTGTTCAACAGATCAGGCTGAATCCAGAGGGCAGGGTATTTAACAGTAATGGAGGACAGGATCTGTCCTTTATATTGTAATTTACAGTTCAACATTTTATTTCTCATTATCTCTCAGTGTTATGAGAAATAAATTGTTCTTAGTGTCAGAGAGTTCATGGCTTGGTCTACTCTGTGTGTGTGTGTTGGTCAGCCATAGTCCTCCACTGATTGCTGTCATAAAGATCTTGGACCATATCTGCTGTGATGGGGAGACAGTTACTTGTGAGGGACAGTCTGTCTGTCTGTCCTATAGGGATAGAGGAAGTGGAAATCCTTCACACGTCTCCAATTCACTGCGGTGCAGATGTGGCAGATGTGGTGACTGAGGAGGCTAAAGGAGGCTTTTGACTTGATCCTCCTGTTTGTGAAACCACCGCTGAATGTAGCTCATACACACTGTGTGTGTGTGTGTGTGTGTGTGTGGAGGAGACATGGTGCTGGTGTATGATGGAGCAATGTAGAAACATTGTTTTTAATGCAGAGATGAAACCTGTCAGTTCATAACATGAAATCTGGCCTCCGAGTTTTAACACTGAGACATACACACACACACACACGCACACACACACACACACACACACACACACACACACACACACACACATATAGTTCCAAAATTTGTATCTGCAGCAAAATAATATAGTATTATATATATATTATAGTATTATATAGTATATTATAGTAAACAAATTAAAATGCTGTTTTTCTTTACATTACTTATTGTAATGAAAATTGTAATTTGTGACTGAATTACATTTACATTACATTTTTTTCTTAATATAAATGTTGAATTGCATATTGTTTTTTTTAGGTGGTGTAATATAAGAGGACAATATTTTGAAACTTACTATTTTGTTTTCACTGATCACACTGTATGTAGCTGTATTTGCTCTGCAATTCTAACTTTACCTTTATGCAGCATATGAAGTAATGCGTATATGGAAATTGTAATGAAATTACAAAAAATTGAATTTATTGTAATGAAATTTGTGACTGAATTACATTAGATTTTTTTTCTTAATATAAATGTTGAATTGCATATTGTTTTTTAGGTGGTGTAATATAAGAGGACAATATTTTGAAACTTACTATTTTGTTTTCACTGATCACACTGTATGTAGCTGTATTTGCTCTGCAATTCTAACTTTACCTTTATGCAGCATATGAAGTAATGCGTATATGGAAACGACAACTGAGATTTAAAATAGACAGAATTTTAAAATAGAGGCTGGTTTTCACACTTTCAGTCTTAAGTTAAAATCCTTAAAAGGATTTGAATCTTGAATATCTGGAAAACTGCACAAATTGTTAGACCAGAAATAAATATTTGTAATGTAAACCTGGAGCAATTTATTAATAACTTGATCAACAGATTTCCAGGATTTATTGTATTGTTAATTTAATTAATTGTTTATTAGAATACTGGTTAATTTTTCAGGCAAAGAGTTTTTCTGTGTTCAGACAAAATGTGCAATTTGAAATGAAATGACATCATCTTTAGTTTTATACTTTTAACTTCTGTCTGATATTCTATTAAACAAACAATTAACTGGAGAAATAATTTTCAGATTCACTTATAATGAAAAGAAATGTTAGTTGGTTTATGCAAATCAACTTTGAGGTAATGAGATTAGACAGGGCAGCCTCACAGAATTCAAAATATCATCTTCATCTCTTATACAGATTATTCTCCAGTCGATGCATAAATACAAGCCACGGGTGCACATCATCCGGCACGACCCTCGGATGGACTTGTCTCAGATCCAGTCGCTGCCTGCTGAAGGAGTGCACAGCTTCTCGTTCCCAGAAACAGAGTTCACCACGGTCACGGCCTATCAGAATCAACAGGTAACAGTCACTGAGACAGGTTCATCCTATAATATTAAGGCTGGGAAACTAAGCACAGTGACCACATGTTCAGAAATGTTTTGTTATTTCCTTGTGTGAAAGGCTGATTTTTCTTTCCACATGTGGATAAAAATGAACAGCGCTGAGTATTATATTTAGCAAACTTGCGTTCTTCATTCTTTATACAGGAAAAAAATATTCAAAAAGCAGATGTTGAGTCCTCGTCACTGACACAGTGATTGTTATAACGATCCAGTCAACAGCTCAGGGCCCTTTGACCTCTCATAAAAATGTTTTCATCTTTCCGTCATGAGGATGATGAGGCCCGCTCCCCTGTGCTCTCAGACCGACCATAAATTGCAGTGTCCTGATTTTCAGTGGGGTCATTTGTTCAGAGAGCGCGAGTGTGTTCCCGTGTAGGGGAGCTGACCCCGGTGTTGGCTACCATTCCTCCAGCCACAGAGCCGTCCGCGGGGTCTGCATGCCAGCTCTTTTCATCAGGGCTCATTTTACCATCAGTGACCGTATTATTACAGAAACTTAGTAACGAGCTGTGACTGGGCCAAGTGTTGGACTCCACAGCCCATTAAAGCACCAAATAAAACTGTACAACCCGAGAACCCTGTTTGACATGGCTGATCGCCCTGGGTGCTGCTGGGAGATGCAGTCCCTGAGGGGGTGGGGGGGTGGTGGGGGGGAACTCGGGCCACTCTTTGCACTGTTGTAAAGCTTAGCTCATTGTTAGCTTTACATGTCACTGATCGACACCTCCACCTCTGTAACGCCATGTCTGTTCCTCTCTCACTGGCGAAGATCACAAAGCTGAAGATTGACAGGAACCCGTTCGCCAAGGGCTTCAGGGATCCAGGAAGGAACAGGTACAGAAACACTGAGCGAGCACCGACACTGGAGCTCACAAAGTATTCCGCTACAGGACCCAAGAGGGATTCAAGCTTCAACCAAGGAAACCTGATGCCTCATAAAACCTTCAAATGAAGTTATACTGTGTAGTGCAGAGTTTTACACCTCTCCGAACCAATATTTAAATATCTGGAATAACATATTTCACTGTTTCGACTGTTGATTCACTATGTGTGTGTGTGTGTGTGTGTGTGTGTGTGTACAGAGGGGTGTTGGATGGCCTGCTGGAGTCGTATCCCTGGAGAAGCCCCCTCAGCTTGGACTTCAAGCCATTCACCATCCAGCTCCAAGGTAGTGGGCTCCCTCCATTTACACTCTGTGTTTTCTCTTTGTGTACGTCTGTGATTACGTCTGCGATTTCTCCATCAACAGGAAGTTCAGGCTCGCTGACCAGCAGTGTGAAGAGCCTCCTCCCGCTCTCCTCGTCCCCGTTCTCCATTTGCCAGGACTCTGCTCTCCACACCCTGGCGCTCCCCCTCTACAGCAAGACCTCCATCAGCTCACCCAGCACCTCCCCGCTGCACAGCAGAGCCTTCTCCTCCCTGGGAGCAGACAGACTACGAGGCCTGCCCCCTCCCTCCTCACTAACAGACCTCCCGCTCCTCTCCGCTCTGCAGGGTAAGAAACCTCCCCACTGTAGGGATCCCTGTCTTCACGGGTCTGCGGGGAGCTCCCCCTGTCTCATCCCCCTCCACAGCCCCCTCAGCCCTCAGGGGCCGCCTCTCCTCCCTCATCTCTCTGACGCTGCGGGCCCCTTCTGCCTTTACCACTACAGCTTCCCCCTGAACCCCCAGCTCACAGCCATATCCCACCACGCCAAGCTAACTGAAGACACCACAGACTGTCTGCTGCGCCAGTCTCCCTGGCACCCGACCACCAACCGCTGCCTCTGACGCCTGGACCACACTCGCAGGCTCGAGCCCATTGTGTATAAGAAGCCAAAGTGCGTTGCAGCAAAACAGGGAGGACCGACTCCCGTTGAGCAAGACTCACAGCAGCGACAAACACAGACCTCTGGAGCTTTACTGACTGATGCTGGAGCAGCTCCTGTTCACTATGACCTCTCAGCTAGACCCCAAACACAAACCAGCGATGGAGTCATGTAAAGTAGATTTTTATTTGGGACAGAAAACACAGTGTCTGTACGGTGCTGCCATAACTGCTTCATGTGCTGTAATGCCATGTTTCCAAAGAGCATCAGCACAGGACCTGAGGTATGTAACAGAACTGTTGACGAACATGAGACTGACTGCTAAACTGACCATAAGTGCCCATTAAAGTATTTTTCATATTTTTTTGGTTCAGATTACACACCTGCGTTTAAAACATTCCTCTCCCATGCATATCATATGTCTACACAGCGAAAGACGAAATATCGTTTTCCATATTTTCCAGCCACACTGACGTAAATATACACGATACTGCAACGTAAACAGAGAGATATAAATGCTCCTGAGTGACAGGAAGTGATTTTCGAAACGGAAAAAAAAAATCTTTTGTGTAGGACTCAAATAATGTTATAACAACCATGCGATGTTCACAGAAACGGAACAAAAGTGTGTTCTGTTTCTTTTGAGGCCCCAGACTCAGATGAATCCCAGTGTCAGGCCCCCGACTAATAACATGAGCTCATCAGGTCTTTTTGTGATTTTAGGGGAAGCGCAACAACAACTGCCAGGATTGAGGCGGCCAGTTTCCATTCCTGTGCTTTATTACCAATAATAGGACTAATCTGAGACGCATGGAGGTGAAACAGTCAGTCTATAGATGCTTTTCTGATCCACGCTGTGCAGCAGGAATAGAACAAGGCTGCGTGGATGAAAGCAGCCGTGTCATCATGATTGTAGTCGGCGTTGTAACATTGTTCCAGGATCAACAGTAAATCAATACTGCTGTGTGGAGACTTGACTTTCATGTGGATCCCAGTGTGCAGAGAGGAACAGAGTCGGCCTTACAGAATGCTATGTTTTTTTGCCCATACCAAAGGGGGCACGCCCGTTCAGCCGCTGATGTGATAATTCCTGCCTTCAGCTCCGACTCAAAACCCAGCACTGATCCTCCCTCCCTCTCTCTCTCTCTCTCTCTCCATCTCTCTCTCCATCTCTCTCTCTCTCTCTCAGCAGAGCTAGGAACAGCGGTTTAGGCAAAGCAGGGGGAAATGGTCTGTTTCCCGACAAACTCTCATAACCAAACAGCAATTTACTTGTCATGGCCGTGCATGGCAGTGAACTAATACACGCTGGACGTGGAAATAGCAGGAAGGAGTTAATTGAGGAACTCGGGCAGGGGATGGCCCGAGTTTCAGCCAGCGGTCAGGTGTGCCGTCCAACAGCCTGGCCTTTGTCTGCTAACAGACATAATCTGTGGCGGTTATTTGATACTGTCTGTCATTTCCATGTTTGCCGATGTCGGACAATCATTTTAAACTCCACACTAATTCCTGATCTTTCACTTAGACAAATTGCTTTCATACCAGGGAGCTGAACTTTTGCACCTGCCACAGTCAAGAAAAACAGACGTGACACAATAGCAAACATTACAAGACAAATACATTATCAGAGGATAAATCCTACTATGATTTACTGCAAGCAGGAATAAAAATCAGATCCGCTTTTTTTCCGTTTCTTTTTTATGTTTACATTTTGAACTAATTTAATAAAAAATAAAAAGTTTGGCATTTTTGGTAAAAATCACTTCCCTTATGAGAATAAGACAAATAGGACAAAACCAGTACATCCAAAGATAACTGTAAGATATATAAAAAAAGGGTAATGGAGTTTCTACATGGTATTGTTGAAACTTCCTTCAGTTTTAGACACTGTGATTATTACTGCGCATTAGAGGTGCTGTCAGATAGAGTTTGTTTTTGTTGGGCAGAGCCCGGCTAACGAGTTTAACACTGAGCTAAGATAAAGGGACGCAGGCTGCAGTTTCATACCGAGCACAGAGATGGCAGCAGTTATCATTCCTTAGTATCTTCACTATATTTATTCGCTATCCTTTTAAAACACTCATCTTTATTGTCTTGGCAAACTTCACTCTTGTTTAAGAACTTATTCGATGACCGCCGCTGGTATGAAAACGACTACTGGGTTAAGCATCGATGAGCAACATGTTCCTCCCTACATGATGTTTATTTGCTTTGTAAGGGGTCGACGTAACCTGCTGAAGATGGTGGCAGAAATAACATGGAAACTGTGCTGATTCAACTTTGGAATAACACAAGGAGGGAAGTTTCTGGGCCACTCCGGGGTGATTGACAGGGAGCGAAGGGAGAGAAATTTGACCCTGAAGTCATTTGTTTCCAATCATGTGAAATGGCATCCTGAAACAGGAGAGAAGCTCAGCAGAGAGTCGGAACATGTAAATATACTCTGCCTTCATTAGATTAACATACGCCGCACACTCACACATACATAAGTTATCTCCTAATAACAGTTGCTGTACACTCACTCACTAGCACTTGAATGTAAACGTATACACACACACACACACACACACACACACACACACACACACACGCACACACACACGCACACACACACACGCCTTTACCTAACCAGCTTCCTGCCCTCCAGCGTTGCTCGTACTTGGCTCCGAGTCTCTTGTGAAGGTTTATACTGGACACTATTTTCTCTGCAAACTCAATAAAAGCTGGTTATTTATCAGGTCAGATTATGGGACGTGACTGAGCTCAGCTGTAAAGTTGAAAGTGAAACCAGCTGTGGCTGAAATTGAATTACAGCGAGTGAGTAATGTGAAAAGCAAGGGCAGTTTAACAGTTATTAAGTGCTCCTCTGCTGCAGGCGTGCAGTCCTCTCCTCTGTCTGCATTTCCTCTCCTCGTGTCCCACGTTGTGACGAGGAGCTCGCAGCGTTCGATCACACACGTGATGACAGAACCTGGAGCCTCCCTCCATTTGCATGTTACTTTGTATATATGAGAATTCATTCTCTTTCCTGTACGTCCCTGTGTGTGTGCAGACACATGCACATACAGGTCACTGGGGCTTTGCATAGGCATGCGCTCCCTGACAGACTCCTGTCGTACAGGAGCAGAGGTTAGATGAGTGTAATACAAACAGCTTTAACATATGGCCTGGCACTTGGCCTGTGTGTGTGTGTGTGTGTGTGTTGGGGTTTCCTCTCAGAGCTCCAGTTGGGCCTCACACTCGAGTCATTCATCAGAAAACGTGTTAATGACCCAACCAGCTCTGGCACTTTGAAATCAGCACTCAGCAAAGCCACGCGTTCATTACTTTCAGCCATGTTTGTGTTTCGTTGTTACATGGTTTTTAGGTACCTTAATATTCGTAAACTACAGTTTAGAGACAAATATCCCACCTTTTCTTTCCTCTAGTCTCTTTTCAGGCTGAGACTTACTTACTTAATTATGATAATTAAAGACTGAGCTACTCAAAGGAATCACTCGCGTGTTAATTGTTTAGCAGTGAAATAATAACATAATATTATAACGCTGACAGGGGCTTTCTGCATGACAACCCTTTACTCGTTATTCTCAGTATTTTCTCACACAAACGAGTGTTTTGTCATCAGTGGAGCCGTGTGTTGGAGTGCTGGTCGGCGGGGTGACAGCTTTCAACACTCCGCTTATGAGCAACAAACACAACACAAACTCTGACCCTGGCTGTCCATCACACAGGGCCATCCCTCCCTCCACCCGAGAGAGAGAGAGAGGGAGAGAGAGAGTAGACGAGCGCAGGAGTCTACAGGTGCAGCATGTGTGTGAGAGAGAATGCCAATGGTTTTTATTAAATACAAACCAATAAATCAACTCTTTTGGAACAAGAGATGTGAGATATTCTTTTTCTCCTTGGCCCTACACGCCTGTTTCTGACGGAGCGATAGATGGTTCATACCTCTTTTTGTTTCCTGTGTATGACAGGTTATCACTCCAGGGACAGATAAAGAGAGAGGGGGGTGGGGGGGGATGGAGAGTGATTGAGTGGGAATGATGCTCCGTGGCTGATGTATCGGATGGCAGATGAGGGGATGGGGTGAAGAGGGAAGAGTGATTTAAAGCTGACTTGTACTCTCCTCTCTTCTTAGCCCTGCCCTGCTGCTTTCATGTCTCAGCTCAGGGTCAACCTGCCTGTTGCCCCAGATGGTGCTGTCTGTCTTGGGCTGCCCTCTACAGGATGTGCCCCTCTCACCCCCACAACTACAGATCTGTACTCACTTAATTGATTTCAGGGGAGAAGGTCCTCTTTCACACACACACACACACACATACACACCTTGCCAGCAGTGACTGCCCCAGTGCACACACATATACACGCGGCCGGCGCTATGTGCTGTCAACGCTAATTCAATTTGAGACGCAGCAGTGTGACTAACAGACCTGCAGAGTGTTTTACCATATGCATCACTCACACACACACACACACACACACACACACACACACACACACATATTAACAGACGGACAGAGAAACAGAGAGAGACTGTTATGTCCATGGTCCATAGTATTAATATTTTTTTTTCCATTTCTTTCATAGTCTGGAAACATTGACCTTATCAACTGCTACAGAGCATCAGCTATTTTATTCTTTATCTAACCGACAACAGACAAAGGAGGACTCAGAAACAGGACTCAAAGACACAAGGTCTTTCCTGAGTTAAAGGGTCAGTACACAGAAATCAGACCACAAACGCAAGCTCAAGTTTCTAAAAGAAAGGCAGGGTCAAAAAACACAAAAGTCAGGTCTGATATCACAGGAGATGACAATGAAACAACAACTGATGAACACACTGACAAAGTGGCAGAGACAAAGGGCTGCACGAGGACTAAATAAGGGAGGAAGGCTAATGAGGGACAGGTGAAACCAATCAGGGCAGGTGATCACACAGGAGGGAACCACACACACACACACACAAACACACACACACACAACATAATAATATAATTATAATAATTTAAAATACATATAAATAAATAACACAGATTCACAAAAAATATACAAATCAAACTTAAATGAACAAGATATGTTTGATTTAAGCATAGAAAAAACAGGTTAGCAGCTTCAACAATATATTTGGGAACTGCAGCACTTTAATCTGAATTTTAAACTGAACATGCTGTTGTTATTATCTTTAAGATGCTAAACATCTCAGTTTATCATGGTAGCATGATAATATTTGCAAATTTGCACTAAACATAAATTACAAGTAGGATAAGGCTGGATGATATATCTGTACCAAATGTAATGCAAACCGAAACACTGCTATTTTGCCACACTGTGTGCCTATAGCTAAAAAAAAAGCATCATAGCAAGATAAATGGAAAAAAACAAGAACATTGTCAACACAGTTTTGCAGCACACAGACCAAATGAGTGTTGTGAGGCAACACTTCACTGTGTAAGGTGTTGAACTATGATATAATAAAGAATAAAGGGTTGTATATTATGATGCAGAGACTGGCAGCTAGCCTCAATAAGGAGTAAAAGACAAGTCTATATGTCCATGTTCACGGGTTGTTTCACTGTAAGAGATATCAGGGTGGGTGAAGGGGTGAGGCGAGGGTCAAATGGAGAGGGTTCACCGCGGTAAAGAGAGGAGTGGTAGGATCAGATGTGTATTTGTGTGTGCGGATGGCAGAGGTTGTGGGCAGGAGACGAGCTGAATCGTAACAATGCATGCTGTGGATGGATTGGGCCAGCTGCACTGGCGCGTGTGTGTATGTGCGCACATGAGGCAGTAAAACTGATTAAAAGCAGTGTTAACACATATGACAGGAAGCAATGGTCAAGAGGTGAGTGGCAACCAGGGAAAGCCTGAAAGGCTGGAACGATTAGACAGACACACAGATACACACACACACACACACAGGAGTAGCAGCAGATGGAAAATGAGGAAAACCGTGGGCAATGGCGATTGGTCACACATGCCCCTCGATATCCGAGTAGAACCAATCAGCTCAGCTTCCTGAGTTTGACCTGACCTTTCATGGATAGTAATTGAATATTTCAAATGTGAGGCCAAGAGGTAAAAAAAAAACAACAAAAAAAACCCCCAAACCTGCCACCATATAAAACTCTTAATCAAAATGTTAAAAAGGCATTGTTAATGATTAAAAAACTTAAAAAACATGCTCGTTACCCCTTCACTAGCTTTGCTTGATAATTGACTGAAATAAAAAAACACACACACATATATATATATATATATATATATATATATATATATATATAAATATTGATTGCATCATCAGTGATTGATTATGACATGTCAGGCTGAACTGCTGTGCACTGACTGAATGATCCCCACTGTCTTGCTGTCTCTTGTAAATATCATGTTAAATATTTCTTTCCAGAAAACTTCTGAGAAATTATTATGAAATTATACAGATGTTGTGCAACAATAAAATTGTCTTTCCTCACATCTAATACTAGATAAAAAAAAAATATTGGCATTAACTGCATCCTTTCCTGCTGATCCCCGTCTGGACAGTGTCTCATATCCTGCGTGTGTTGCAATTAGAGCTTTTTTTTCCCCCAAACTCGCACATGTGTGGCTCTAAGCAGCTCTCCCCCCGTGCAGAGGCATACAGGTTACTCATGGGGACAGGACCACCAGCCCACCGGATCCCTGCCTGTCAGCAAGTACTACTCCTCTAGAGCACAGGACATGGTGGTGTTGACGGCACTGGAGGGGAGAACCACTAGGTATCAACACCTGACACACACAAACACAGGTTTCCCACAGAGCGGAGCTCACACAGGAGCCGACTAATGCACATCTGGAGGGAGCATCCCTGCATGTGTTGGGATGCACACAGCGGAGAGTAAAATAGGACATGACAGACTCTCCCAGCTTTAATCATGTTTAAAGAGAAGAGGAGAGAGATGGAAAAAGATTAAAAACAAAGCCTACCTTAATCTGACAGGGGACACGGAATTTTAATTTCAGATGATCTAAGTGCAGGCAGAAATGACTGACAACTGTTGGATCAGTGGGATCAGAGATTTTTTGTGCGTGCTCAAACACACGACAGACATCTCACTCATCAAAGTTTCTGGTAATGGGTAGAATCAAGGCTTGTGTCAGTCTGGGGCCACTGATGATGATTGTGAATGTAGTTAAGTCTGTGCTGATGATGATTAGAGAGGACGCAAAAAGGGTCAGAGGTGGCCGAGTGTCACTCTGGAGGACTCCCATCAGCTGCAGGGGTTGTGGGTGTGTTCACGTATAGATATTTGTGTGTGCTTAAGACAGCACCTGTAATGGCTCCCAGCTGAGACACAACCCCCCATGGGATATGGAGAAGTGTGTGTGTGCATGTGTGTGTAATGAGGTACTGGCATGCGAGCGGCAGAAGGCCGCTTCCTCTACAGGTGACACCTTTGACCCCTCATCTGTTCCCTGTTGGAGGAGAGAAAGAGGAGGGGGTGAGATGGAAAAAGGAGGGAACCAGGAGGCGCAAACTTCCACCAGAAACACAGCCAGGAAGTGACAAAAAATGTGATGTAAAATGTGAAGTGAAACAATTTCCAAACCCTGTGTAAACGTGCTTGGCGAAGAAAGGAAGAAAGTCACAAGTATTCCAGAGTCAGGAAAACAAATATCATGTGACCTCTGTTAGGATGAAATATGAAATCTTGAAATCTTACAATAATTAAGCCAAAACTTGAAGCAAGAAACAAGACGGACTAGGAAAAAACAAAATTCATACATCCTCTGTCATTCAGGAAAGATACAGTAAAAGCATGCCTTTATCAATCAGTCAATAAATCCACATACATATGCTGATCTTTGCTTTTTGTACACGCTGTATAAGCAGTTTGCTATAAGGTACTGTACTACCTGTTGTACAATACACAGTTACAACAACGGTATGTAAAAATCTGTCATACAGTGCTGAGCTCATCTGTTATAATAGATAAGTGTATTAAATATAAGTGTGCAAATACATGCAGTTATTGAGCGATGCAGTAAATACGACAACACTGGAAGCAGTCCTTTCCTGCTTTGAAACAACTTCTTGAGCCCTAACAGGAGAACAGCCTCTGGGAGAGATCATCTTCTGGATGGTAATGCAAAACCCAACACAGGCAAAGGTAAAGAGGATAAACTGAATATGTATCAGTCCATGCATTTACTCTTTCAAACTATTTTCCTTACACTATGTACAAGAGAAAGAAAAGAAACTATATTGCAAGTAAACTGCATTATTTGTCAAGCTATCGTCCCTCCATAAAGCTGCACAGCCCCAGATGATGCTGTGCAACTTTCACTGTTTTAGTGAAACAGTTATTGTTTTGAACATGTTGAGTATACAGGTCGACAGTGGAAACAGTGTGCTAAAAGGTTTCCGTTGTAATTGAATACTTTGCCTCCACGCAGCCTACATGATTCAAGCTGACAACAGCTACTACTCCAAACTACAAATGTTTAGTAGCCAGTTTTCAGTGGTGCAGGGGGAGAGTCACTTCAAATTCTGGTGACATGGGCAACAGTTCATGCGAACCAATGACAGAGTCAAAGAATATAAAGTTCAACTCAGAATTCTGCCCTGGGATGTAAAAAATAAAATAAGGAAATTTATAATGACAGAAACTGATGTGTTACCTGCTCTGCTGAGGCCACAGTTGAAGCTAGTGAGGAAGTCTGGCCTGAAGGAAGCTGCAAACGAAAAAAACAAGAAAAAACAAATACATTGAGACGTTTACTATAGTATCTGATTGGCAGCATTTATTCATACTAAAACTCTGGAAACAGTGCTACAGGTGCACAGTTTTAGAGTTTGATCCTTCTAAATTCATCAAGTGGGTATGCTGTGTCTTTAATTGACTGCATCCATATTACTTTTTTCATTCATACTTTTGCCACTGTCATTACTGATGTGCTCAGATTTGCTCAGATACAGATTTGGAGATGAGGGTTGTACTCACCCTGCTTCATCAGCCATCTCGTATCCACTTTATCCTGAGCAGCAAAGATGAATTTGAAGGATTTCTGTTCTTCATAAGCAGCAGTGGAAGCACAGAGGTGTTGTCACAGTCGTGGTCAGAGGCCATAGTGTCTTCCACCTGAGCTGTCTGCACGTCCAGGGTTTCAAATTGGTTTTCAAACAGGTCCATTAATGCAGAGATCTGGGCAGGAACATGGGTGTAGGATGCAAAGTTACAAAAGTCTTAGCAGACATATTTTATTTCAGTTTGTGCAGGTCTGTATTTGTTATTATTATTTCTAGGTGTAGCATCCATACTTTTGACCTCCCCAGACATGGATCTAGATACCTGTGCATAAAAACACATAAAATGAAGCTGCTGACGCTTATGTGATCTTCTCTATGTTTATTACTCTAATTTGTGATTGTTTAAAACAAGCTCAGACAGTGTGATATCAGATTGTGAGATGGCTGTTGACAATTCTAACGTTAAAGTGCCGTGTCTTCAAATCTCCACTAGGTGTCGCTTTTAGCTTTTTAGCCAGATACTTTGTTAAAACAACCAAAAAGCACCCTGAACAATCTCTGCAAATCCAATAAACAAATAGTTAATATTAGTCATGTTAATGTGTTCTATTATTAATATTACTGTGTTCATGTTCCAAGACATATGTACCAATATTACAACAATGTATAGTGAGTCCAAGAACTGAAGAAGCTTCTCTGAAACCTAAAGCAGGCCCAGTTTTATACTACACAGTCTCATGTTGTGTATCAATTTCTATAAGAACTGTAAATTATATTACATTAAATGATACCAAAGCCTAAATTAAAACAATTTAACAGAGGCTTCTTATTAAAGAGACCACATTGAGGTCCAGGATTGGCCGGGTGGGCCAATGAACAGCAATTTCTATTCATCTATATCCATCATAACCTGATAAAGACAGAAAATGCCTAAAAGTGTAATAATAATTTAAAAAGCAAACTGACTGAGGTGATTTTGAATATAACCAATAATATAAAATACAGTTGCATACAGCAGGAGACATGGTGGACTCATCCCTTATCTTAAAAATAGACAAATGACCACAGGGAACTGGGTTTGGTATGTTTTTCACTGACACTCATCTCCCTGTTTGATGGGAGGCCTAAAGGATGAAGCCTTTAACAGTCATTGTACATAGATGTACATAGAGTATATGTACATAGAGTATACAGCTGTACTGCTGCCCAGCATCTCCCTGCAACAAGGTTTGTAATTAAGCTGCTCCACTTGAGCTTTTCCTGCCTTTTCCTCTTTGTCACATTTCTTTGAGTTGCGCTGTGGCTCTTTGGCAGCAAAGTCAAGAGATGACTTCTTATGTTAGTATTTGCATGTATAAGCATTATAATATGAATATTATATATGAATATTAGAATATAAATGTTATATCTCTTTCTCCATACTGGACATTGTCTGGTTGTGTCGTTACAGATACAACGCAGCATCGACACACACTCGTTTATTCCTCACAGTCGTTCGTTGTGACGTTTCGCCAAAGTGAGAATGCTGAGATCCTTCACTGCTGTGAGCCTCGCATTTGCTGTAATTCCTTCTGGTTTGCCCGGATGGCGGCTCGGAATGCGCATTACAGTCGGAACGGCTGTCTCCTAACATGAAATCACCACCACACTCTGGCTGCCTGTGCATACTGTTGTTATCGATCTTATCGATCTAGTATGAGATGGATGGGGCCATGTTCGATATGATTTCTCGTCTCTGCTTGATTGAGTCTGGACCTAAACGCGGTGCGGGAAAACAGCATTGAACTATCTTGGTCCGCCTTCCTCTTTGGGACCAGTCGGTGATGCTTCCGGCTGCCTTTTGCCGTCGTCACATGGTCACGACTTCGCACTGCGAGCTCGCGCCTCCTACGTCACGAGCGTGATTTGAGAAATGGACGGGCGCGTGTCCACGGCAGACAAGTTCCATCCTGGCTAAAAATAGTTTGTGCCTGGTTTGGGTAGGTTGTGGTACACGTCTAATGACGTCATTTGTGCTTCTTTTTTTTCAAAGGAGTAAACTGACCTTTTCCAAACAGCCGATCTCTGTTTGCCTTAACACAATCATGTTAACTTTATTCCCGATGCATTAAGCCATGATGTAACATCTGTATGTATTATAGCGGCGGTCTGCTGTCTGAGCTGACGGGAACACGGGGAACATAGAGGCATCTGGACTGAAGAGATGAAAACAGATGCGGAGAAACTGTAGTAGGAGAAAAGGGAGATGGATCATCGTTTGTCCAGAGAGAAAAGGCTCCATGTTTCTATGTGCACCGGCCAGTTGAAGAGTCCGGGGTTGGGGGGATTAACGGCTGGGTCAGGGGGGAGGGAGCGAGGATGACTCATACCGTGTGTGCTGATAGTCTGTATGGCCACAGCAATCAGTGTTATGGTGTGTCTGAGGTGGCGTTTCACATAATGTTCCCAAAAACTAGTCCACGTGTTCACCCCTCAGTCCTCTGACCTGGAGATACACAGCCCAGAAATAGAAGTCCTGGTCTCAACTCCAAGACGGACACCGGGGGTGACATGCGATGTGTGTGTGATGTGACGATTTCAGTCAACAACCAACACACGTCAGGGGAGGCTAACACACTAACTGCTTTTACGATTACTGAGGTCATAATAACACAGAGTCATTACAGTCCGCCTGACACACTGCGTCCAGATGAAGGGTCCCCTCTCGGTACTGAATTAACAGCTTGTGTTGTTGTTGTTGTTGTTGTTGCTGTTGTTGTTCAGCCGGACAAACATAGAGCACAAATACTCAAATTATCGTGAACACCTGTTAACACCCCCCGCGCCACCACAACAACAAACGAACCCCACCATCACACTCACACACACTCACACGCAGAGAGAGAGAGAGAGAGAGAGAAAACACACACACACACGAGTCACAACTGAATGACGGCAGGTCGCTATGGAAACTGCGTTACGCTCCGGGCGGTCGGAGGAGAAAACAAGAGCGCGAGGACTCGTTTCGCTTCTCATTTCAGCACCACGCGCATCCTGGACAGCGCCCGAATGAACTCGCGCACAGACTCCAGTCTCGGGAAGCGTCAGAGTCGCATCAGCACCGAGTCGAACCCGAGTGGACAGAACAAACATAAAGCCACCTTCAAGAGACACACACTTTGCAGACCTGACGCTCGGTGGATACCTACGGGTCTATTTCCACTGCCGAGCCAGGAGCCCGTCGCTCCCTCAAACGCCACAGCAACAGGTAAGAGCCATCGACTCTGTAAAGTTTAATAATTCACTTTGGTGCAGCTGCATGGTGCAAAGTGCATATATCGCGGTATTCAGGAGTAGTACTACTTTAAGCTACCACACTTGTCTTCTGTTAACTGAGTTCATCTGGCATCTGTAAATTATGAAGCAACAATAAAAACAACCAACATTTCTGTTAATAAAATGTTCAGTAGTGAAATTCAGATTTTACACAAATATTTGGTAAGAAACAAAATAATAAATTCAGACCTCCATAGCTATAACCTATGGCTGAGGGGAACGGGAGACTATACATTGAATTACTATATAGATAAAAAATCAGGGACACGTTTAATCAGGCAATATGTGCTTTTTCACACTGGACATTATAAAGCTCAAAAACCTCAGTACTTTATTTAGAAAACTCTAGATACAGACAGAAGAAGCCATATAACCAGGCAATAATTGTTTGGTCTCCCGTGTGCTGCTTTATAGAATTTATATCTAAGACAGGAAACAAAGTTTAGAGGGTACTACTACTATTATTGTTATTGTTATGTGTGTGCTTTATATATTGTCCTGTGTCTTTGAGAGCCTGGGATTTGTTGGCTTGTCAGTGGCTATAGATTATGTGTGAGCTGAGCCGATACGCCTGGATGAGTCACTCGGGCTGCAAGTTTGCAGAAGCGTGCGAAAGGGGAGGGGGGAGCTCACAGGGGCCAGCTGGAAAACAGTCCTGCAGTGTCTCTCTGCCTCCTAAACACATTGTTTCACTGTATACATGACCAGTGTCACCATCTGGAACGACGCTTATCACTTCTGGATGTCTGATTACTGTTTTCTACAACTTGAAGTTTGCTTTGTCAGAGTGGAGCACAGACAGATGTGTCATCCACAGCGTTTCTTGTTAAGGACTTTGCATTGTCACACCTACCGTCTATGTCTTCTTGTAAGATACCGTATTTTTTTTAATGGACAGACAGACTGTCTTTTTTCACATGCTTCAAGGTAAAGTGCCCTTTGGTGAAGTGTGTGTGTCACATGGTCTAGACAATTTTGCAAACACACCCTATAATAGACTGTTTGTGGTTGTTACAGACTATAGCCCTCTGATATCTGACAAACTGTTACCAGAAAGCATCCCATTACTGCTCATTAGTATCCCAATGTTTACCCTACTAGCACTGACAAATCATAGCAATCAACAGCATTCTCCTGTAGCACTGAGTGACAACTATTGATTAAACCAAACAATGGATTATAATGGGCTGCTGCGAACCACAGTTCCACACTCAAACATGAGCACTCACTCCCCAAAACACTTTTGATATGCACGCACAAACCTACACTTGATCACATTGCACAGACTCATTTTACAGGCTTAGGTAGGAAAATGTTGTTTAGGGTATTAAAGAATGAGTCTGGCTTTTAAGTGAATGACTGATGGAGTCTGGGTGCAGGATGAGTGTAGAGAATGAGGATGACTGCCAGGAGGGCTGCACACGTGAAAGCCAAACAAAAATAGGTGGCGTAAATTAACTTTGACTTTGTTTTCAGTTTGTGTTACACTTTACAGTAGGTGTTGAATGAAAGGTTGCGTCCCACACACACACGTGAATGTGTGATATACACATCATGTGCCGCACACAGACACAAAACAGAAGTGTGTCTTTAATTAGTGACGTTGGTGTGATTAATGCAGTCTGCCGGTGATGACTCATTCAGCTTAACCCTTCACCCTCTGGTGAAAACAATCAATAAACAAAGATTAAGTCTGGCTTTACATGTAATTCTTATTATTATTATTATTATTATTATTATTTACACAACTAGAATTTTAATTGTTTTTTGTAATGCCGATGTTAATTGAAATACAGAAATTAGTCTAAGAAAATGTAAGTGTAATACACTTCCTCAAATTTTTTTTCCTAGTTGAGGAGTCAAACATTTATGCAAAACAAATCTACATGCTTCACTCCATACGCCAGCTTGTCAACCCAGCAGTCACATTAGCATTGTGGAAAAGCTGTCAGCCAAACTGTGACTTACAGACAGCAGACTGGCGGGGAGTGTGAACAAGTGTGTGCATATGTGTCTGTGTGTATTCAATACATAGCACATATTGTTCTGGAGATGTAATAAACTCGAATTTTCCCTCTCTTCAGGGGAGCAGTATGTCTGAAACCAAATCCAGCCAGCGTTTCCACAGCCTGAATGCTGAGCAGGTGGAGGTTCTCCATCAGGTCCTGTCAGAGGTGGTTCCAATCCACGGACGCGGGAACTTTCCCACACTGGAGCTGCGTCCTCGAGACATCATCATAGCTGTGCGGGCCAGGCTGCAGAAGCAGGGAATCACTGTGAGAGATGTTCGTCTGAACGGCTCCACGGCCAGTCACGTCCTCGTCCGAGACAACGGAACAAGCTACAAAGACCTGGACATCATCTTTGGAGTGGAGCTGCCCAGTCAGGAGGAGTTCCAGGTATGTTATTTCAATTATTAGTCTCATTAGAGGTAAGTACACAAGGCCACTATGCTGTATTAGACTCGAGCATTGATTTAAGTATCTACTCTCTCTAGAGTGCTACAATATTGATTTTTGTGATAATATAGTGATATTGATATAATTTAAATAATGTAATGTAAATAACTATAATTTCCTAGTCAAACATTTTACAATAAGTCAATTAGAGTGATTTTATTTTATTAACTACATTATACAGAAAACTAAACTGCAAGAGTATATTAAGTAATATTAAGTTCACTAATGCAAGCAAAATTGTACTTAAATTGCAGTCATTAGTTGTAGTTGTCATATTGCCCTATGAGGCAAATTGCAATTTGTGAATATGGGCTATACAAATAAAATTTGATTGATTGACTGATATCGACGATATTGTTTTTCTTCCAGGTAATTAAAGAGTCAGTGCTGGGCTGCTTGCTGGACTGGCTACCTGTCAGGGTCAACAGGGAGAGAATCAGCAATGCAACAATGAAGGAGGCCTACGTCCAGAAAATGGTCAAGGTCTTCAATGAGCACGACCGCTGGAGCCTCATCTCCCTTTCAAACAACAGTGGCAAAAATCTGGAGCTCAAATTTGTGAGTGCCCTGAGGAGGCAGTTTGAGTTCAGCGTCGACTCCTTCCAGATCATTCTGGATCGTCTGCTGGAGTCCTACATGCAGCAGGATTCACAGCGCAGAAATAATATGGTGGGTCTGAAGGAGCAGCCTGCAGAGACTCAGAATAAAGACTCGTCCTCTCTGTCCAAACAGGTCCCTGCTCCAGAGACAGAGAGGTCCACTGGCAGAGACACATCCAGCACAGAGGAGGCTCACATCAGCCAGACACAGCAGAGAGACACAGCGCATGAGAAGGAGTCGCAGACAAACCCTTTACAACAAACCCAACATTCAAATCAGACAACACTCTCCAACGTGGAAGATGACAACAAAGAGAAAACACAGGCAGGGCTGAAAGAAGGGTTTGAAGGCAAAGAGAATGTAGATGAAATAGACAACTCTGACCAGACATCCTTAAACCCATCGTCAGAGATAACACAAAGCTGCGAGAAAACGGAAACGCCAACTCAAATCGAACTCAGACATGACCCAGAGCTCGTGGACGAGACCATGTGCTCAACAGAAGTCGAACAGTCACAGGAAACGCAGTCCTGTGAGTGCCAGCAAACAGCCCATTCAAATCACGACGAACTCCCTGTCCAGAAAGAACCATCAAACCATAGAAAACCTCCCGATGAAGATCTCACAGAGCAGACGGAACAGTCCAAGTTGGTAGAAACCTCAAACAATACCAAGACAGAGCCTTTAAACCTGGCAGAAGAATCACCCACTGAGGAGCACTCCGATGAAACACACTCCTCTGAGTGTTTTGACAAAGATCAGAGAAGCAAAGAGGAAGATCAAACTAAACCCATGTCTGCACCAGACACTGTCACATATCCACATGCTGAAGAAGAAACAGAGTTAGCAGATGAAAAATCCTCAGAGAAAGAGACAGGAGAGCAGATACAAGCAGAGAGCAAAAATGACTCTGAATCAAATGAAGTGACAGAGGCAATTCTAGCACCAGAAGCTAAAAATGTAGAAAATACACACGGTATCGATTGTTCCTGCTCCCTCTCTTCCATATCGCTTACATTTCACAACACACAGCCCAGTGGCACACAGGATACACTTGAGATTTGCAGTACAGTGCACACAGAAAACTCAGAAAACTCACCTAACGTACTTGATGCCAATAGCTCTCCAGATACTCAGGATATTTCACCTGCACCACTGGGCCTTGTTGCTGACAAAAAGACCTCCTCCTCTCCCTCCTGTAAGGCCTCTGATAGACTATCTCACATGGTAGTGCTCAAACACTCCTCTCCCAAACCCCCACGAAGGATGTGTCGGAAGGTTACCTCCAGTCCTCATAACAGTCCTGTCTCTGAATGCGAACCTGCCATTGTGCCATGTCCAGATCCAAACCCCTGTTTCAGCCCAGAGCCAGAGATATCTGTTAACCCGGAGAAAACTGCTCCTAGTCCAGAACCTACGACCACCACAACAACCGATAGCTCTACTAAAACAACCCCTGAGGCCGAACCCAACCCTGCCACTAACCCAGATTCAAACCTAGACCTCACCCCAGCTCCTGATCCTGCCCCTGATATAGTCTCCAACTCTGCTGTGGACCCCATCTTTTTACCTCAAGAGTTATCGCCCTCTCTGCCAATCACAGAGGGTTCCTATGAGACAAGTAACAAGAGCTTACCCGAGACACCAACTACACATGGAGCTTTTGATGAGCAAATCCATTCCTCGCCGACAGAAACTGTCTCTACACCGAAGCCTCTTGACTCAGCGGACATTGCTATAGGCTCACACATTGATGAGTCCGGCTCAAACACTCAAGAACCTGTACATACCTCAGATGTTGACTTCAGCGATGAAGATGAAAGTGGGGAGCAAATGACCAAAACGACTGACCTGCATCAGCCAAACAACAGCCCACAAGAGACCACACTCTGTTCACCCTCCCCAACCCACCTTGCCAACCCCCCTATCACCTGTATTACCCCGCCCTTGCTCAGTCTCTCCCCTCCCTGCTTTACCCCCTCACCCCCCAGCCTCAGTCCTCCCCCATGTCTGAGTCCTCCCTCTCATTGCCTCTCATCTCCATCACTGAGCGCAGTGAACCTCGCTACCAGCTTTAGCTCTCCACCTCTGAGTTTTAGCCCTACCTCATCCTGTCTCAGCTCACCTCCCTACCTCACTCCTCCAATGCTCAGCCTTAGCCCTCCTCCACTCTGTCTTACCCCACCTTCTCCCTGTCTCAGCCCTCCCCTCCTCTGTCTCACACCACCTGTGGAGTCAGAGCACATTGTACCTCAGGTATCTTCAGACATGGAGTCTTTGATATTGAGTACTGACAGCGAGGAACCGATTAAAGAATCCTCCCCTCAGCCACAGTTGGAGGATAAAAAGGATCAAGATTATATCTCACCGTTGCCTCAGGTTGCAGAGCCCGCCTCGTTTCCAATCACAATCCCAAGCTCCAACTCACATGTCCTTCCTCATTCTCAGTCAGGAGGCCCAGGGGAATCTGCCCCTCCAACAGCTGATGAGGCATCCAGCTCTGTGCCTGAGTACAAAGAAGCCCCTGAGGTACCTGCAGACATGCCTGAACAGAACAATGTTCCTTGGGCATCTGGCCCAGTCCCTGCTGTCGAGGTCTTGGCAGAGAGCATGTATGGTGACTTTGAGGCGGCCATGGATCACCTGCGCTACCGCCTAATCGCTACCAGAAACCCAGAGGAGATCAGAGGTGGTGGCTTGTTGAAATACAGCAACCTGTTGGTCAGGGACTACCGCCCGGCCAGCGAGACGCAGATAAAGACACTGGAGCGCTACATGTGCTCACGCTTTTTCATTGATTTTCCTGATGTGCAGGAGCAGCAGAGGAAAATCCTGTCTTACTTGAAGAACCACTTCATCGGCGAGGAAAGAAGCAAGTACCAGTACCTGATGACGCTGCGCCGCGTGGTAGACGACAGCACGGTGTGTCTGATGGGACATGAGAGGCGTCAGACACTGAATATGATCACAGTGCTGGCACTGAAGGTTCTTGGAGAGCAGAACATTATCCCCAACACAGACCATGTGACATGCTTCTACCAGCCCGCCCCTTACCTTGCAGAGCACAGTGCCCCTTATCTGGCAGAACCCAGCTACTGCAGCTACTACATACCACAAGGGGGATCAACTCTACTTTACCAACCTTACCCCTTACACCTGCACACGCAGACTGGACTAGTCTAAAGCGCACAAACATCCACTAAAATACACATAACACAATGGAGTAACGGTAAGGCCCTCGCTATGAGGGCAGAGCTGGAGAGTGGAAATATAATCCAGGGATAAACTGTTTGGTCTATAATAGACCTATGGGGTGGGATTGAGTGGGTTTTTACAGTAAACTCCCAGAGTGCTCTGTAAGGTTCTAACATGATTATATGTAATTATCTGGGCTTTGTGGGAAAATAATAATTCTTCCAATATTGTTAGAATTCCAGAAAATGCTGTATGCACTGCATGAGTCATAGTCCTTTGGTCTCCCCGGGAAACCAACTGTGCTGTTGACATTCACACACATGCACGGACACTCACAAACACACACTCACAGACACACACCCACATGTGCATACACACTTCCAGGTTCTTGAATTCTTCTACACTCTTTTCATGTTCTTACTGTGTCGTTCTTAATGGGTTTGTTCAGAATGTGGACCTTGCCTGTGTTTGATATTGTGCATGGATAAGTTAGGACTGTTCTCTCACTGCCAAATACTGTGTGACTACTATGCTTCATAACTAATGTATTGTAACATTGTTATTCCTTTACTGAAGGGGGTGTGTACTGAAAAAATACTGAGGGAAAAGTCTACCGACGTGTACAGTACTTTTATCAAAATTCACACATGCATGCATAACACATGCGCCTAATTAAACATACATACATACATACATACATACATACATACATACATACAGTACACTGTATGCACACAAAGTTAGACAATGCATGATTAGCTAAGTGTATAGATCACATCTGAAGTCAGAGCAAAGGCTTTTATTATGATAAAAAATGTATCTATTTTTGAAAGACTCTCCATTTCAATTCTCAGTGGTAAACAGACTGGTTTGTTCCCACAGAAAAAAAATGCCAACAACAATGCCTTTGCAATAGACTGTACAGTGTATTGATTACAGTATATTGTGTGCAAATGCACTGCATTGTTTTCAGGTAACTCGTGTTAAGATGTAGTGCTTGATTTCTTTCCTCGTGGAGTCTCCTCTGTAATCGTGTGAAGTACTGTACCATCTAGTGTTGGTTTATATCATACTAAAGTTTACGAAATGGAGGTGGCCAGGTTATAACCATCTTTGGGTCGTCCCTAAACATGGCGGATCGAGATCTGTCCAAACGTCACATGACTTGACGTACGGTTCCCTCAGTCATGTGACTGCTCTCAGCGCGAATCAGCCCCCTCTAGTTCACTCAGTCAGAATCAGCAAGTTCGAATCCCCATCAAACCTGTTTGACTCTAAGTTCAAAGCCGTGCAACAGCAACTATGAC
This sequence comes from Trinectes maculatus, assembly GCA_016785345.1. NCBI lineage: Eukaryota > Metazoa > Chordata > Actinopteri > Pleuronectiformes > Achiridae > Trinectes > Trinectes maculatus. The sequence goes on from JAFBJQ010003591.1 coordinate 36,727, forward strand.
CAAAGATGGTTCATTAGGGAAATCAAGTGCCTAAATGTGAGACATCATTGGCATGTCTATCTCACTGCACTGGGGCTGTCATTGGGGTGGGCCTGGGGTTGGGTTGGGTGTGTGTTCAGTTGTTGACCCCTGTTATTGCTGCCCGTTTTGATGTCTTCTTTAATGTAGTCCTTTGTTGTAGTTTGTTCATGTACATTTTGATAAAATAAAGGGGAAACTCAACAAACCTTTGGACATGAGAGTAAGTGAATTCCTTTCATTCCATTTCCACTTTTGCCTAACATGACATGCTGTACAGCTTACGTATGCCCCCCTATGATCCCCCTCTGCAATGATCCACTTAAGTGTGACCATTAATTCACGATGGCGCCCCGGAGAGCGGCCCAGCGCTGTGAAATTCTGCTTGTGCGCGGCCTCTTATCGCAAATCACCAGTCCTCCCGATGTGTTTGGACCCGAATGACGCACAGTCTACGCAACACTGGGCTCAACAGTGTGTAAATGTGAGGAGAATATGGTCTGTGAGGTGTGAGACTATAAAGGGAGACAGGATGGGGCGGCAGAGGATGTGTGTGTGTGTGTGTACGCGTGTGCGTGTGTGTGGCTGTGTGTGCGTGCGTGCTTTAGATGGGAATGTATGTGCAGACGAGGCATCAGGAGGTGCCCCTCTCCACCTATAATTGAAGAGAGCCACAGTATAATGAAACAATAGGTCTCCCTCTTTACTCCCTCATTGCCTCCCCTCTATATACCACTGATAGGTCAGAGGCACATGGGGAGATTAGGCGTCCCTTCCCACAGGGGGGGAGGTCAGGGGGCTTGTGTGATGGCAAGTAGTGGAAGTGCCACACACCATCTATTACAAACAGACTTGCTCCTATGTGCCCAAGGCTGCAAGCATGTGGCTGTGGGAGAGACAGAGCATGCGATCTAAGAGGGTCTGTATCAGTGTCTCACAGACCTCCGAGCCACTCTTGTCCACTTGGGGTTTCCATAGAGACGGAGACAGGCAGCACTGTGGGCGCAGAGAGCATGACGGAAGACAGGGAAGACCCACACAGCGAATGAGGGGGAGAGAGATGAAAACAAAAAGGAAACAGGGACGGGTGGAAATAAAAGAGGAAGACAGAGAGATGGACTGATGAAAAGATCGAGTGGAGGAGGGGGGGGGTGGGGGGGGACAGAAAGCCAAGGACAGTGAGAGAGACGGGGGGGGGGTATAGATAAAACGAGGCGAGGGGAACAGGGGAGTTGATGGGGAGAGCGTGGGAGGTTGTCAGGCCCTCAGTCACAGGGGAGTCACTGTGAGGTGGCTGCAGTGACGGCAGCAGTGATGTCAGAGCAGACACACACACACACACACACACACACATATACACACACACACACACCAGTGGTGCACATACACAGCTGCGTGCACATTAATTTTCCTAATGGCCTGCCCATCGTCCACCCTCAACAAACAAACTCTCAGAGACAAAAACAGGACATCGCCCACATTTCTCTTTCTGTCTTTCTCTCAGTATCATCTGAATAATTGCAGAGGTTCAACAATCAAGCTGTTGTTTTTTATTGTTGTTTGCACAGCGTTATAATAAAATAGTCTCATAGTCTCAGCAGCATAAAACAGCAGCTTCAAGTTAGAGTTAGCAGAAGCTTAAAGGATGAAACATGTTGCTCCAGTGTAAATCAAGGTGATTTAAGCTGCCGGCAAATATATTTCTACCCATTCATCCTTCTGTCCAGATGAATTCCCTGTGTAACTGTCTGTCAGTTACCTCTGTAAAGTGCCACATGAGAGCTATGTTTGTGAGTGCGATCCTAACATTAACCATTAAATAAATACACAACACGTAATGACATACAGTTCATACACACTGTAGTCAGTTTGTGAGGTTTCATGCTCCTTTGCAGGCAGAATTGATTTATTTCTTAACCTGTGACTGATGAACTCCATCTCATTAAATGCCTGCGTATTCACTATTCATCATTTTTCATTCACTACAATCTCCCCCTCCCCTTCTCGTCCCTCCCCTCCCCCTCCCCTCCCCTTAACCCATACCACCCACGTCCTCTACCTTTCTGCTCACCCCCTACTCACCGTGTTCCTCCCACCCACCTGCCCCCTTGACTGCTATGACTCAGTCCTCTTCCCACTGAGGGTACAAGAGGATAAAAACCTCGATGAAAAACAGCCAAAAGCCATTTTACTCAAAGAAATGGAGCAATTTGTAAGAAGAGTGGCTGCTGCATCGTTAGTTTAAATGTACCTGCTCCTCTCCCACACACACACACACACACACACACACACACACCCATCCAATCCCCCTGCATCAAAAACACTCACACATACACACAATCACCCCCACACTGAAACGGATACACTCTTACTTTGTCCACTAATTCATCCTTAAAAGCAAAATTGGGGAGGCAGCGAGCGGTGTTTCAAAAATAGTTTTTCATCTCTCTAGATAGAAGTCTGTGTCGTCACGACGCTGTGACATGGATGAATGATTTCTTAAAGGCGAACTTGCCAAATACATGAATCAGAAAACCTTGGAAAATCAAACCTGTCATTCATTTGACTTTGGCTTTTCCCTTGCAAGTTTAACCCATCCAAGCTATTTCCAGGCTCCGATTGTTCAGTAATTACTTTAACTCTGCTTGCATCAGTCCAAACAGAGCACTGATGCAGAGTGTAGTGTGTACTGAATGCTGTCTGTGCTATCTGTCTCTGCATTCAACACACCCACTTTGGAACCCGTGTGTCAGTGACACCTTCCTTTGTCAATTATGAAAACTAAATGCAGCATAGTGGATTATAATGTTTGCAATGTGACAAAGACACAGGATTACATCACAGGTGATTCATCAGGTGAGCAGAAATTTACTGCAGAGAGAGGGTTACTATTTGGTGAGAAAGGCAGCACAGCTGTGTTACAACTCGCTGATGCGGCAGTTTACCAGCCATTTACCAGCACACAGCTAACAGTGTTTATTACAGTGATTTATGCCAACAGTTTTAAATCCAGCCAAAAGCTGAGCGGCTATGACCACAGATCAGGGTGATGGTTTGCCCAGTTTTGTGACAACAGACCCAAGGGGATGCTGGGATGTGTTTAGGGCTCACTGTCACTGCGTGGTCCATACAGGACCCAGACTTAAACCCCAGACAATATCTGTGAAGGGAACTGCAGGTGGCAGTCCGCTGACATTCCCATCACATCTGGTAGAGTCTGAGAGGCTCTGACACAGAGAGCAGGTTAAACTGGCCAAAGCCAGGGCTTCTTCTCAATGGCAGGATTCAGCTTTAAGTTTTAAAAACATTAGTTTTTTTTTCAATTTGACACAGTGTATCAACGAGAGTGGTTTGCTGGACGAAAACGTAGCTCTTACAATTGACTGTACATATAAGCGTGAGGGGTCTCATTATTTTAGGGAACATTTTAGCATATATACATTACATATATATACACATGGGGGGGGGGGGGGCCAACACACCCACTTTGGAACCCGTGTGTCAGTGACACCTTCCTTTGTCAATTATGAAAACTAAATGCAGCATAGTGGATTATAATGTTTGCAATGTGACAAAGACACAGGATTACATCACAGGTGATTCATCAGGTGAGCAGAAATTTACTGCAGAGAGAGGGTTACTATTTGGTGAGAAAGGCAGCACAGCTGTGTTACAACTCGCTGATGCGGCAGTTTACCAGCCATTTACCAGCACACAGCTAACAGTGTTTATTACAGTGATTTATGCCAACAGTTTTAAATCCAGCCAAAAGCTGAGCGGCTATGACCACAGATCAGGGTGATGGTTTGCCCAGTTTTGTGACAACAGACCCAAGGGGATGCTGGGATGTGTTTAGGACTCACTGTCACTGCGTGGTCCATACAGGACCCAGACTTAAACCCCAGACAACGTCTGTGAAGGGAACTGCAGGTGGCAGTCCGCTGACATTCCCATCACATCTGGTAGAGTCTGAGAGGCTGTGACACAGAGAGCAGGTTAAACTGGCCAAAGCCAGGGCTTCTTCTCAATGGCAGGATTCAGCTTTAAGTTTTAAAAACATTCGTTTTTTTTTTTCAATTTGACACAGTGTATCAACGAGAGTGGTTTGCTGGACGAAAACGTAGCTCTTACAATTGACTGTACATACAAGCGTGAGGGGTCTCATTATTTTAGGGAACATTTTAGCATATATACATATATAAGGCAGAAACAATAGATTCTTCTACCAGATCATCATCAGGTCACAGGTGATGGTCAGATTTGTGTATTTGAATGTGCATGTGTTTGTGTGTGTGTGTGTTTGTGTGTGTGTGTGTGGGGGGGTGTTTGTGTGTGCTGATGTTTATATCTGTGATCCATAGCACTGCTGCTGTCTGCTGTGAAGCATGTATTAGCAGGGGAGTGGAAGAGGAGGGGAGTGCGTGTGTGTGTATGTGTGTGTGCGTGTGTATGTGCACTGATTGACGTCACAGACGCCCACTCATTTCCATGTTGTCTGCGTGTGTGGAGAGAATAGATCCCCCATCTGCATCCAGCTCTTCTCCCCCTGCACCCTTCCCCCCCCCCCCCCCCCCCCCCCACCTCCTCCCACCTCCCAATACTTTCCCTTCCTCTCCTTCTCACCCTGCCGCTTCACATTCACTCGCTCTCGTACATCCCAGCCCCTCTGAGTGCAAAGGGCCTGGAAGATTAACAAGACAGTCGAACACAAACAGTTTAAGGCAGACAGCCACATCCTTTTAGAGTCGGATGCTGGGGAACCTTGCAACCAAACATCTGTTCATTTCGAACATCCCTCAGGTGCAGTGTGGAGGGATATGACTACATTTACCAACAACTGTGTGTGTGTGTGAATGCGTGTGTTTGTTTGTGTGTATGTGTGGGGTGGGGGTGCAAAAGTGTGGCATTCCTTCCACAACAAATGCTCGTCCACTTTCACACGCGAGTATCCCTGGTGACGACAGGACATCATTTTAATTCTCTTCCTCGTAAAAGGTCATCTCATCCTTTACACACAACGTTTGCCTCCCTCCCCCTCTTTGTAGTACGCACACCGACAGACATGGGGAGGTGTGGGCGTGTGCAAGCACGCACGACAGCCCCTCACACGCACACACACACACAAACACTCGCTCACCCCTCCTTGGTGAGCCCTTGACCAGAATGATGTGGATGGTGGACTAAATGAATGGATGAGTGCGGGGAGGAGACAGGGGGTGGGAAATGACTGAATGGGAAATGTGCATGGATAAAAGGAGAAAATGGGCTATTTTAGTCAACATATTATAAGGCATCAGAGGGATCAGGCTGAACGCTGCATGGGGGTTTGTGCATGGCTGGGGCACAACTCCCTTGTGATTACTCAGGCTAGACAGTGAAAGGAGACAGATGAGGATGAGCAGCAGAGAGGAGACGCAGGCGTCCTGGCAGAATGTCAGGCAGACAAACATTCAGTTAATACAGATAGGCAACAAAGCCTTCACAAAGCAAATGTATATTGATACTGGAGTAATTAGCTCTCTGATGTCAGTGAGTCTTGGGGGGGGGGGGGGGGGGGGGCACCGGGGGACGTCTGCTGGGGTGTTTTAGTCTGGATCACAGCCATCAGAGAGTCAGAGGGCTGATCACAGGATGAATGGATGAATGGATGGATCGGTGAAAAAGAGTGCACAGATGAAAGAAGGTGGCACAGAGAGAGGGGACATCTTCAACTTCCTCCCAGATCAATATGTATCATCTTTACTTTTTTTGGCACATCACTGCATATCGTCAATAGATGTCGAGTCATAGCCTGGGACCTGCTCTTAACGGTAACGTTACCAGGTCAATATATCAAACAGATGATGCCAGGGAAGAGGATTAAAGATGACGTATGAAGGTAGATGAAAGCTCAGAGGGACCCATTCATGACCCATCCACTTATGATCTGCCTTCTATTAGTCAGTGGTTCCGTGCCATTTACAAATAAAATGGTTTTAATGTGGCAGCCAGTAAGATGTGAGGTTCATTAAATCCACAATGTGCCACGAGCATATGAGCACGGCTCCCCCGGTTTGCAGGGGGAAAGGGATAGGGCGATGCTGCCATCTAGTGGGCAAGCGGTGCAACAACGCTGTGCACACACCAAAATATCGACAAAATGGAGCCCGGTGCTCGGCCATGACAATGCAGGTCAGAGGTGCAGCAAGTGCCGCACGGGGAAGGCGGAAGTAAGGTCAAAAACGAGCATAGCGTCACCTGCTGTGGAAAATGCAGCGCGTGCTCCACAGATAAACAGATAAACAGACAGGAACAGCTGGTGCACAGCAGGAAGCAGAGGGTCAGCTGCTGCTGCTGCTGCAAACCAGACCTTTATTTAAAAAAAGAATAATATCACACAGGAGGGTGCACTTCATCCTCACTATATCATTACACATTGCCTGTATGCTTATTTAACATCCAGCAAAATGACGCTGCAGCCCGGTGGACTCCACCAAACCCACACACATACATGTATACACACAGTCAGTGCTGGAGGGTAGAGCACACACACACACACACACACACACAGAGAGAGAGAGAGAGAGTCCAGTGAAAGCCTATTCATCCTGTGTTTGCTTAATAGACTACCTGCATTCTCTCATGCTCGGCCCTGCCAGGCGTCCACCGCCAACCGATGCTCGCTGCTTTGTGTGCAACGGTTAAACAGAGAAAAAAAAAGCTGGTGAGATCTTGTTGGAGGGTTGAGGTTGATTTGGGTCACAACTCTCATGCTGGAGTTCATGGACAGTTAAATATGTATATGTGTGGAGTCTGAAGGGGAAGGAAGAAGCCTGGTAGACAGGAGCTGGTTGGTCCCAGCCTCCACAGGAGAGGAGTCACAGAGTGCTTTAACTTCCTGCAGCTACACTCGCCTACAAGACAGCAGCATTAAATATGTAGGCTTCATACTTACGGCTGGTTTACTCCCAGTCACTGGTTCTGATGTCCTTGACTTCAAACTTTGAGGGATTCACAAGAAGTAGGAGTCATTCTTTCTGATGATAAGTAAGAGAGTGGATGTCTCACATTTCGACACACCGGCCTTGAATCTTGGATCAGCGTCTCAGATCGTGACCTTTTGCGTCCCTGACCTCACCCGGTCACCGCAGCTGTTTAGATGAATCCCAACACTTTGAAGATGTGGCTCTAAATCCTCAGCTGACTGAGGGATAAATTTCAAATGAAAAGTCGTCTCTGTGTCCCGAAGCACACCTCGTTTCATTTCAGTTCACGGCTTTAGTCTGAATCCTGTTCATAGGAGTTCCACTGATATGAAATGAATACGATCGTGCACTTTTCATATCTGATTACACATCTCCTTGTATAGATGAACTGTGGAACACTCTCTCTCATGTGGTCAGTAATGTAGACACCATATAAGTTCTGTTGGAGCAGGTTTTCAAGCTGCAAAGAAGTAATTTAATTCAATATATTGTTCCATTAACAAGAGTGGTGAAGATTTATTTTATGAAAACTAAACCGTCACTGACATTGACTTTACTTACAGATGCATGTTGGTTTCTCTTTGTTATAATTATTTATCATATGATATTAATTCCTTGAAAGAAGCAAACTCGAGACAGCAGATTCGAGGAAAATTCCCAGGACTTCTTTTTATTAAGAGAATTTCAGAACATAAGAGAGGGACCAGACACCTGCATTTGTCAGAGAAGGTTTCCAAATTCAATTGTTTTAAAAAAACCAGAGTGTTTAGAAAAGCCGACGTGACAGCGCGGATGGAGCAGGAGCTGTTTTACACGCAGGGTCGTCTAGGAGACGGGTCAGAGGCAATCGCTGTTCCCGGAATGTTTCGCATGTTCGTCTTCCTCTTTCTTATGGACAACACTCTTCAACACGCTTTTTTTAAAAGTACGATTTAAATGAAAAAAAAAAAACAAGACCAGGAGACAGATGCAAAGGGAACTCACTGCACATTTAGAGGTCTAAAAGAATCACCCACATTAACATGGCTAAACCGTTAATAAAACATGGATAAAGGCTGAACTGTAGGGGGAGGAAGGTCTAATCTGTGGAGGAAGAGGAGGGGAGGGGAGAGGAGATCAGGGAGCGGCGGAAAAACACAGGAATACACAACTCACAACATAGCCAATCCGGCAGGGACACACTTTCTACACCAAACAAGCCTTCAACAATCATGAAATGCCATTTAAAAAAGATTTTAGTGTGTTCATCTTGCTTGCAGACACTTGATATGACCACTGCAAATCTGCAAGGCGCTCCTTAATCAGCTTTGCTTTTTGTGCTAAAAATCTGTACGGATACTTATAAAATCATTGATAAAAATATTCCTCTGTTAACAATACGCCTTGGAGGGAAACCATGTGAGAGACTTGGGGGTGGGCTGGCTGGCTGAGGAGGGGTTGGGGCGGGTGGGGCTGAGGGGTAGGGGGTTGTAGAGGCGGAAGAGGAAGCTTGGGCAGTGGTGCTACTCGGACTTGGCCTCTTCCTTGGCCTCCTCGGGGGCTGCCTCCACCTGTGGGACAGAGAAGATGCAGAGAGTCAGGGGTTTTCACAGTGTTATGATGAACTCTGACCCCTCCTGCAGACCAGAGCGTCCTCGTCCACTCACCTCGTTGGTCTTGGCCTCTCCATTCTCAGAGTGGTTTTCCTCGTTTGCCTCTGCCTCTGCGTTCTCCTTCGCCTTCTTGGTCTTCTTGTCCTCCTTCTTATCGTTCACAGCCTTTTCTTTCTACAGTGGTGACACGACAGGAAGTAGAGTAAGCAGGTGTAAAGCATGCACACACTCACAAAACCTGTGCACAGGGTGGCGTTGGCGTCAGGGCCAGTGTCTCGTACCTTCGCTGCCTTCTTCACCCTTGGTTCAGGCTTAGGTGGGGACGGTTTCTGTCAAAAGACATGCATATCAATGAGGAAACAGCTACACTTATCGGCAATTTACTAATTTCTCATATTTTTGAATGCACTATGGGACTTTGGCTTCTATGTGACATTTCCCCTGTCACAGTACCAATGTCTAAAATGTTCCCTAAAAAGAAGCCTCTTTGATTAAAGACACTCTCAAAAGGTTTATAAATAATTAAATGTCCTTCAAATGGTTAATTAAGACACTATTAAGAAATGCAAAGTGAGGTGTCTAAAGGGCCTCTATTACACTGCCTATTGGTTGTCATTCAATATTACATAGATGTTATGCAAATGTTTTCAGTGATTGCTCCTGCAGTTTGAACTTCTTACTTCTTACATTTACAAGTCAATTTTAACGGTTTGATTTATTTTACATGTGTGTTTATATCCACTTCTGTGGTTTTAAATATTATGCAATGCACTATATTAATAATATAAACAGTAATTCTGAAGCCTTGTAACTTAGTATTAACAAGTTTTAAACCAAAGTGAAAATCTCTATTTGATTTGGGGTCTGTTGAGCATTGTTTACTTTGATCAAGTTAGGTCCACGTGTATCCACTTTTGAGGATTACACTGTGTTTGACACGTTAACTGATCTGCATCTGTTAATGTAAATCAGTGGAGTGACACTGTATGCATATTCTTACCGCTGATAACCGAGCTGATCTCCTCTGGGGCTGGAACACAATAAAGAAAGTTAACAAGGGGCTTTTATTTTGAACGAGACTGTGACCAGGAAACACACGTTTGACCTCAATGCTGAAGTACTTTCTTTGAGACGGGCCCCACACACATCCCACATACTGATTAAAAATGACTGAAATCACATGTATGGGGTGCTGCTTGGTGGTTTTCCACACTCACCTCCTCCCTTTCTCCTGTTTCTGCTCCCTGAAGAAGAAAAGCAGAAATAAAACCAGTTAAAATGGAATTAAATGTCACGTGAGGCATCATGATGAGTTCACGGTGTTTACATTAACAGGGAGCAGCTAGTAAATGCTTCAGTGGCACATTACGGATTATTACAGACACGCTGAAAAAACTTTTTAGTTTCACATGAAAACAAAATTTTATTTGAAATACAGGTAAATTTAAGTGACTGGAGCCGGGGGCTGTGGGGGTAATGCATGAGTTGAGGAGCAGGCTGTGAGAGCGCAGCCATGCGGGCCTCTGGGGCCATACACCGAGGGCCCGGGCCCTGCGTTCCCCTCTCACTCCCCCATCTCTTTCTCCCATTCAATGCATGAAGCTCACATTTGAAAGCTGGCGCGGGAGCCTCGGAGAAGGGGGAGGGACCTGCCGAGGCTCACGCGCGCCACCCGGCGGCAGAGCCCCGCCATCGCAGCCATTTGGGACCGCGAACAAAGAGAGAAAATATATAATTTTATCAAAACGCCGCGGCGAATGTTTGTTTTTGCGGTCAAAATGCAAAGTAAAGGCACTGCGCCATTTTCTGGCGCCACTTTCGGCCGGTTTGGGGCCGTAGCGGCGATAAGCGAAGCGTTTGTTCTCGGTAGGTCGGCGACGAAGGTGGACAAGAGCTGCAAAGCATGGCTGCTGCTTGTGCTTTAACTGCATGGAGACCGAGAGAGACTTCTGACTGCCCAGAGGACAGAGCCCTCACATGGACTCCGCTCACACAGGCCGCGTCCCGCCGCCAAAATATTCACCGCGACACGCAAAAAAATCTACCGCATGTCCGGAAAACAGGCAAAAATTACCGGCGACGTACAATGGCTACACGTTGCGTTATAATTAAGTAATGTCTCAGAGGGATGTCTCCACAAGCGTTTGCATTGCATTCAGAGGCGATACCCGCCTCAAAGTATTTTTTCGAGGTGTACAATACGTACCTTTCTCTTGGGCATGTTGATCTCTTGGAGGTTCTCTTACAAAGACAACTAAAAACTGTCTTTCTGAGCGGCTTCAGTGCATGTGAAGACGAGTGTCTCCCTTATGCTCGGCAGTGTAGTAAACACACTGGAACAGAGAGGCGAGTGGTTGAATGGGGGGAGGGGTGCGGCTACAGGCGTGATTGATAGGCCCTCGGCCAATCAGGTGACGCCATTCGGGGCCGCAGCACACTCGGAATCTTGGAGCCGGTGATGTCCTGGGCTCTTCATGCAGGAGGAGATGGAGGAAGCGGCCGAGAATGAAAGGCTGCGCTTCACACCGCCTCCAAACCAGCCTGTTTATTTACCGTGCTAGCGGCAGGGAGCTAGGCTAACACCGGGCTACGTGCCTCGGTGGGAAGCCGTCCCCCCGCGCTGGCTCTCGTCTAAAGGCCGGAGCTCACATCAGCTGCAGCCAGCGAGGAGACGTGTCTCCATAAATTCACTTGGTGTTTCAGTCCAATATGGCGCCCACTCCTCTCCGACACATTTTTTTTGTTTGTCAGTCTGCTTTCCTAAATTCGTTAGAGGGGAGAAGCCGTTGCGTCGTCTGCCCCAGACGCCTGCAGGGGGAGCCCGTGTGACGAGCGTGGCTGCTGTAGTCGTCTCCACCAGCGGCTGTGCTGGTGTTACACAAAGCCCCCGCGAGTGGCCAGACCCACGGCACGTCCCCACACACACACACAGCGACACGCTGCCGACACCTGCAGCCCGGCAGCCCGGCTCTGAGTGTCACACAGCGGCTCCGTGGTAAAACCGAGCCTCTCATAGTGTAGCCATCATGAGGCCTGACACCCCCCCCCCACTCCCACCCTCTCTCTCTCTCTCTCTCTGTACGTGTCTCTACACAGACACAGAGAGAGAGAGAGAGGAGGAGAGAGAGAGAGAGTGTGTGTGTGTGTGTGTAAGGGGCGGGGAGGCGGAGGAGGAAAGCTAAGCTCCATCCAGTGCTGTGGAGCGGAGTGTTTCCACAGACAGTCCCCGCCGCCCGCTGCCGCTGCACACACTGTGATTCCAGCCGGGGAAGTTTGTTGCTGTCGTTGCTGTTGTTGTTGTTCGGCGTCCCTGCAGAGAGCAGGACAACCGATCGCTGACCGAGCGGAGCCGCGTGAGCGTCAGGGATTTAAACATGGTGATCAAAGTGTACATAGCATCGTCCTCTGGATCCACCTCGGTAAGGGACAAAAGAGAGGCACTGTTGGTTTGCTGTAGAGAGAGGAGGAGAGAGAGAGAGAGAGTGTGTGTGTGTGTGTGTGTAAGGGGCGGGGAGGCGGAGGAGGAAAGCTAAGCTCCATCCAGTGCTGTGAAGCGGAGTGTTTCCACACACAGTCCCCGCCGCCCGCTGCCGCTGCACACACTGTGATTCCAGCCGGGGAAGTTTGTTGCTGTCGTTGCTGTTGTTGTTGTCTGGCGTCCCTGCAGAGAGCAGGACAACCGATCGCTGACCGAGCGGAGCCGCGTGAGCGTCAGGGATTTAAACATGGTGATCAAAGTGTACATAGCATCGTCCTCTGGATCCACCTCGGTAAGGGACAAAAGAGAGGCACTGTTGGTTTGCTGTGTGCGTTCAGCTGCATGTGTGCGCAGCATCCAGGTCGCTACGCAGCTGAACTCGTGTTGAACTCGGGGACTGATGTCCAGCCGGCTGTCCTGCTCTCAGCCTGGAGTGGCCTGACTCATCAGCGAGCCTGCGTCTCTGTCCTCCGTCCCACTGTGGACACAGAGGGAGCGTGTCCCTGTCCTCCCCTCTTGTCTCTATGTAAAACTTTGTCTCAGACGCAGACAGGAAGTTTGAAGTGGGAAACCGAGTAGACACATTTCTCGATGTGCTGCTTCCTGGTATGACAGTTGATTTAGGCTGAAAACAGGAAATGCATCTGGTAAACTATAAAAAAAAATCAATGTGCCTAAAGTTACCCACCCTATCTCCTGATGCCTGGACAGACAGCTCGTGGGTTTGATACTGCTGTGATCTGCCTTCCTGTATAAACTCTGGTGTTTGAATGCTTTGCTTCAGTGTGCTGCAACTTGAAGGAACTCCAGCTTCATATTTGTCAGCTTCTTCCAGAGTAGAGAGGAATGATGGTGATGCAATTCTCCAGGGCCCGTTTTCAGCAATGCAGCTGCAGCCTAGAAATACTTAAGCACTGTTTAAGGACTAACTGGAGGTCTGGATCAGCACAGACACATACTGTAATACAGCAGACACTCACTAACTCTCCCACCCAAACGTTGTTATAAAAAGGCCACTGAGATGTCATATCCTGTTATTTACACCACCTTTACCTTCATTAAGCAGCTTACACAGGGTGGAAATGCTCAGACACAGAGCATCTCTCACTGGACAGCACCGAGCTGCCTAATTGCCCTGACAGTAATTGACATTAACAGCAACTCAGCAGCAGCCCTGTCACCGGACGCCAGCTTCCTGTGAAGTGGGAGCAGTCAGAGTTTAGAGCCAGTGATGCAGACTGTTTTGGAGCCAGTCTGGGAAAATGCACGTATTGATCCGTTTTCACTCCAGCCTCCCAGAGTTAGAGGACAATATTATGTAAATGCTTCTCACTAAGACCTATGCACACGTTATCCTCTGCATTCTGCATCCTGTTGTTGGAAAATCAGCAAAACGTTTATCCACTCCAGTAGTGTAACTCAGTCATTTAGAGATGGGATCTGCTATCACATTACAGTGTTTATAGCACAAGATGTATGTCTGATTTGCACTGCTTTGCCGTGTCTGTCCATGATGACGTGAGAACAAGACTGTGTTTGGTGAAATGAAGTCCATTTGCTCCTGTATGATTGTCGAAACTCTGCCCTCAGTAATCTTGCAGTTTGATTTCATCAGTGTAACACAATGACATTTGCATTCCACCACTTAAGCATGTGAGTGGAGCAACAGCCAAAACAGTGAGACGAGTAGGAGGATTAAAATTTAATGTTTAGGCTTATGCTTGATATGATGGCAGGTCAGTGTAGCCAGTCAGCCGGATGTGTCAAATCCAGCAGTTCACAGGCTAAAACCAGTCAGCAGTGACTTTTAGTTCTGTTATAGTGTATAATAATAGTGTATTGTTGATTTTGTGCATAACGTGATTCAGATAACAGTAAAATGTTGTAAAGATCAGTTAGAAAGAAGTACAGTGTGTTAATAACTGGCAGCTTTCTGTAAACCTGATTGGTCCTCAGCATTTCCCTTATGCAGATATGGTGAATATGGGTTGGCTGTGTTCGCTCTTCCTCTTTCCTACAAGTAATAAACGTTATCTTCGTGCAGCCTTAAAGCTGCAGTGTTAGGAATATACTGTAACACATATACCTTACAGTACAAATCACCACAGAACTACTCACATGTTAACACTGTGTGGAATCAAGATCAACAGAGACACTGTGCCTCATACCAGGTCCTGAGGTTACACACATATATGTATACACAATCATGTATGTGTGCAGTGACTAAAGAGGACAGTTTATCTATTGCCACAGTAAACACAATGAAAGTCTGCACTAGAGAACTTTCTGTTGAGACTGTGCACTGGTGGCTTATCTCTGTAGTCAAGTCCTAGCCATGCTACCATATAATTTCAGGCTCTTCCTGCTCTATAGGTCAGATAAGGTGAAGGTCACAGGTTAATTTCCAACATAAATCAGACTTAATCTAATCAAGACAAAATGTTTAGCCTTCACAAAAACACTGGGCTGGAGCTGGCTAATGTTTCCTTGGCCCAGTGGTCATTTAGTCTTACAGTATCTATGAGCCTGTGCTGTGTGGCAGTGCATCGGATAAATGTCTGCCGTTGTCTGACAGATGCTGATGCCAGAGTTCAGACCGTTTTCAGGGACAGATCAGGTCTGAATCTGATCTCATTGTCCTTCCGCCACACTCCCACGTGATGATGATTGTGTGGAATGTGAACCTAACAACACATTTTGCTGATTCATTTTCCACAGTTGCACTCTATGCATTACAAGTGAGTCAAAATGTCAGAAGAAATAATGTTCGGTGCAACAATATACTGTATATGTTCCACTAAAACCTGCCTCCGACCTATTGTTGCCCCATGTGAACAACAGAAAATAAATGTAACCTAATAGATGACTGCTGTTTAAAATAGAAGGAGGGGAAATGATGGAAATATCAATCTGAAACTTAAGTGGTGCAGATCATATTGATGCAGGAATTAAAATAAAAAAAAACATGTGACCATTCAGCCTTTCTTATGCATGTAAATCATTCAGTCGTGCTGCAATGCTTCCATGGGTGTGTACAGGCAATGACGTGGGCGTCTGATGACAAAAGTGAAGCTCCAGGTCACTGCTGACAAAACGGAAACCAAGCTATTTAAACCAGGGAACATTTGAAATCCCATTAGTGAACTCATATGTGACTGCCAATTACCTGGCAGCATTTTCACATTCCTGCTTTATTACATGAGACTGAGAAGCAGCCTCAGGATTCACCATCTGAATGTGTGCACTAAATACAGTGGTGGATCAACTGGCATAACCTTGGCGTTTTCATCTACAAAACAAACACAAAGACAATGTTTACCATCTTTTGCATTATGTCAAGATCACTGTCATACATTTGCATTCACAAATGATACAATATGTAAATCAGTGTGAAGTATCTATTTACTATCAGCCGACTTGACTCATTCAGCAGCATTCCAGATAGTCAGGGGTTGAATAATAGTGACAAAAGCCAGGGATTGTCTATTTTCTACCAATAAAAAAAGGGAGGGGGGTCATAAGTCACGCTGAAGACACCACAGAGCAAAGCAAATGACAAACAGGGTCCAAGCTGAGAGTCTCATTGTGCAGTTACTGTTAGGGGCAGATGGTGTGTGGCCAGTTTGCCCTCCAAATTAATTTTGCTTGGCAACAGCACAATGCAGGCTTGTTGGGAGGAAGGTTGGGAGGCAGATCCTTCCGTCAGGGAGATAGCTGTCATGAGGTGTGACGGGTCATAGGGAGTGTGAGCTCATGGCGTTCCACTCGTCTGCTTTGTCCCAGGCAGGTGGACAGAGAGCTGGTTATTAGGACTTTGGCCCTGGGAGTGCAACTGCTAACAAAGAAATCAAACTGTGCCGCAGCTAATTTACATGCAGCCAGCTCCCTCATTTCCATGTCTCAGTGTTGTCTCAGCAGATGGTTGTTCAACAGTCTACCTGTCTGCCTGTCTACCTGTCTGCACACCATTAAACCACACTGGGTCGGCTGACAGGAAGAATCAATCCATTATTCCATTTCTGACTGGATCATGTTTGTGCCATAAAGGGGGTAGATCCTGATTGTAAGTGTGTGTGTTTGTGTGTGTGTGTGTGTGTGTGTGTGTGTGTGTGTGTGCGTGTGCGCGCGCGCAGCACACTATGACTCTACGGCTCTATGACTGTGTCTCCACGCAGCAGGCCTTATTTGGCTCGTGTCTGACCAGTTACCTCCTCCTGAGGAGTCTCAGAGGAGCTCTTGTTTCCGTCGGCCCTTGTAGGGCCATCCTGCCTCCTGAACACACCCGCTGACAGCTGATTGGACCACAGCTTCATACACTACATCACACATGCACACCCTGGTAGACAGAGAAAGATGCAGGAATAACATATACAGTCAAACACACAGAATATGTTTATTCTGTAGTATCTTGCTATATGTGACTGATACCCTCCGATATAGCATCTCAAGGGCACGTCAACAAACTCATCTGTGCAGATGTTGTTGACTTTGCTATATAAAAGTGATCGGTCTGGATATTAATCATATGCTTTGCATCACAAAATGTATTGAAATGACTGGTTTCAACATTTAATTGATATTTTCTGTTGGAATGGAAAAAGTATTGTTAAAGTCCAATCTCTGGTGTTTACCTGCAGGTAAAACTCTTAGTTTTGTCTGACCTCACCATCCACAATACTCCTGTTCCACTTCATTCACTTGTCAGCAAGTGAGTGGTAACTTGGTAACCGAGCAGCTTTGCCATATCTGTCGTGTAATTACTCATGGCTGAAAAAAAAACCCCATCTAACCAACAACTTCCCCTCTCGCCTCTCCTCCACATGCAGATCAAAAAGAAGCAGCAGGATGTCATGGGCTTCCTGGCAGCCAATAAGATCGAGTTCGAGGAGTGTGACATCGCGGCCAACGAGGACAACAGGAAGTGGATGAGGGAGAATATTCCTGAGGAGTCCCGGCCGGCCACAGGAAACCCGCTGCCCCCACAGATATTTAATGAGAGCAAATACTGCGGGGTGAGACAGTCACACAGTCAGTTGCCATGAGCTGTTTGCACATGGCTGTTTATGTTCTCATCGATCACATGTCCTCCACAAATAGAACACAGAAATTAGACCATATATTCCAACCCACAAACAGGGCCTTTATGTGCACTGTATATATGCACCATGCACCATCATCAGGGTGGGGGGAATTAATTAGCATACCAACCGAGGCTCATTTTTAATGCCATTCATACCATGTGACTCTCGTCTATGACTCATAGACTAGCATAAGCCTTAACAGTAATTGTAATGATAAGTTTACAGTCTGCTAGAGAATGTTGAAATCTTGGCTGGTTGAGTAATTTACAGGTATCTTGGGATACACAGCTACAAACAGGGATCCAGACAAAGCTGATGAGATATGTTTTCAGGTTCTGGGTTTTTCAGAGGCTGGGTGGAGTCCTGGACACATGACATCAGCCTGGCTACAGTGCTGCTCAGACACACTCCACCATCTACCCTCATGCTCCATCCTGTCTTACTCCCATTAGGTAGAGAAGACACAAAGGCCTTAGCCTGAGAGCACAGAGCCATCATGCAGCTCAGATAATGAATGACTACCAGTAAAGTCGCACACGCAGGATGGACTATATTGACTGTCCCAGACGGTGTTGTCAGCTGTGTCCCAGTATACCTGCCTGTGTAGTGTCCCTCTGAATAAACATCTGTTTGTGTCTACTGGTGTGGGCATGTGGTACGGGAAGGGGGAGAAGGAGGGAAGCAGACGGAGACTAGTGAGCAGTAGATTCTGAGCACAACCACGACCGCTTCTCACACACATGTGGCATTTGCTGTCAGACGCTGCTCCAACTTGCATTACCATTTCTTACCACTGCTTATGCTGCTGCTCAGGTTTAAACAAAGCGATCTGTTGCACGTCCTGCATCTCCTCTATCCTCCATCTACAGCTCTTTATTGCTTCTTCTTCTTCTTCTTTCTCAGAACTATGAGGCCTTCTTCGATGCCAGAGAGGATAACGCTGTGTATGCCTTTCTGGGGCTGACCGCTCCCCCGGGCTCTAAGGTAAGCCTCTAAACACAAACACATGCTGATAGCTGTACTTTCATTGCACTGCATTCCTACGGCTTCACCATATTTCCTGTCAAACTGGCCTGTGTCCCTGAATATATATTTATTCTAACAGCCTGGTATCTGTGCTGAAAACACACATATTACATAATACATCTGTTCATGATAATCTACCACCTAAGCAGGTCGTCTGCACACTAGTGCCTCCTCTCGTCTATAACAGGAACTACAGGGAGGTGTGCCAGTTACCATAGAAACAGAGGGGGTTTTCCTCTCTGCCGTGGCAGGGGACACATTAAGCAATATCCTCCATCTTAATATAAAACCCTCCGTCCCTCCTGTCTGCCTTTATCCTCTACCCCCCGCCCCCCGTCTCTCTCTCCAGGAGGCCGAGGCTCTAGCAAAGAAAGCGCAGCAGTAGCAGCTTTACGCCGTTTGTACCTGAGACCTGGACCCAGACCTGGACCCAGACCTGGACCCAGACTGACCTGGAAAAGATCCAGGAAAAAAGTCTCAACATTTCACTTAGCTTTTTTTTATATCTATTTGTCGATGGTTCTAATTTCCAGACTGATTTTTTCTCTATAATATTTGCTGTGCTCAGCTGTGCCTTGTCAGCTGTAGTGAAAGGAGGTACTATACCAGAGCATCATGGGTTATGTACAACAGCTCTGCTTCCTCCTCTAAGCTCAGCCTGCTAAGCCTCTTGGCCTAATGACATGCCAATCAGCCATTAGCTTGACTGTGTAGCTACCTGTTAGATAGAGAACACATCATGAAATACAAGAAGGTGTGCACACCCCCCATTGTAACAAAAAACATACACAGATTCATGATATGGCCAAAACAGAACCTCCTCCATGTTAACATCATCTTTGTTTGTTTTAATGTGACAGGTTTATTCAGTAATAGTCGTATTTGTTAAAATCTGGAAACATTACATTGATGGTTGTTTTCCTAACACTTATGTTGTTGCCAAATCTGCAGCACCTTTTGTTGGAGTGAGCTATTGCAGTCCAACTCTTGTGTTTTTATTTACGTCTTTATTTTGTCTTAATGCTTTTTTAATTGCAGACCTTTTCTACGAGATGATGTATGTTTGAAAATGATAATACAAGCCAAAAGTGTGCAAACACAGAGGGTGGTGAGACTAAATTTTTTTATTTGCTCTGTTTGTCTCTTAGGGGACTTAAGTGTTATAACTGTTGCATTTTGCTGGCGGCATCCTGTTTCACTTTGTTTTGTAAATCCCTATTTTACACAAGTTGATATTTTCCCCAAAATAAAACTAATTAAACCGAAACCGTGACTCTTTCCACTTCCTTCTTACTGGCAGAACTTGCACATTAATTTTTAATAAAGATACAAATTGGAACAATTTGAGATACATTCTGCCTCCTCAAAACATGCTGTTTTTGTAGCTTATTTGCAGTTAAATACAAAAAATTAAAAACATGTAGATTTTTATGGTTAAGGGTTACTAAAGTTTATACATATTTCTGTTCTCAGCTTGTGTGTAAGAGTGATTTTCAGTTGCAGATGAAGGAAGTATGTATTTGGGTGGAGGGGCCACTTCTCCGTAGCAGAAGTGAAACAGACCAGAACAACTGCTCAAACACAAATGTTAGTGCAGGCTGCTGTGAGAACTTAAGATCGACAATCTGAAGACGACAACAGTATTGTGAGCCATCAAAGAGCAGGACAGTCTGTCGCTGTCATGCTGGCTGAAGGTTTTCTCCGATTGCTGCTCTACAGGGAGGGGAGGAAGTTTGCCTCTGCTTCCAAACAACGGCAAACGCAGACACGCACTCATTGTGCCGACCTGCTCAACAGTATCCCCTACGTCTCTGAGCCGACAGATCCACAGTCAGATTCACCTGAAGCAGGTAATTTTCAAAATCCTTAAACATCTAAGACAATTCTCACAAACTGTTTTAAATTGAGTGATTTTTCATGCTCCAGTTATCTGGCTTCCCTTTTACTTCAAATGTTCTTCCCGCGTCTGTCGTTGTCTGACTAGTGTGATACTACATTGTGAAAATGTCAAAGCAAACCATTAAACTGAGACATCAAAATATACCGGTTTACTTTCTGTATCAGGTCCAAACCAGGAAGCGTTGAAATCCACTCATGGTCCTGTGGGCCTCTCAATCCCTGGCTCTTTGCTTACGCTCGACCTCAACCCTGACTTCACGGTTTGCATTGACGACTGTAGCCTCCTGGAACAGTATCCAGACCTACAGGTGGCTGACTCTGGCCGCATCTCACACAACCCAGTAAGAGCCACTGTCACCACATATGGTTTGTACACGCCTGTCTCTGACGGCCAGTGTAACCCAGAGCAGGGGCCCCAGCAGGAGCCACAAGGGGACCCTGTTTCTTCCATTCCGGATCAGGGCTATCTGGTTATGGGGGCCAGCGTGAACATGAGCCTGAGTCTGCCTGGATCTGCATTAGAGCCCATGTCAAACTCTGTGCTGAACGGGCTGCTGGAGAAACAGCTGGAGGAGGTGTACATGCAGCACCTGACTGATAACCTGGCTAGATGCCACTCCCATCTGGGGAACAGCCTCCTGCACGGCCTGGTGCCGCCGCCACAGCCCTGCAGCCAGCCGCAGGGACCAGACTCACTGGAGCCCAGTGTGGATGAAGGAGCAGGAGGGGGAACCGAGAAGAAGATGACCTACCTGGGAACACAGAACATAGTCCCCTGCTCGTCTAACTTCAGCTCCCCTGTGCTGAGGATTTCAGAGAATGACAATACACATCTGTAATGAAACATGAGGGAATGCATCCTGCAGATGTATCAGATATTACATCCTACCTACAGGGCTTCTTCTTCTTCTTTCTTCTGTACCTCTCTTCAAGTTTACCTTTCATACACACATGCAGAGATTATTGTGACACTGAGAGACAGTTTGGTAAAAGAGTGCATGATTTGAATTTGCATACCCACACAATGTCTTTTGTTTACTTGTTTGATAAGAGGATGCCTCAAAATTTGCTGCTCTCATGTGCCACCTGGTGTTGGAATGTGGTAGCACATGGCCCTATTTTACCTTATTCATGAGAATTTATTTTACTGACATTGTGCGTGGGCGCGTGTTAAATTGGTAAAATACAAAAGAAAAATGAACGGGTAAGCTTTACTGCCCCCCAGAGATGCCTCGTAAAAATGCTTGTATTCCTGTGTAAAACAATCTCTGTGCTGTAAATGAACCAAATCAAGACAATGATTAAATCCACCATTCATTTACTAAGACATCCATCCATCCACCTCTTATCTGCCACTTATCCTTATCCAGTCCCAGCTGTCTTTGGCTGAGAGGCAGGGGAAACCCTGGACAAGCAACACAAACTACACTACCATTCATACTCCCATTCAAACCTCAGTCAACTTCAACAATCAATGGCACATTACAAGTTTCCAAACTACTACAACTCCTGATATTACAAGTTCTACATTCTTCCTGTTTATTATAAACTGACCATACCATTTTCATTTGAAACGACTACAGTCATCCTGATGATAAAGGGACGGAGATTCATTCATGTGTGTATTTTTTACATGAAATGTAGACAGTTCTTGTTTCCCCTTTAAAGTACTGTTACAATAATATACTGGGCGTTAGTGTTTGGGTTTCCTGATTATCCGAAGCCCTCATTGGTTTTTTCAACCCAGTCAAAATCAAATAAACAAACAAAATGACCCACAACTGAATCAGCATCAGCTGATGTGTCAGTGTGAAACAGCAGCATCTGCTGATGTGAAACTGATAACTGAAACTGATGCTAGAACCTGTGAAGGATTAGATGACTGAAATACTGTAAACATGCTAACACATCAAATACATGCAGAACATTGATAAAGTAATAATAAATAGATAGATCCTCATAAAATGTAAATGACTGTAACAGGCTGTAACAGCCCTTTATTGAGAAGCTGGTGCATCACAACCTGACAGGCCCCCGAATGATCTACTTTCAGCATGTCGACTCTGTATGGAGTCAGCAGCTTTTTAAAGAGGCCAAAATATTTATGATGCATCTGCTTTTAAGGCTGATTTATGACCTGTGAGAAAAAGAGCCTCATATCTGGGCCTCTCAGTGCGTCCACAGTGACAGGTTTTATTAACATGCAATAAGAGTGGAGTCTTTTTTGGAAACTAAGTCAGTTCAGTCATCGGTGGAAAAAAGATGAGTCAAAGCTTAGCTTTTTTCTGTCTGTAAAATATTTGAGTCAGAACTATCAGTTCACCATGAGGTTGCATGAAATGTTTGCGAGAGCAGTGTAGATTTGCTCTCAAATGTTGTAGTATATGGCAAAATTAACATGGGTGTTTAACTTCCCTTTTTTCCTCTTTTGATTTTCTTTTATTTCATTTTCTCCATGGTTCCACTAAAAAAAAGGCTGTGGAGAATATCCATGGCGAAACCACCAGTAGATGGCAGCATACCATATGCAGAAGTTTCCACACTCAGATGTTTTCATGGACCCTAATATGACTATGGTTTGTACATGTACAACATTACTGTACAACAATATGTGCTGAACACAGGCATGAATTCATGAACCTGTTTCATGTGGCTGGTCTCTGTCCAGCAGAGAGGCAAACAGCAGACACACACTGTGACATGGACACATACAATGCAGACACATACAATACAAACACATGCTGGTCACAGGTAGAGTGTGCATATTAACACGAATCATGAAAAAAATACTATCAGGCGTTAACTTGTTTTGAGTTTGACTCTAATTTCAGCAATGTCAAAGACCTCGTCCAATTAAAAACTGTTAAATGGGTCAAATAATTCGCCTTCAGGCCTGATCGTTCTGACTGTTTGTAAAGCTTTTCCCAGCTCCGTGTTTCACCTCTCCTGCAGCCCTGCTGGAGGTTTGGAGGTCATTAGCATCTCCGGTCTAATTTCATTTCAAAGTAGCTCTCCAATAGTTACACCCACCTTAGAAATACTTTGCAGTCGTAAACACTGATACTGGCTGTCCACATTGTACAGCACACAACAAATCACTCCTGCCTCTCCTTGTTCTCATTAGAATTGCACTGTACACCCAGTGGTAATCTGACGAGGACAGCATCCTTAAAATAGCCCCCGCTACACAGTCACACTCACCCACCCCCACTTTGACCTCCTCAGTTGCTGTAGCCTCGGTTCCCTGCAGCTACCAGGGAGTGGCTGGGAAGAGGCAGCCTGTTTTCTTTGGGACTGGGATTGGGCACAGGGCTGCACAGTCGGCACCTGACCTGAGGACGCAGAGCTGAGGAGGAAGGGCGCAGTGAAGGAGGTTTAGGCTGGAGTCATGAGGGTGGGAGCCGCAGCCTTGGCTGGGGGGCTTTTCGGAGCAGCAGGGACCCTGTGTTTCTTCCTGGCCTTTGGTACAGACTACTGGCTGGTGGCCAGTGACAACTGTGGACCATATACATGGCCGACGCAAACAACCCTGACAGGGGAACATGATGTCAATGGGACTGAGGTAGGACAGATATGTGTGTGCACGCGATCATATTCACTAAACACATGCACACACAGAGTGCAAACCTGGCTGCAGGCTGTTAAGAGCTGTGTGGTGACCTCCAGCAAAACCAACCAAAACATACAATCATAGTCACAGCAGTGAATTACTTTTAACAATGAAACGTTGAATGCAGTAAACAGAAAAAGGCCAGTGTGCAGCCTGATCAGATGCAGTGTAGACAGAGGTGGATATGAAACGACTGACATTTACAATGGTAAAGTGATGTGGTGTTGCTCCTCCAATCAAAAGACAGGAAAAAGTAAAGCAGCGGAGGCACAGACATCCTGCCCTATAGTCTTATCTTTGGGAAAACACTGACCCCCCCCCCCCCCCCCCCCCCCCCGCGCCCCCCCTCACTCA
>JAFBJQ010003591.1:61095-126863 GCA_016785345.1 Trinectes maculatus
ATGTGCTACTGGTTCTACAAACACTGACCCCCCCCCCCCCCCCCCCCCCCCCCCCCCCCCCCCCAGCGCCCCCCCCCCCCCCCCCCCCCATCACCAGGGTGATTCTTTCAGATTGGAACGATACAGCTGTTTCTATAGGACTGCACATGACGAGACACCTGATCCTCACGAGTCAAATCAGACAGCTCTCATTTCCTCGTTCATTCTTCCACACCACATCATGGGAGAAATGTTCACAAAAATGCAAAGCTGAGAGCCACATTTACAAAACCCCGAATCCCCTGTGAACAACACAGCCTTTCATTTTCAATAAAAGAGGATGATTAAAGCTGCTGTGTATTGTTCGGCGCCATCAATCATATTCTTGACAAGCGAGTGGAGAATATCAGTCATGTGTGTCTTAGAAGCCCCCCCACCCCCATCACAGAGCAGCAGGCCATAATCAGAACCACGTTTGATGCCATGAAGCAGCTAACACAGACACACGCTGACAAAGATGGCGGAACTCCACGTGCATCCAGTTTGAACTTTTGAATTTGTTTGTCCACACTCTCGTTCTGCTCTTTAGAGTCCGTCCAAAGTGGAGGCCGTCCCTGTTCCTCCAGAGGCCCTCACCCTCCACCATGAGGGCTTCTTCTGGCGCTGCGTGTTTCAGGTGGAGCCTGCAACACATGCAGTCCTCGCCACTCTCTTCAGTATGTCGAAGCCTTCCTCTAATGCTCGGCCATGTGCAGTGTGATCGCGTGTCTCCTGCTCAGCAGTGTGGGCTGCTTGAGATGCCATAATGTGCAGAGGGTAAAAAGTATACAGGGGAGTATGAGAGAGTTGTCATTCACGACAGGTTATGGTGTGTTTTTGTTTTTGCACTCTTTACTGTAGCAAACCAGCCAGAGTCCAAGGTGTGTGTCCATGGTTACCTCTTCCCTCTGCCTGTCGCACTTGGACAGGTTCCTCATCCCAGTTATGACGCGACAGCAGGTAATTTACAAAAATCACAAACACATGCTGTGTATGCGTGTGTGTGTGTGAGTGTGCGTGCGCACTCACAATTAGTCCCTTGTACACATCCACTCATGCAAAACTTACACTTGGCCGTTTACATTATACTGTAACTAACAGTGACACTGACACTGACACTGACTGTAAACATGCAGTGTAAATCATTATGGCAGGGAAAATATTCATGAACTAAGAGGAAACATGAATGATAAAAAAAAGTTAAATATTTTAAATCCAAATACTGTGTCTACTCCTTGACAACGACACAATTCTAGTGGAGAAATGCAAAAATCTTTTATTCAGTCACTGTGAGGCAGTGTTATCTTCCTGTTAAAGTTAAACACCCACCAAGTGCAAGTTGTAAAAACCATTGAGGACATGACGCCCCCAGTGTTAGTAAAGGTCCAGTACACGTAGATAGGCGCACTGCTCTGATGTGGCTGCGGTTGTGTTTCCTCTCAGTGTTCCGGGGTTTCTGGACCGTGCTGATAATCCTCGGCCTGGTCTCAGCTCTGGCTGGAGGCTTCCTCCTGGTCTGTGGTGTCCCCTTCATCAGCCACAAACTCTACAGGCTGGGTGGGGCCCTCCTCATCGCTGCCGGTAAGACCCAAATGACTGTGAGTGGAGTTAGTCGCCGTCCTGTCTGCAGTGTGAAACATTCTGCTAAATGCACACACACACACACACACACACACACACAAACCCCTGCTGCAGTCACCGCTGCTGCTGTCAGCTGTTCATACTTGTCACATAGCAAATACAAACTGAGAGAGCAGCAGATGTCACTCTGCGGCACTGTCGCTATAACAACAGCAGGTGTAAACACTGCTGCCGTGGTAACAGTGGAGATGAGTAGGAGCTGCATTCCTCTGGTGTTACTCATGGCAGTGATGGGCCCTGTCTTCCTGACTCTCGGCGTGTCGCCCCACAGCCTGCTTGTTCCTGTTTATGCTCCTGCTCTACGTGCTGTGGATGGAGGCGGTGGATGTGAGGCGCTACGTCCTGCAGGAGAGAGGAGAGACGTGTCCGCACGCCAAGGTCTCTGTGCTCTACGGCCTGTCCTTCATGGCGGCGGCGGCTGGCGTGCCCCTGGAGCTTGTCTCTGGGTTGGTGTTCGTCCTGGTGGGCCGAGCTCTGCGTGCCAACAAGTGAGCTCACCATCTGGGCCGCAGGAGAAAAGTGGACTGACCTTTCTATGTCATGCACTGGGACTTAGTGGCAGACACCCGCTGGAAAGACACGACCAATATTACTGCATCCCCTCAGGATGTAACCATAGCCTGCAGACACAGACAGTAGCAGTCTTCTGTCACTTGCTGTACTCCACATTTGTAAATTGCTGAAGAGTATTACACTGTAGGTAACAGTAGTGATTAGAGGAGTAAGATGGTGTGACACTGGCATATTAAAGAGCAGTATAACAAAAATACTCAGACTGTTTTTTTCTAAGTAAAACTATGAATAATATAAATATTTCTTCTGTGAATCTGCCTCCTGTCGTCATTGCTGCTGTAACTGCTGCTTCTCTCGATGGTGAATATGATGATGCCACTGAGTAGGAGATGAGAATATCATGGGTGATGCTTTTGGCACAGGATCAGAGTAACGTGGCTGGAGCAGAGCGAGGTGGGAGGCACGGATGGCGGGATGGACTGAAAACAGAGGTGGTAGGTTCGAATAGAGGGTGGGGGTGGAGCAGAGGAGGGGTGGACGTGAGTATTGGGTGGGGCGGTGGGTTGGGGGATTGGAGGAGAATTAGAATTGATGCATGTAGGGGGGCATACAGGGGCTTTGAGAAATGAACAGCTGTTTGTGGGATTGGTTGGTGTACAGCAGGGCAGCCACCTGCCTCCCACACCCCAATCATATTTCACTTCCCTATTTAAATCCTTAGGCTTTCTCCTCTCTGCCTCACACTATAATGGGCCCTGATCCCACTCTACATGCAGACGTTAATTCAGGAGCCCCTGGCTCTCTATGCTTCCACTGTGCGCACATAATAATCATAAAAACCCCATACTGTGATCAAACTATCCAGAACAAGCTAATGTTATTTATCTGAATATTGATTTTATTTACACAGTCCTCATCACTTTCTGTCGAGACTACTGTGTTCACCACTCTGCCTATGATGTCAGAGGATCGTCTGTAATGTTGGATATAGCAGCTGTGGTCCTGAACATGGTAATTATTAGTAACTGTATATGTGATGTCACCTCAGTGCCCTGGGATTGACTAAGCTTTGGACACTGCAGTTCTAAGCTCCTCACTAGAAAGGTTAATGATATAAAGTTTAGCCACAGGGTGGTGGATTAAAAGTGTTGTTTTCTCGTTAACCAGAGTTACTATTAACCTGTGGTTTGAAACCTGCAGACATCTGACCTTGGCCCGAGCAACCAGAACAAACACAGACAATACACAGGGAGACACACACTACTGCAGCAAGACTGTATATTTTTATATAAAGTATGAGGGTTACATATACATTAAGGTCTCTTTTGTCACAATAAACTGAGTAGCTCACTCATCACTGTGGTTGAAGTACCACTGTCAGCCAGTAGAGGGCTCTCCAGCTCTCCTCTTTAAAAGTGGAAAGGAAAGGAAAGGAAAGGAAAGGAAAGGAAAGGAAAGGAAAGAATTAGTGAGCAAAGTATTTCACTAGAACACTGGCTTGTTCGATGACTGTGGCTCTGTCTAATCATTGTTAATTAACTCGTACGTCTCCTCCCCTGTCATCCACAACAATGGAAACACACCATCACTTCATTTAAGAAAGAAATAATCTTGCACTTGAAGTGTCAGCAATAATGCCATTATAATACTCCGCACATGGCATTGTGAGCATGGTGTGAATAAAGACATGACATGACGATAATAATGTAATAAATGCTCTGCAAATTAACCCCAGTAGACCCAAGGAGCCCAAACAGCATACGTCTTGTTGATTAGGGCTAATGAGTGTGAATTATATGTATGTATACACCACCAGTCAGAAGTTAAAGAACCAGCTGCTCTCTGCATTTACATAATTCATGCTCCCCTGAAGACAGCCATATTAAAGATCGCGTGTGAAACATTACATGTAAATTCACGTCTGTTACATTCTCAGCCTTATCCATGAATTTACTGAATGCAGGATATCAGCATCAGGTTTAGCCTCTGTATTCCACAGTCTGCTGGCGTGATGTTTCTGTGCTGGTGTGCCAGCAGACGTGTGTTTTCCATCACCAAGCAATGATCTCGCGGGTGGAGAAAAGGAGACAGAACACATTCCAGCACCTATGGTGGAAAAACATGTCAAGCATCCAGGTAAAGACAAAAAAAAACACCCCACTCTGTCAGAGAAGAAAGGACAGAAGGCACAGACGTCACCTTACTGACTGGTAGAAAATACTAAAATAGTTAATAATCTATGAGGCTATATTATATTTATTCTAGATTAAAAAAAATAAAGCTTGAAGTGGATGCTCCTGGTGGTGAGGGGGTGGTAAGTCAAGTCAAGTCTAACAATATACACACCTCCTAAGACCACAAACAGTGTTTATGTAATTACCCTCTTTGACAGAGGGGGGAGACAAACGTTCCTTCGCTGTAGGTTTAGTAACAAAAACTCGAATTAGATGTAATCAAGTTTTTGATTTATTCGGCAGTGAAGAACACTCATGTTTAAATAATCAGATAATACGTACAGTATACATCATAACAGTGTTGCAGGAGTTTCCACTGCTTTTACCTTGAGTCCAGTTCATCATGCGAAGCCTCTGTCTGCTCTTCTCACATCCCGATTCATCATCTTTCACATTCATTCGTCTGAATATGAAATGTATATGGTTTTCACCACTCCTCCACTAATCCCTTCACCTTCTTACCGTCTCTGGTTACTCACTGACTCCTCTGCAACCTTTGACCAGTAGTACAGGAGCACACGTGTACCAAACAGTGGCTGACCAAACAGCGGGATGTGATCCTACACTAAGTGGGGAACATTACCCCTGGGTGGATTCCTCACCCCTGCGTCCCTCTGGGGCACCTGCTCTGAATACTGCTGCTTCTAATCCAGACAAAGGAGGGGATACACTTGGTGAGAGATTTGATGCCCTTTTTCTAACCCCCTAACTCGACTAGTGAGCCGATTACCTGCTCTGTGTGTGTGAGCTTCAGCCCGCCAGGCGCTAAAGCGTGGGCCTTTGTATGTGTGTGTGTGTGAGTGTGTGTGAGTGTGTGTGTGAACACAGATGGACACAGGTTTTTCCCCTGTCAAAAACGACTGCTCTGATATAAGCTGATATGAGAGAATAACAGGCCTTATGGCATCACTCTGGCTTTTTGTTTCTTTTGTATACGCTCAAAATCCCCAGTAACAGCACACACACACACACACACACACACACACACAAACACACACACACACACACACACACACACACACACACACACACACACACACACACACACACACACACACACACACACACACACACACACATAGCATTAATCTGTTTTGAGGAGTATGGTAGTCGTGGGGAGCAGGTGGGGGGGATAAAGAAGAAGAGTTGCTGCTTTTGATTCTTTTTCAATTTCTGGATGTCACACACACACACACACACACACACACACACACACACACACACACACACTGGCACGTGCATACACACTGTGCAGGCAGGCAGATTATGTCTCAGACAGTCAGAGTTCCTGCCTTCAATTAACCTCACAAAGACAGGATCACTTACACACACATAGACTGATGATGACAGGAGGAGGGAGACACAGTGTGTGTGTGTGCGTGTGAGTGTGTGTGAGTGTGTATTATCATATGTTATTGGGATTATTTCACAGCAACAAAATATGCCTTTCTTATGTTGATTTTGGAAAACTGGTATGTGAAATGGTAACAGTGGTAAAATATTATATTTAATACCCTGAATAGTTTCATGACAATATCGGTCAGAAAGTCAGGCCTCAGTTTTCAATATTATGAAACCTCCTAAGGACAAAAACACGAAAAAGAACAAAGCTGCTGAAAAGTGGTTTTAAAGGCAATGTCATCCATAAGACTTGATCATAGTTTATTTGCTCCACTTCTGTATGTGGTGTAAATAAAATGTAAAAATGTGTTTTTGCATTTACGCAGGAACATCAGCAGTAATCTTGCAGTCTGATTTACCTTTGATTCCTCCAGAGTTCTGACAGAATTTCATGTGATACTTTACAATTCCATTACATCCAGTCAATACCAAAGTGTCTCTTATAAAGTACTTCTCAGAACATATCCAGGGAACCGAGGTTTGGAGTGCACATTATAGGCTAAACTGGAAAAACAGTTACTGGTAATGAAAGAATGGACTTACGCAAATGAACTGCAGCTTGAAACATTCAAGTTTTTTTAGATTTACATTTGCAGAACGGTTT
Organism: Trinectes maculatus; assembly: GCA_016785345.1. Lineage (NCBI taxonomy): Eukaryota > Metazoa > Chordata > Actinopteri > Pleuronectiformes > Achiridae > Trinectes > Trinectes maculatus. The sequence goes on from JAFBJQ010003591.1 coordinate 67,507, forward strand.
TAATAGAATAATAAAATGATGTCTGCTGCCATTTTTGACACCCGTCCAAAGATAGACTCTCACTCTCACTATTTCTACACCACTATTAAATAACAGCAAAAATTACCATTACAATCCCTAAAAACTGAAAAGATATTTTTTAGTGCACTAGTTACTAGTTCTATATTTATGAAGAGCACCAATTTACCAAGAAGGACAGTTAGAGTCGGCTCAGCAAAACCCTGGCACAGAGCAAACATTATGTAACACCGCTCATGTGTCAGCTAAGTTATGGGGTAAGGAAGTAAATGTCCTACTCTGAGTACATGTGTTTATTATGGGGTTGATATGTCAGCTGCAGTGACAGAGCTCAACGTTCATCATTTTCTCGTTGCTGCTGCCTGATCTACAGTGGGCGGTTAAGCAGTGTTTGGCCCACTCTGTGTGTTTGTGTTGTGGACCTGGCACACGCCACCACCTGGAAAAAGAAACACAGAGCAAGCGCGCACACACACACACACACAAAGTGTCGTGCACTTGCACGGTTCACTGTTGGAGCTGTCTGGCAAACAAACCAAAATCCAGCGCAGATACGGAGCCAGCCCACTGCAGAATAAATCCATCAGTACGGTCAGGTCAAATAGAAACAAAGAGATGAGTACAAAGAGAAGAGTGAAGAGCTCAGTGTGGACAGACAGAGAGCAGGCAGGGGAAGGCACTGCTTTGGGCTAATGTCTCAACCAACCTTTCTCTTTTTCTCAACTGTATGTCTTTATTTTCCTTTTAACACCCCCCACCCTTTCATTTCTGCTGAAGAAGAGGAAGACAGAGCAGGAGGAGGAGGAGGAGGAGGAGGAGGAGGGGGCTGCGATTAGTTTCAGGGTTCCAGCCTGTTTGATTGGCAGCTGGCAGCATATGGAGCTGTGGGGAAGGTTTGCCCACGCTCACTTCTGAGGAAACAAATATTTGCCGGAAGGAGACAGAGAGTGAGTGAGTGAGAGAGAGAAAGTATTAATTAGTTTGCAGACGCGCTGAGAGATAAAAGTCTGCGAGACGTATCCATCAAAAGGCTGCAGAGGAGCTCTGGAATGGAAATTTCTCCCTGAGTTGACAGATCCAGTCGGCTGCTGGCTGAGCAGAGCGGGAGAAACACACTGAGGTGCACAACACGAGAGCCTGGAACGTGGAGTTTACATTAACATCTGTGCATGCGCTATCATCTTCTGAGTGGTATTAACATTTAGGCCTGCATCCTCCACGCCTGAGAAACATTTCACTAGCCCCTCCAATTATATCTTAATTAACATCTCCACGCTGGAACAGAGCCGTGTGCAGCTCCAACGCCCACGTGTGTGCCACATCGCATGCACTCAAACATACAGATGCCAGTCAGGATGCGTTTTTACAGTCACCCCACGATTCCAGCGCAGCAGATCAGGACGCTGTGTCGGGCCTGACCTTATAAATCTGTAAATGACAACACATGAAGAGAAGCCACATCACTTGGAGCTTTTGTTTCCAGATTTCGTGGACCCAGGCTTTAATTCGGTAATAAACAGCTAAACCACAGCGCAGCAGTGGAAGCTGTTGTGTTTTGGTGAGAGATGCAGAGATTGACATAAATCCCATGCCTGTGTGCATCAAGCACGGCGCTGGTTCAGGGGAGTGTTGAAACCTGGAAGCCGCTCTGAAGCTCAGTGAGTGTGTTGTTAGTGCAGTGACTGTGTGCAGCTTGTCTCCTGTGGGCACAGTGATGTTCTAGGTTTGGTGCAGTCATGTCTACAGAGACGTTAATATAAAGAAGTACAGGACACAAAAACTGACATTTGAGTTGTTTCTTTTAATATTTCTTTTTGTGTTTGGATTAATTAAACAAACTATGAAGAATATGTTAAGCATTCGAGCTGGTGTAAACATACTTTTTGAATAGAGCCAGGCTCTTTTGCCCGTGTCCCACCGTTATGCTAAGCTAGGTCAAACTATAAGGTCATGGCGGGTATAGAAGTACAGACATGTCAGTGGTCTTGATCTTTGCATATTCTCAAAAACGTAAAGCAGTTTTTTTTTAACATCTGAGTGGGAAAACCAGGCCAACTCTTTGTTTTGTTTTCATTTCTCCTATGACACAAGATGAATTCCCTGGGGGGACAATTAGAATTAGTGAAGCACTGCTATGCAGAATCAACAAAATAAAACAAACACCTATTTCTATTTTTTCCTCAAGACGTTAAATAAAAAACAACTAACTTCATCTGCAGACCTAAACCATCCAAATTCACTAATCAGAACCCAAAAAAAGCACATGAAAGGGACTTTGCTTCGCTTTGATACGTGGGGTTCAGACACTGACCATGGGATTATGCAGCACTGATAAGGTAATTAACGGACTATGATAGTGTAATTAAGCAACATCTGAGAAGAAAGGCTGCTGGAGTGGTGTGTTGGTGTGGATGCACATCAAAGCCCGTAGCATTGCTTTAAAGGCAGATGGGCTATTCGCTTTAGCACGGTTCCTCCACGAAGGTATGGACACGGGCTGAAAGGAAGATTGCCGCGCCAGCGAGAATAGCTGACAACACCAAATAACCTTATTGTGATGGAAATAAAATGCTTTTCTGGAACAATTCAGCTGTATGAAATGGACAGAGATCATATCGGAGGGGGGGCGGAGGGGGTAACTGATAGCTCCATTGTTCGAGAGCCAAACCGTCTCAGTGCAAAGTCTCACCAGAGTTCCCTCAATAAATGGAACTTGAATTCACTTAGCTATTTACCTTGCTTTGCTTTGCTTTTATTGAGGAGGCATCTTTGTGGGATCCGTCTCCAAGCCCTGCCTGCAGAGTGCACTGCCTCCGTCTCCCTCACCCCCCCTCCCCCTCCCTCACTCCCTCTGTGTGCACTGAACCAGCACAAATTCATTTTTATTGTATTTATTTGTTTATTTACTCTTATCTCTTTTCCATTTCAGAGGCTTCCTATCAGAGACCTGCAAACCTCAGAAGCCGAGTGGCAGGGGCGCCGTGGGTTTACGTTTGTGCGCGTGTGCGTGTGTGTGTATGTGTGTGCGTTTCAGGGGATTGGTGTAAAATTAAAACACAAACAGAAAGAAAACATTGGAATCATCACTTTTGTTATCGCCCGCTATACGGTTTACAGCTCCCACTGTTAACAGAACTCCTGCAGGGTTATGAAACAGAAAGCGCTGAGATGTACTCACAGAATGTCTTTTAAGTCAGGTTTTAAAACACTTGGCAAGACACTGCTGTGGATGCCAAGCTCATTTTAGGCATTAAAGGGAAAAAAAAACATCATTGCATCCAACAATAAAATGCTCTGCCCATAATGTGCACATTTAAAGAAACGTTCCACACATTTACCTCTAAACTAAGTCAAGCCAAGGAATTATCATCATCCAATGTTACAGAGCCACATCCACGTTAATATTCTATATAATATATAACATATATAATATAGTAACACATCCTGTCCTTTTACTGGAAAAAGAGAATAAAAGAATGTTTCCCGTCCTGATCATTTGTCCTGTCCTCTCAGCAGAACAAAAGGGATCACTCTGATGGATGTGTTGGCTTTGTATTTATATTGATTATTTATTTTATTACAGCATATTTTATTATGGGTATCTTTGTTCATCAAGGAAAACATAATTGCTATCAAATGTTGTTTTTTATGTATTTATGAATTGTCTTGTGGGCCGCACACGTTGTCATAGAGTCTCATATCGCCAGGGTTTATTTCATCTTCCAAAAGAAGTCTGTCAGGTCAGGTCTGTGTGGTGCAGCAGCTTCGTGCCATTTATTTTATTTTACTTCATTCGACTGTTCACGCAGCCAAGAAACACTGGGAGGAGAAGAAGAGGTGCATCACCAGCCAAGATCAGACTGATTAGTTTGTGTTGTGATGATGTGATACAAGCAGACGATATGACCACAGGAGTTCTGAAATTCTGAGACATTTGAATATCAGCTTACACAAAAAAGCTCTTATTTCCTCCGAAAACAACACATATCGATGTTCCCAAACATCCTCATTTGGGGAAGCTTGTTTTAAATGATCTGTTTCTGGGGGGTGAGTTATTGATTTCGTGTGGGTGGACGGCCGAACCAGGAAAAGGATGTTTTTTTTTAAAAATGTATCCACATTAGCATGTTGGTTGTGGCCTAAAGCCAAGAGTATACCCTGAAACATGAAACAACGTTTAGTTCCCTCTAACACAGCAGGGGAACGAGGATACGACCACACTGGCTGCAGCTCCAGGTGTGTTTGTGTACATGTCAGGTACACGCCACCTGAAGACAGACTCAGAGTCCACAGCTTCACAATCCTGCTTCTCCGAGCAGGACTGTAACTTTGAAACCAGCGTAACTCGATAGAGACTGAACTTTCTCCTGAATACAGATTGGATTTGATTTGGCGCGTAGTCAAAATGGTGGTTCAAGACAGTGCGGAGAAGAAGCAATAAGTCCCATCAATCACTGCCTCGTTACCACCTCAGCGACATCCTCGCCGCTCACCCCAACCAGCAGAGCGCGTGTGTGTCTGTGTGTGTCTGTGTTGTGAGTCTCTGGCCACTCAGGAGGAGAGCGCGAGCGATCTCGCCAGGATCTGAACGGACTCTTTGATCTACCTAAACCAAACAGAGGGAGAGAGACGCTCGCCCCTCACAGAGAGGATTAAATATCCCTGAGTCGGGACATCACAACTCCCTCGCGCCGCACCGCTCCCCCTCTCCCTCCATCCCTCTTTCCTCCGCTCCCTTCCCTTCCTCCTCCCGTCTACCCTGGTTATCGCTGAGTCTCCAGAGGGACTGGAGGGAAAGGAGGGCGAGCGAGGAAGAGAAGAGGAGGAAAGGAAGTGAGGGAGAGACTGCGGTTTTAAAAGCCGTGAGGACATCTGGGTCCACAAGGACCCAGTCTCACCCACTCAGGTCAAAGTGTGGAAAGGTCACAGCTCTGACCCGGAGCTGTGTGTTCCTGTGTGTGTGTGTGTGTGTGTGTGAGTGTTCCTGTGAGTGTGTGTATGTGTGTTGCAGTCGGAGGGGTACGTCTGGGTCAGGAGGGAATGGCCGGGCTCTCACATCAGGCAGGATTTATTTAAGAGTTAGAAGGTTGTCAGACACAAGCGGATTGGTTTAAAAGAGAGCGGTGGAAAGAGGGTGGAGGGGACGGAGGGATGTTGAAACAGGCCGATGAAAGAGTGCAAGAGGTCTGAGCTGTTGTGCTAACCCCCAAACACTCGGCGGTGTCTTGTGCAACTTCCGCCCCACAGACACCTCTGAGAAATCCTTTTATTATTAAAGGCTTTTCTTTACTGCAGACACATCTGACTTACACTCAAGAACTGTCTCACTGCACCAGCTCACCAACATGTTCTCTGTGGAATGACCTGTGGATCTAACTGATGAACATAAGAACATAGCATAATTAAATTATTAAAGCCAAAGTGTGGCCCTCCATCCAAAGCGTTTGCCCACCCCTTCTCTGACACTGACAGTGGTCCGTCACTACATCATCATCATCACATTCAATGTTCTGTTGCATAGTGTAAAAACACAACACATGTACTCTAGCTATATAGTGTATAATATAAGCAGAGATGGCAGAGATGGCATTTGGAAAACACATTCTATCTTATCTACTTCTATAACATACCTGCTCAGATGATGATTTAATGTTCTCTTCAGTGTCCAGTACACAAGATTCAAGATATACAAGATATCTATACACACCACTCTTGTCTCTATAGTATGAACACTGCCTACTCCTGCCCACGGTGCTCCTTATCTAGCTAATTATTAAAGATTATTAATTATCATGCACAGGAGCTTAAAGCAAAACAAGCATTCTTAAAAGAAACTGCAACAAATCTAACAATGTTATGCAACAGCAGCCACTGCAGTGTGTGATTGTGTGATGAGAAGAGCTACAGCAGTGATAAGGGTGATGCTGATGAGGTCCAGTCGGACAGCAAGTCAATGCATCGCACAGCTGAAGAGGTAGTTGGAGGCCTGGTTTGTGTCCAATGATTCCTGATATCTGGAAAAAAAAGACCACATGCAGACTGGGGTAATGTAATGTTGATTCAACAACATTGTGATATATATTTATATATACAGGGGATCCTCGTGTTACGACGGTCGCGAGTTACGTTGTTTTCGTGGTTACGACACATCTCCCGTGAACTTCCTTGTTTCGGTTTAAGCGGTTTGCCCCGTAAATATGTACAGACTTCGCACGGGAACTCGTTGGTGAGCGCTCTCTCTGTCTCTCAGCGCGCCTGCCGGTTCTCCAGCACCTCCACAGCACAGCTAGGCTACTGCCTTGTGTTTACTTATGTGAAATGGACAGTTGGCGTGGGGGGTGCAGCGGCAGCCGGTAAGGAGATGCACACGGACACAGATGCGTTCGGGATCGTGGCGATACCGTAGGTTTATTCACAACACAGGGTCTACACGGTTGATATCAGAAATCTAAAGGAAATGCTCATTACACTCGCGATATCAACCCCTACGGTGTGTCAAGAGGGACAAAAAGGCAATTCACCATAATAAACTCTTATTTTAGGGTGGTGTTATAGCGACATCTAGCGGCACAACTTAGTATGTACCTTACATATGAATGTATGTTCCGACTTACGTTGAAATTCGGTTACGACACATTCTCAGGAACGGATCTCCGTCGTAACTCGAGGACCCCCTGTAGTTATATACTTATATAGTTATATACTTATATATATGTATATATATATATAACAATTAATCCGGACACTCTACACTGACGTAATTTGTACAACTGATTATCACCATAATATTTATCCTCTATAGCTCTGCTTTAAGTTGTTTTGTGTTTATTAGTAATTAAGGCATCGCTTAGTTTATTGGCTAAATTATTGAGGGATTTTTTTTCCCCCTAACCTCCCACCACATAAACATGCAACATGCAATCCAGGTGTAGTTATGTAATAGGAGTCCACCACTGGACTCTCGGGTACAACAGTGACGTCCCAGACTGTTTTCTACAGGACATCTCCAGACTACCTCCGTTGGCCAAACTGCTGACACCATGTGTTACTATATTATAATGCATGTGTTATTGAACAACACCTTACCAAAAGCCCGCTTAAACAGCACAAGCCCCAGGACCTTACAACAATGTTTAACTTCTGTTGCAGCCTGCAGAGTAAGTACACGTTGTCAAATGTACTCGAATGTGTGCGTGCATGTGTGTGCGTGTATGTTCCTCGACTATTACCTCCGGCTGAACAGAAGCGAAGGTCAGTGCTTTCTGTGAGGGGTTAATACAATCACCATTACTGCTTCCTGCTGCTGTGTCAGACGGGGAGGGGGGTGGGGGTGAGGAGGAGGAGGAGGAGGAGGAGGGAGGAGGAGAGAGGAGGCAAGGGCGGACAGAGAAAGGGGCAACTCTGACATGACAGTGACAAATTGCCTTGTATTTATTCAAAATGTGTAATGTGATCTTTTGGCTGCGTTGTAATGTGTGTTTTCAGAGCGTTTGACCCCGCTGATGAGTTAACACTAACAAGCACGTAAAGAGGAAAAGGCAAGGTGAGCGGAAGACAATGAAGTTCATGGACGCTGGGCTGACAGAAACAACATTCACAGTGTGTCACGGGTCTGGAGAACAGATGTCCATCAAGTCAATTCATCACATGTCAGCATCTTATTGTCGTTAAAAATAAAACATGAAAACGTCAGTGGAACAAGACTGAGATTAAAACTTTTCTTTCTGTAAAAACTTTCACTCGTGGTCGACCTGGGCATTTATTTATGACTAATAATGATTTTTATTCAATTCTCTTCATTTTTCACAAATATGAATGCAGTCCTTTTTTCCCCATCAACAAAAACATTTTATTATATTGTTGCAACTGTATTTCTGTCATCTCAACATATTATTAGATGTATTGTATGTATTTGTTAGAAACTCGGTACTATATAATTAAATTTAAAATTAAATTTCATCCAGTTTCCCTAAATTAATTTATTCTATAATAGTTATATATTAAAATATTGTGATTATTTTATAACATATTTATAGGCAAACACAATGCTAAGTGTCAAAGTGCAAACTTTTCCTGATATAACATAATTTAGTGGTAACTTATGTTGAAAGTTAGCGAATGAACAATGGCACATGGTGATCCATGTGAGTGATGGCAAAAGAGAACAGTGAAGCAACCTGGACTGTATCTGACACAATGATTGTGTACATGAAACAATAGATGGAATTGTAGTATGTGTTGTAAACTGACTGTAGCCTAACTGGTAGTTAAAGTTAACTGTCGATGGTCTGAAATATGGCCAAACAATAGTCTAACTCAAACAAACCACAAAGTCTTGTTTTTAATCACACTGTATGTTAACAATACCGATTGTGGCCCTAAAGTTGTTGGCTTGCACAGAGCTATTTGATAAAATGTACTTTATTCTCAAAATGTCTCATTTTCCTCCATAAAAGAATCCACTCTCTCCGATTGACAAAACGGAGAAGAGAGATCTCACTGTAAAAAAAAAAAAAAACAACGACTGCAGCCTCTGCTGGTTCTCTTCGTTCTGCCTTGTGGATTATTGATACAGACACCTGCAGGGATCCGGGAAATCAACACACACACACATGGCTGAACAAAGCCAACACACACATGCACGCACACGCGGAGCCAACACGCTGCAGGATGAGTCACGGAGAGCTGAGGTCAGTGTAGAGATCTGGACACATTAGCGAGGAGGGAGAGGGGACGCACCTGCTCGAACAGGGACGGACGTGAGACATGAGGAAGGCAGAGAGACAGGAGCGGCAGATCCAAACTGTTGAGGCCGTTAGATTTGTCTCACGCCGCATCAAGCAGACATCTCTATAAGACATCTCTATAATGTCTGCTTCCTGTTTTGATTAATAAATAATCATTCTGCAAGGATTTGTCTTGTTCCCAGAAAGACAGCTACGTCACATATAAATGTCAGAGTGCTCATGTGTGTGTGCACTTAAAACAATGATCACACTAACACACTATCGCCCATCACTTTGGATGACTGCAACTTGGTAATTCCGAACAGACATAAAGCCGTTTGTCTCTAGGCGAAACTGCTTCCCGGGAAACTACTTGGGAATTTCAGCACCATATGTAAAGTTTTTCTGTTCCCCTCAGTTTGACAGAACGATTCTCTCCGTTTCCTCCACGTCCTTCTCCTCCCTGTCCTCTCTGCCTCTCTCTCCTCTCTCGTCGTGCTGGAGCCTTATCAGTGCTCCGGGGAGCGACTGACATTCACACAGACGTTAATGACACCACAGGATACGAGGCGCTTCACTCTCGCCTCTCTCTCCCCCTATCTGTTTCTCCCTTTCTCATTCTTGCGACTTTTTCCTCTTGTTCTCTCTTCCTGGGCAATTAGACAGAGGGAGAAGTCCCAGCTGGCTCACGGTGGTAATCAAACATCTTTTTCTTGTCCATTTAACACTGGGATTAATTTCCTACAAGGTTAATTAAAGAGGCCCATCAGACAGAACTGATTATTGCAAAGGTTACTGTAGCACCGCTGCTCACTGTTTCCCTGCCTGCGCCTGCACACACACACACACACACACACACACACACACACACACTCTGCACTGTGCATTCATAGTCTCTCACTCAGATGGTCAGATATGGTCATGCACCTGAAGTATAATCGACAAACTGAAGGTTCACTGAATTAATTAGTATTTTAATGTCCAGATACCTGAGCACAGACAAAATACACTGGTGAAATGACGATGGGGTTTTTTTGTTTGTTTGTTTGTTTTGAGCTGATAAAATGTGTGGTTGTTACCGTTCTGCACTTTGGATGCAGAATTGTGACATTATGATTTTGGTTGATCACCACTAATGTGTCTTGTTTATTGTGTATCATGTGTTTGCATCCTCTGGATATGTGCATATGGCTCCTGTATCATGATGGACATGTACATCATGTTACCCGCAGAGAGCGAGCTGCGACTTGTGTCCACCTCTCAGCAGTCACACAGAACAAAGGTCACCATGACAGGTATAACTAGCCAGAGGAAACATTCCTATTCAACTGGTTACCATAACAGCAGAGTGTAAGACCTGGGTCACAGTCCATAAAACACACACACGCACACACACACACACACAGAGGGAGTCTCAATTAGCAGATCAGCAGCCATTCCTCTGAATACCAGCCTATTTGTGTTTATGCTGCACAGTCAGAAAGAGCCCTCAGGTGACACACACACACACACACACATACACACAGTGTTACATGTACGGCTTCATTAGCATGCTAATTGGAGGTGAGGACAGTGTGGTGTAGAGGTGGTACTGAGGAGCCCCAGTGTATTAATCACAGGCTGGAGGAGACCAGCTGACTCCCTCACCTGGCCCTTCAGTCCTCTCACCCAGCTCCCCCCGCCCTCACCCCTGCACCTCCTACTCTCCCACTGAAGCCAGCCTCTGTGACTGCCTGCCTCTCTGTTAAAGGGAGCTTTGTTGCATGAAGAACAGTCTGTCCACACAAGCTGATTGAGACTAAACCCTGGAGCTTTCTCAAAAAAAAAATAAAAATCTGCTTTTGGTCCAGTAACCCATATGTAAGTTTTACTAACATATGTACAAATGAAAGCAAACATTAGTGATATGGTTTATTAATTGCTACCTTATGGACATAAGCTCACTGAGCACTTTATTAGGAACACCATACAGGACACTTCCTCCCTTTGCTCTGATGACAGATTCCATCATAAAATATTCTTTTTTTCAAAACTCTCCTTCCAGATTCGGCTCCACGTTGACGCGACTGCATCATATCATTGTCAAGCTGCTTTGCTCTCACATTCATCCACATTACAAACATTTTCTCCTGCATCTGGTGATGGAGAACTGAATTCACTATCAGGTTTATGACACAATCTTGGACGAATCTGTTAGCAGATGACAAACTATGACCATAGACGGAGGGACATGGTCAGCAACATAACTCTGATAGGCCCAACAACAACAACAACAGCAAAACAAGAACAGTTACAAGATTTAAATGCTGAGTACACAGGCAGGACTGAACTGAGACTGAACAACCATGGTGACAAATGACGAAAGACCGGCAGAGCAGAGTATTTCAGCTGTGTCTGATGGTGATTGGCTGATTGAGCTCAGGTGTGTTGCTCTGCCAGGAGCCTCAGGTCAGAGGGAACAGGAAGAGAGCAGACAGCAGACGCAGAGCAATATTAATATTCCTGTGAAGTTGTGTATGTTTCCATGTGATGTTAATGCTTAATAAAAAATGGTGAAATGCAGGTTGTTGGTCACTTTCTCAAATACATTTTTAGGGTCAATAATAATAATGATAATGATAATGATAATGATAATGATAATGATAATGATAATGATAATAATAATAATAATAATAATAATAATAATAATAACAGACAGCAGGATTTATTTCCAGTGTTAAGGATGACATGTTGAGTAGTGTCACTGTAAAAAAAACAAAACATGTCTGTCTGGTTTAAAACACAGATGTTAACATGAACACCGGATGCAAACACAGGTTTGGTGTGTGAGATGTGTGTGAGATGTGTGTGAGATGTGTGTGAGATGTGTGTGAGATGTGCCGGATGCTTCACTGTCACACAGTGTTTTCAGAGAGACGGGGAGAGAACGAGTGGATGAAGCAGCCAAAAGTAACCTGCTGTTACTGTAACAAGGGACCCTGATAACACAGTAATAACAGGCTAATCGTATTTGGGTTCAGAAACCACAACATGCTAATTCAATTAGCTTAATAAGCCCCTGTAGATAAAGGGCTTGTTTCGGCTGTCGTGATTGGCTCAGGGTCCCAAGGAGCTTGTCCTGTGGGGCAGGGCGTCTCAGCATCCACCACCACCAGTAGGGGGGGAACTTCCAATGTTTACAGTCCATGTTTCTCGGCTGATGAGAGAGTGTGTTTTGAACATATGACCTTGGGCGAGTTAAAAGGTTTGTGTCTGTTTGCAGAGTGTGATGATACAGGACTCTCTATGTATCATCTGATCAGACCTGGGTGAGACTGGATGCAAAACAAGTTTGAGTCTGAGAAGAACGACAACTGAAAGGATATCAATGCACACTGATTCCCAATAGAAACAAATCCCTAGCCTCGGTTTCTCTAAACTGCGCCTCCTCTTAAAGTTTCAACAATGACGGAGAAGTCGCTCGTCCCTTGGAACTTTTCTTTATTGTTTGTCTCCACAAACACACAACACAATGCCAGACAAAACCGTCCTCAGTCTATTGTCCTGCTGCTGTGTCTCAGTTCACTCTGAGCGTCTGTCTCAGCGCCGGGCTCTTTGTGTGGAGATGCAGAGAAAGGCAGTGCAGTATTGTTTCAGTCGCTGAGGAGGAGAATGGAAGTGTTACAGTGGGGGGAATTGGCAGCTGAGCCCGGCGAGCAGATTCTCCACACAGTATTAGGGAGAGGGATCACGACGCTGCGCCACCGCCGAGCCTCACTCACCCCTCACACATACACAACGCACACGCACCCCAAAACCAGGACGCACATCCCGGCTCCCTCCCTTTCCCTGTGAAATCTGCATTCTCCCTTAACCCTTTGTTTTTCCACAGACGAGCTAATCTGTTTACGGGTGTTTGTGAGGGCGTCTTTGTTTGCACCATGCACATATGCGTTTGCACACATGCACATTAATCTGCAGGCCACGAGCCAGCTGACACCAGCAGAATATAACATCAGTCCCCATAGACGCTCTAATGCAGACGCAGTTGTTTTCTTTCTTTCTTTCTTTCTTTCTTTCTTTCTTTCTTTCTTTCTTTCTTTCTTTCTTTCCTCCCTCCCTCCCTCCCTCCCATGTTCTGAGATGTGCAGTACATGCACGTGTATGTGTCCACACATGCAACATGCGGCTCCATGCGTGTCCTCTTAGGTAGAGCGTGGGGGGATGGGGCATGTGATCAGCCGTACGCCGTGCAGATAAGAGAGGAGGAGGCAGTGTCAGTTGAACACAGGCTGTGTGGGCAGAGAGAGAGAGAGAGAGAGAGAGAGAGAGAGAGAGAGAGAGAGAAGAGAGAGAGAGAGAGAGAGAGAGAGAGAGAGAGAGAGAGGACAGCGTCTGGGGGCAGAGAACTGCAGTAAACAACAACACAGCTTGTATTTAAAGAAGGATTTGTTCGGAAGCAGAGGCCACAGCTGGATCTGAACAGTGCACATCAGCAAAAAAAAAAAAGAAAAAAAAAAGAAAAAGAAGAAGAATCATCCTCACGCACACTCCCTCTCTGACTGGGCCCGTTCCTCTCCACGCACCGGCTCGATCCCCTTCATCAAACGTCACAGTCATTTGAGAGATTAGACAGCGTGGATTAGACAGCGGCAGGCTGCCTCTCTCTGAAGTGCCGGGTGCCTTTGTGCTCCATTCTCTCCACCGCTTTCATTTCAGAAGATGATATTATATCAAGAGGTGGTAAGACTCTCGCCGTCACAATAACACCACCTCTGTTGACTCATTGACTATAGCACGAGGGTGTAATTATGTAAGAAGTGAACACTCCTTGCTGGCTGCATGTTCCACCTTGCACTGGCATAGCTGTGTATTGGTTGGCCTTACTGGAATTCCCTGACTCCTTTTCTGTTCTGATTAACGGCCCACATAAACACAAACTCACGCTCACACACACACACACGTCGACACACACGTTAACAGATACACACAAAGGCACGTGCGCTCATCAGCTCCCCGCTCTCTCACCAACTTAGCAGTGCTATTAGCGATGATTGAACCCTATCCAGTGGATGTAATATATTAGCAGGGAGATTATTCTGACGTTAAAACATGTTCCCTGTGCTGACAGCATCATCAATCACCCCCACACTGCCTGTAGAAGACTCACACACACACTGGACATAATTGCTTCAGCATGGGGCTAGGTAGAGGGAGGGGGTTGGGGGGTTGTGGGGGTGAGGAGAAGGAGAGTGTGGCGTCTGGTGTGAGTGTTTATATGTGCATGTTGGCCATACAAGGCAAGTGCAGCGCTGACCCTGGATGATGCCTCCATCTCGGTCATGTCTCATTAAACTAGTGGTCCTACAGGTGAGAACGTTTCTTCAGTGGGAAAGTTCATTAGAGCCCTTTAAGCCAAAACCTGCTGCTACTGCTCAAAACAAGGGGGCCAATGTTGCCCGACAGAATTAAAGAGATATTGGCCAGAAAACTAAAGCAATGGGTTGAAAGATGCTAAATATGAGTTAATAGAATATTTATGATTAAAAGTGTTGTATTATGTGGTATAGTTTATAGAACATCCAGTGAAATGTATTTAATTGTATTTTTAAATACACTCATGTAATGAACAAGTGTCTCTAAACGACATTAGTACAGTTTGTAATTGAATAAATATATTTGGACATTAATGTATTGCTTCTTTCTTATCACCCTATAGTAGGGGACTTTCATACAGGCCTGAATGAAGTTCTGTTACTGTCTCTGATCTCATATGTTCCAGCCCTGCTGCTCAGCTTTGGTCCCACCTGCCCGTGACATGACTTTTTCATCACTAACACTGCGTATTTGCATGCTGCTCACAGGAAAGTGTAGATGTGAAAGGGAAAAAAACGGACCTGTGAAGCCCACCTTTATATTACTGGTATCTGCTATAATCCATGCTATTCCACGCTGATCTCTCTCCCTCTCTCTCTCTCTCTCTCTCTCTCTCTCTCTCTCTCTCTCTCTCTCTCTCTCTCTCTCTCTCTCTCTCTCTCTGTAATGTGATCCAGTGATTAGTATTCTGCTCAGGCCAAAGGATGGAAAGCAGAGTGGCTGCCGAGAGGTGTCCTGAATCACATCACTCATATTCCACTATGTGTGCGTGTGTGTGTGTGTGTGTGTGTGTGTGTGTGAGTGTTTCAAAGAGTGAGAGAGGGGCGAGAGAGAGAGAGTGTGAGAGAGAAACAGTGAACCAAATCAATCTTATATCAGCGACTGGCCACTAAGTGCTGCATGCGTAAGCGTCACTCTGCATTGTTTAAACACACATTTACCATCTAAGTGAGCTGCTGCACTGCCATTTGTCAGTTTCCCTCTACATGGTGTGTGCGTATGCGTGTGCGTGTGTGTGTGTGTGGGGTTTGCATGCATGTGTGTGCACACACGTCAAGGTCAACTGCACCTCATGTATCCTGGTGGGTAAATGCAGACAGTCCTCACACTCACTGAATGTAACTTTTACACGATAAACGTGTTTGTTTACTTGGTTTAAGCCTGACTGACTTTCCCACTCGTGTACATACTAATTGGGAATCTGACAAGCTGAATTTTATTTGACTATACATAAATAATCTAAAATGGTATTCAGGGTTATAGCTTAACAGTGTTGTTTTATCACGAGTGTTAATATACTATAAACTATAAAACACAGAAATTAAAGTAAAAGGTTTTATAGCCTGTAAACAACTGTGTGAAATACAAATGGGTGTGAGTTGGCAGAGCTAATGACAGGCCAACGCGAGCATAAATTAAACTCGCAGTCCCTCCGCTCTGCCTGCGCATGGAGTCACTCTCTGAAGGAAACAAGGATACAGGGAACACATTAGGACACACCTAGTTATGTGCATGTAATAGATTCAGTACATGACAACAGTGATCATGATAATTAGTAAGCCATAGAGATGTATCATTTCTATAAAAACTGAGCTAAGAACAAAAGCTGCTACAACTGATGCTGATTTGTAGACTGTAGCTGCCATATCAGCTTTTCACTATAACCACGTTAGTGTGCCACATTAATTGACTTACTCTTCCCTGTAAATCTTATGATTGGACCTTTTTATCCTTAAATTCCTTCATTATGGTGGAATCAACCTAAATATTTAATAACCAAGTAACACGTAACGTTCCCTGCAGAACCAGTTGCATCATCACCATGGCTACAGCAGTGTTTACCGGTGATGGGGAAGCCTCTGGGTGAAGGTCATGACCTTTCTGTCAAACAGTCAAAGTGGTTCACCAATCACAGAAGTATGTTAAATGAACAACAAGAATATATACAGTATGTAGATATATAATCGACGCGGAGCAGGGGTGGCAGAGAGCAGGCTGCTCTGGTGGAGTTGTGGAGTGAAGACCGGTGTATTCATGGAGGGGCTGATGAGCTGAATGGAAACAGGTGCCTCAGGAGAAACCAGTCAGGCCCCTGCTACTTACTGTGCAGAGAAAAAACAAAGAAAGAGGGGAAAAAACAGATAGAAACAAAAAAAAAACCCAAACACAACAAAACAGAACTAACAGAACCATAACAGAGAGCATGGTATGAGAAAATTAATGTGTATTTTTAGACGTACAAATTAAATAATGAAGCTGTAAATGGCTAATATGTGGAAACTTTAAGTAAGAAATGGCACACATTTTCTGTCTATACGTTGTCCTCTTGGTTTTGCGCTTGCATTAACATCCTCCAGTGGCTGCGTGTAGTATCTACATTATACTGTACTTAAGTGAAGCCATTAGAACCCACTCTCCACCAATCTGTCATTAGGTTTCTGGCCCACATAGCACTTCATTATCCAAACCACTGTCTCTCCTCTTTAAGCATTATATAACTTAATGTAACATTCAATCACAATTAACAACCAAACTCGTTAGCTGGACGAAAAAAAAGAAAAAAATATAATTAATTTCATTCCCTTCCAAAGTCCATTCCACAGTCACAGACTATATAAGGAATGAACCATCCTCTCCAAACACTGTGGAAGATTTAGTTGCTCCCACGTCTTCGCCTTTTTTTTTATATCACAAATGTCTGCTATCTGATTATATTTTCTTACAGTAAATGGACTGTAACAGATTTCAGTTAACATTTCCTGACAGCCTCCAGCATAATAACTGTGCGCTGCCAAACTCTGCCGCGTGTGAACAAAAGCAGAAACTTCATTACAGTGCACATTATTTCCAAAAGCGCCGCCATACTGTGAAGATATTACCATAACAAATACCACAAACGGCCTTGCACGAGGCTTTTGCTTCACTGAAAGGTAAAGATGTACGCAGGTATACAGAGGGATAAAAAAAAGTGTGTGTGTAAGCGTGTAATAAGTGTGTGTGTGTGTGTGTGTGTGTGTGTCAGGATTGTGTGGCTGGGGGTGAGAGAGGGAGACGGAGTGTGTGTGCATGCATTAAAATGGGGGATTTTCTTGTCAGGGTAGCAGGGTTGGGGATTAGTTTAGGATCTGACTGAGACAGAGGGGAAGAGGGCTGATGACTTTAGCCACATAAAGAGATGACTGGGCAAATATGGGCGCATACATCAATATTAGCGCCGAGCACGTTATAGCGGCGCCCAGCAGGGCGAAACACATACAGCCGACAGCCGTGGAGATTTTCTTTGTTTATGCATGACTGGAGAGAAGGAAATTAATATCAGTGAATTGAATCCGCTCCTATGGAGGATCTTTCTGCTTCCCCGAGCCGCAGACCCACACGTCAGGATGGATGCAACACATACACAAAAATTCACACACACACCCTGCTGAAAGACAGGCACTAAAATAACCTCTGTTCCAGCTGGTGGACTGCCGAGGCTCCTGCTGGGCTGTTTTAATGGGGAAAATTAGCCAAGCAGAAAGGTGGATCCTGTTTGTTATGCTCCACTGTCCCCCTTCCACACAGTCAGCTAAGGAGGCATCCTCTCTTGTCCTCTCTCTCTGTCTCTCTGAGCTCTCCTGACACTGTGTCTCTCCACCAGCTGCTACTGCTGCTGCTGCTGCTGCTGCTGCTGCCTTCACACATCCTGCCCCTCCTGCCCCCAGACTCTGCCAGGCACAGATACATGCAGGACATATATCACACACACACACACACACACACACACACACACACACGATCTCTGCTATGCTGTGTCTAAGCCCAAATCAAATCAAATATATATCTATATATACATATGTAGATATATATGTTTTTTTGTTTGTTTGTTTTTTTTATATTCCCGAAGCGTTTTAGCATCCTTACATCTACCGTCACTCACTTCAACCCACAACCCACCCACATGAGAACAGCAAAGCAAGACTGAGACGAGGGAGCGACAGGGAATAAGAGGTGAAACGAGGGGGTTGCATGATACGGGACTCGGTCTGAACGGAGGGAGAGAGTGAGGGGAACGAGGGTGAGAGGTGAGAGAGAGAAGGATGAGAGGAGGATATGCAGAGGGGTGAAAAGCGTCTTTGTTCTGGATGCCCTTGAGACAGCTGACATCGCCACAATAAGACCTTCTTTCAGAGGGAAGGAGAGGGAGTCAGCGCGGGAGACAAGGAGAGAAGGAGAGTAGGATTTGGTACTAAACTGAACTGGTCGTAGTATTTCTGTAGAAGTAGAAGTACTTTCATTCAGAGTGTGGTTATATTTTTTTATATATGAATTTCTGATTTTATATAATTCCTTGTTATTCCCAATGAAAACACTTCACAAACATGCATAAGCAGTGACCTGTACTCAGATGAAATACAACAACATAATTTATTTCCTTTGTAATAGGCTTTCTCAATAAAAATGTAACTTCCGGGAACTTATGTCATTATGTCATGAAAGAGGTGAGACATGCAGTGAGACATATTCCTCCTCAGCACTGTTTCAACACTACTAAACTTTTATCTTCTTCCAATTACACATACAAAAGATGTTTTTCCCTCCATCTTTGCCTCACTTAGCATTTGTGAATCTTTGATTATGCAAAAATGATCTCCATCCACTGCTCGGTTCCAACTCTGCTCATTAAACACACAATTCTCTGCCTGTTGTCTGTTTTGCTACAGTAGTGACTGTACGTTACACTGACCAGAGACCACAAACAAAAACCATCACCCTAAAATTGATGTTTATTTGTATCACACTCACCAGCATTAGAAACATATAACATTCCATCCATCCATGGTGAGGTTACATATACATTCTATACCTTATAAGATACGTTTCCAGACTGACTTCCTGCTTGAACTCCGTCCTTTAGTACTTAATTGTGTGTTTTTTTGTCACTAGGATGCTCTCTCCAGTTTTTACACCAAAAACAATACAATACTTATAAACAAATGTAATTGTAATTGTCAGATCAAACAAAAACTACCAAAGAAAATATTCCTGACAGCACAACAACACCTTATGCAAATACTGCTCAGTTTGTAAACTGCTTTCTCAACAGTTTACCACCAACGGAAATACAAAGGGTGGGGGTGGAAGATTAAATTTATATTTTCCTTATACTTTCTTTTCTGTAGATAACCGTCCAAACTAAAATGGATCTTCCTTACTGCTTTTTGTGTATCACACACACACAAACACACGCACACACACACACACACACACACACACAGAGGCTTGCACACTGACAAACATCAGAAATCTGAGAGTGTGTTAGACCTCTCTTCCTCCTCACCCAGAGTTCCTGGCCTCAGGGGGTGGAGGGTCTCTTCACCCGTCTCACACGTCCAACCTAAACACATGGCAACCTGCACACACACACACACACACACACACACACACACACACACAGGCAGCAGACCACATCAGAGGGGGTCCATTCCTCCTCAAGTCCACGGGTCTCTGGATAAACATATTATTCTGGATTAAATGTTTCCCATATTTGTTATTCTTCCCTTCGAGACTCCAGGTGGAATTGGTATGAAACCAAAAATCATATGTACATTCCTTTGAATGAAAGAGCGGGCCGAGGGAAATGCACCGAAAGGGGAACGAGAATTCCCTTTCGGAGCAAGAACTTGTAACAACATTTGTGCAGATTTTTTGATTGCCTGAGACTCGTCGTTACACATCTAACAAAGGCTGTGCTGTTGTTGAGAAGTGGTCTTTTCCCCGCGCTAATCACACCACACCTAACCCAACGCTCTCTCTGAAACCAGGAAGTGTGTTTGCGCTGCGATGGAGGTCCACCACTGACGTGGAATCAAGAGGCCCTGAACCTTGCAGGGACGCTGCACTGTTTGTGTGCATGTGCGTACATGTGGCTCACGCTGTTGCAGTTGGAATGGAGATAGAAGGTGACAGCTGAGCAGCAGTTTCAACCACCATGAGGCCTAAATTAAAGACTTCAGAGGCATGAATGTGAGGATGGTGGAGTCCTGCTCAGTTATACAATTATACCCTAATTCATGCCAGGCCTTCTTGTCCTATCACAGCCTGGGTTATAGCCCTGAGCGAACCAAACGGTGAGGTGATGATGTGTGGTAAGAGATCACAGACTTGCCACCTATAATCCCAGTCGCCACAGTAATATTATCTGAGATGTAATAGATGGGTGGATGATGGATAATAATGATTATTAAGAAATTAACTTCTTCAGTATCCAGGGAATTACATTTTACATTTCAGTATTTGCAGTCAACCCATCACTTCCTGTCACAGGTATCTGAGATGTGTTGATCCCGCCGTCAAATGTTAGCTCCCTGCATACTAATGCACACGTTAGCAACACCTGAGACGCACAGTAGGCGAAACCCGTAGCAGCACGTTCAATTCCTCCTATCGTGTTTATTTTTGTAAAGTGCGCAGCCCCAACTTTGTGCAGCGGTGGGACGCGTGTTGTGGACAGAGTGTTCTCGCTGCAGTGTGTTTGATGTCTCTCTCTCTCACTCTCTCTCTCCCTATCTGAACCCTGGAGACATTCCTCATGCATAATCACTGTCTTTCTGATATGCCTCTATCTACTGCTGGTGGAGGTTAATGCACCGAGCTGCACACGCACACACACACACACACACACACACACACAAAAACACACACAGTTTGCAAGCAGGCAACACACAACTTACTTCCCACAAACAGCAAAGAAAGACGGCAACAAAATAAAATGGAGTTTTGTGGTGTTTATTGATGTGATATAAGAACAAGTTAACAAGGCTTCTCTCCTCTACTCACACATGACATTTAGCACTCTGCTGTGCTACACAACTCAACAGAATGTGGTATTTTAAACACAGTTAGGCTGCGCTCAGCTTAATAAAACCATCGGCTGTAATTCATCATGCTTGTACATGCATTAAGCAGGGGAATCAGGAGACGTGTTGTGATTGGACGGAGGAAGGCTTCTGAACAGCTCAGTATTCTGGTGAGGGCACTAACTGTAGAGCAAATGGGGCAGAGGGGTCAGGTGTGCATGTGTGTGTGTGTGTGTGTGTGTGTGTGTGTGTGTGTGTGTGTGTGTGTGTGTGTGTGTGTGTGTGTGTGTGTGTGTGTGTGTGTGTGTGTGTGTGTGTGTGTGTGTGATGGCAGCATCACCAGTCCTCCAGGGCTCAGCAGGCTAATTAATAATGAATCCCAGAGAGTCTGCGTTTGAAATGCAGATGTGCAACTGCCAGCTCCGCCTGCTCCTTCACAGGGACCTACCTGCATGTGTAAGTGCATGTATGAGTGTGTGTGTACGTGTGTATGTGTGTGCTCGCATGTGTGCGTGGGCCACCAGGGACCGTATGTTGGTTAGCGGTTTAGCTGTGGCAGACACCTTGCTGATTTTGTAGATGAAATTCAGCCGGGTTGTTCATTAAGCATCAACTGCATTTGATTTTTGAGCTGTAATTGAAGCCGAGAGAGGGAAGGAAGAGATTTTCAGCAAGATTTTATAATAAGTCTTCTTTCTCTTCCTCATTGGTGCTGGTTGGTGTCAGGAGAGGCCTCAACCTCGAGCTCTTCTCTGCTCCCAGCACAGAAGAGAAGAGGAATAAGGAGGAGGTGGTGGAGAAGGACCTGGAGAGCAGCTGAAAAGCAAACACTACATTTCCATAGACTCTGTACTCTTCTCTCTTTATTTATAGTAGTGTGTGTGTGTGTGTGTGTGTGTGTGTGTGTGTGTGTGTGTGTGTGTGTTGTTTTTGGGCAGTTTGAAGTTTAACAGATGGTAATGTTATGTAGATTTTTACCAACCATGGCTCCTGCACTGACCCATGGACAATATACGAGCCCCTTCTGCAGACAGCACCTGTAACACACACACACACACACACACACACACGCACGCACACACACACACACACACACAGACAGACACAGTGAATAATCTCTCTGACTAACATTCTCTTTGTTTGAGGTAACAGTGACGAACGCTTCCAGTTGTGTTCAGGTGTTTTAAATCCTAGTAATGAAAAAAAAAATAAATAGAATTGCAGCAACTGATTTTGCAGGAAGTTGCTTCTCCACGTGCACAGGGAGGGGGGAAACATCTTGACCAGCTGACAGACTCTGACCTCAGGAGGCCCATGTGTTGTTTTGACTGAATTCATTTTCTAATTAATGAGAAAGCAAACACCTAAGACACTTCACATTATCATTTTTGTTTTTTAATGAACATTGGAAATGAAAATAACGTCTTTGCGGTAAAGAAAATATAGGTTGTGTACCTTCACACAACCTATATCGTGATTTTTTCATTAATATAAAAATTCCTGGAACACTGGCGCCATATTTTCGGTTTAATCTTAGATTAAAGCTAAAACTTAAAACAAGTTTCTTCCTTTTTAATCCTAAAATAAAATCATGCCAAATATCATCACAATCAGGGAAAGGCTTCGTTAAACTCATTTTTCTTGTGGTTTCACTCCCACCGCTGGAGGTAAGAGGGGAAATACACTGTTATTAAAGACAGGAACAGTGAAACCGAGAGATGCTGCAAAAATACAACCAGGAAGTCCCCGAGATAAAGCTCACGTTTTAGCTTCAACACAACACTGTGTGAATGTCATCTCCATCCTCACGACATGAACCAAGTTTTTCTCCCCAGATTTGGTGGAAACGTACAGCACACACACACACACACACACACACACACACACACACACACACACACGCACACACACACGCACACACACTTCCTCCTAAATCTGAGCACTTCATCCAAAACCTGTTGAAAAGTAGAAACCGTGCACTCAGTGATGCGCTGATGTGCAGGAACTCGTTCTCACATATAACACACACACGGTGCAGACTCACACTCACACACCGGGCCCCATGCATTATGAATGTACACTTACACTAGTGTGAGCTCAGGGGATGAGCCTCAGCTCCATATACATTCACTCATCGGAGTGTCCAATGTGTTTCCTGCTCCTAACCACTGCTACACACACACACAAATGCACACACACAGTGAGGTTTACATGACAAGGCATGTAGGATATCCACTTATATTAATAAGCGGATGTTTTGGTTTCGCGTTTATCATTATGGAAACAAAGGAAACGATGTGAGATTATTTCCCTTTATGTTTCTAACACGGTGTCTTTGTCCTTTATTAGCGACGTCACGGGTTAATGGCAGTATTGATCTGAGCGGCGTGGGCTGTGTGTGGATGTCAGGGTGAAGTTTGTACTCAGAAGCAACACTGAGACTTTGAGTTTTTCCTGAATCAAAATAAACACAATGCGTTAATTCAATATTTCCAAATGAGTTTTTGCATTATCAATAAATTCAAACTATTTTTTTTCAATTAGGGTGATTTTTTCCCACAGTACGTTGTCATAAATCATTGTATATTAGTGCAAAGTGTTTCATTTGTTAAGACCCGGAGACTCGGGGTCATGTCTGGATCGGCAGCAGCAGTTATTTAGGCTTCACGGAGGACATTTTCAAAGGTCATGACACAAGTGACAGGTCCCGCCCTGAGGCCCGAGCCTGTCTGAGCGTATAGATTTATCTATAGGCTGCAGACGTATGGATGGAGCGTTTAGACACGGGTAACAAATCTAATCAAAACGAGGGGACAAAAATAAATTTTAAAAAATAAATCCAAAAATGTCAACTCCATTGACATTTGACTGTTTTCTCGAAAGAAACAACAAAGGCCTGTAAAAACAACAGCATCAGACTCGAGACTGAATAATGACACACAGATGGAAAATATCACAAAGCCCCCGTTAAATATGACAAACAGCGAGGAACACAAACAAACCAAACCCCCATTATAAAGAACGGATCGTTTTCGTCCTTATTCAGTGCGGACGCTGTGGAAACAATGTCATCTCGCAACCAAACCGAGCTCATTTAAATTCAACAGTCTCCAAATGAGAGAAGCAAACATCTCTGTTTAGTAAACACCACTCGGAAGGGCTTTAAAAAAATAACGGAATAATAATTGGTTTGGATTGCGTTTGCATAAAGCTATTTAGTAAATGTATCACTGTAACTGTGTTAAGTTACAGGCCGACACACGGATGCGCTGTTTGGGTTGTTAGATATAAGTGAATCAACGGAAATGTTTTTGTTTATTTACCTGATGGAGATCAGGTCACTGTTTTTTTTCGCCCCCATATTTTTATATTTGCTCCTCAGTCTATACAACAAATAGATAATCACCGTTAGACTGAGTCAAAGCGGCCAAACAAACACCAACAATCCGCTGAACAAACATGACAAACAAGCAAGGTAACGCAGCATTTCATACAAAGACAGGGTTCGGGTTAGTGTGTGCGTCCTGCGGCAGCAGCAGCACCAGGCAGCCTCTCTCCACCGAGCTGCTGCTGCAGCGTGGTGCAAGTGTAGCGGGGCTGCTCGGGTTATCCGTGAATGGGCTCTTTATTGGAGGCGCGGAGCGGGGATTTGCCTTTTATTCGCCTCGCTATGGAAACGCGCTCGACGGCAGAAAAATGTCGACGCGAATAAAGGGGATCGGCACAAGGAGCGTTTCTAGAGAAGCATCTGTTACACTTCGAAACTTAGACTATCGAGAGCGACACAACCCCCCCTCTCCAAGTCGCTCTGCTCTCTGCTCCATGCTCCACTCCAAAAGAAAGAACAGCACAAAAAGAAAAAGAAAAAAAAGAAAGCAAATCAGACTTTGTTTTTGTCACGGGACAAAAGAAGTCTTCAGGTTGTGGCGATTTATTTATTGGTTTATTTAGTGACACTCGCATGTTTTTGTTTCAGGTTCAGATTGGTGGAATATAGTTTCTTTAAAAAAACAGTTAAGTAGCGCTGCCGTGTCATTTAATATGACAACACATAATGACAATCGTGTATTATTATTATTATTATTATTATTATTTTTATTGTTATTATTATCTACTACTACCACTTCTGCAGACTGGGACACCAAACAACGCGGCCATTCATGTCAGATATTCAGTCCCTGTCAGTGGAGCTGGTAAACAACATGTAATATTAACGCGCCGCGCTGCAGTTACAATGAGAGCAGAACAACTAACATGTAAATGCCATGACTTATTTCTCCTCCACCTATAGGCCTGTGTGCTGTACCGTATGTGAGGCGTCACCCCTCACTGTCTCATTCCCCCGGTTACCGACGCCCTGTCCGTCCACTCTCCCGCGGCCCTGGCCATGCATGCAGCCCGCTCTCAGCTCACCTGCTCCGGCCTCCTCTCTCTCTCCCCCTTCTCTCTCTCTCTCTGCCCCCGTCTCCACAGTCACAGTCAGCTCCTCGGCTCGACGCTCTTTAATGACTTTCTGGTGGCTGCAGCCTTCTTTTATTTCTCCTAAATGTATGAAAATGTATGCAAATTTAAATCAAGCTTAACCTGGGAGCTGGAGCAATATATTTAATGGAATTTCAAACCAATAAGGGGACTGGGACGTGGTCTTCTAATGGCAAATATAATTACGCGGTTAAGTTTGCCCTCAGATGTGCAGATAGATCTTTTCCCAACTCTGAGGGGACCTGGTGAGATTCTTAAAGACTGAGAGCATGATGATGCACTGTGTGTGTGTGAGTGTGTGTGTGTGTGTGCGTGGGTACATTTAGCCCACGCCTTTAAGAAAATGAATAAGTTTTAGGATGTAAACAACCTAATACACGCGTCACTGTGCTGCTGGAAAATATATGAGTTTGGCAAAAAAGGGTAATTCATAAAAATAATAATAATTCATATGCTAGACTGGAATTTTATAGTCCATATAAAATGTCGTGTTATTGTCTGACCAAAAGTAGATGTGGATAATGGCCGGTGCGTAAAACACCTGTGCGTAAACAGTGCCTGGAGACGCGCCATTCTGAGAACACTTAAGGAAGTATTCTCTAAAAGTTAATCAGTGGCAGTGTGAGCTGCTCTTGGTTTGATTGTATCCTTCTAAATTAAGTGCTGGCACGTCGAGCGAATGCCATTGCGCTTTAATCTCCTCCTTCGCGCGCGCTCGAGAGTGACAGGAGCAGCAATAAACCCGTGCGTAAATCAGTTGGAAACTTTAATTAATAAACAGGAACTGCGCTTCACGCGCAGATCGTTCTACAGCCAGACCCACTGGACCAGCACCTCGACTCACTTCCGGTTCGACTGACAGTAACTCTTTACTTCCCACAGCGCTGCTTCCAGGGGCGGCGGTTCGGGTGTCTGCGCCGTCATTGGTGGAAACGCGACGTCACCGCGTCTCCGTCGTTCGGTGAGTGGTGGTGGAGGCTGTCAGTCAGGGTTTGGCTGCTGCCGAGACTCCAGAGAGAGGGAGATGTCAGAGGCTGAGCTGCTGCCTCCCTTCAGTAGCACTAGTGGGGTTCAGCAGCCAGCATGGCCACAGCTGCCTCCAGCCCCTACACCCTGCTCAGCTCCAGCCCCATGATCCACCCGGACAGCCAGGCCATGCAGCCTGCGAGCCCCTACAGAGGACACCAGAAACTCCTCCAGAGTGACTACCTGCAGAGCGTCCAGAGCAACGGACACCCCCTCGGGCACCAGTGGGCGAGCAGCCTGGCGGAGGGCAGCCCCTGGTCGGCCTCCATGGAGCAGCAGGACGTCAAACCAGGGCGGGAGGACCTGCAACTCGGCATCATCCATCACCGCTCCTCGCACGTAGCGCATCACTCCCCTCATCACAACAACCATGGCAACCACCCGGGAGCCTGGGGAACTCCGGTGTCCCACAACTCTTCCATCACCAGCGGGCAGCAGATCAACATCTACTCCCAGACGGGCTTCACTGTCAACGGCATGCTGGACCACGGCGGGATCACGCCGCCACCCAACCCGCAGGGCCAAGGCATGCACCCGGGCCTCAGGGACACTCTCAGCCCCGAGCACAGCGACCTCGGCGGACACCACTGCCACGACCACTCCGACGAGGAGACGCCGACCTCGGACGAGCTGGAGCACTTTGCCAAGCAGTTCAAACAGCGGCGGATCAAGCTGGGCTTTACGCAGGCGGACGTGGGCTTGGCCCTGGGCACGCTGTACGGTAACGTCTTTTCCCAAACCACCATCTGCAGGTTCGAGGCTCTGCAGCTGAGCTTTAAAAACATGTGCAAACTCAAGCCGCTGCTGAACAAGTGGCTGGAGGAGGCGGACTCGTCCACAGGCAGCTCTAGCAGTATAGACAAGATAGCAGCTCAGGGGAGGAAGAGGAAGAAGCGGACGTCCATCGAGGTGAGCGTGAAGGGGGTCCTGGAGACGCACTTTCTCAAGTGTCCCAAACCCTCGGCGCAGGAGATCACCTCGCTGGCGGACTCGCTGCAGCTGGAGAAGGAGGTGGTGCGCGTGTGGTTCTGCAACCGGAGGCAGAAGGAGAAGCGCATGACGCCGCCGGGAGAGCCGCCGCCGCACGAGGGACCCTACTCTCACAGCGGGAGCGCAGGAGACGCCTCCTCGTGTCACGATCTCTGACCGGAGCCCCGGGAGGACCCCCCCAGTCCCCCGTCCCCCCGGCAGAGCGCAGGGACGCCCGGTACAGACTCATGCACTGACAACACGACAATAACAACAACAACAACAACAACAACAGAGAAACACGATCAGCCTTCGTCCTTTTCTCACTGTCACGAGGGCATTATCCTATAGCGGCATATCAAACGTCACATCTCACATCGCTTTCTTTGTTGGAGCCCGTCCACTTGTTTTCCTCCATCACGGATCTAAATACAAAATGTGCCTATACCGACCCGCCAGCGCCTTTGGTTTGTGTCACCGTTTCCCATCAGCTCGATGATAACAATAACAGTGTGGGACTGATGTTTTGATTTGTTTTGGCTTCTCTCTCTCTCTTACACACACACACACATACACACACACACAGACACACACTTGGCCTCTGCCATATGATCAGTGGAGTGAAACTGATAATAATATCACTTTTTCTTAATTGATTTGTTGCAGCACCAGAGGCCATGTTACACTCCACCTCGCCTTTCCCTCAGGCTCACACAACGCTTTAGTTCTCAGCATATTTACATCCATTATTTTGTAACTTACTCGTAGCAGATCTATTATTATTATTATTATTGTCATTATTATTATTATTATTATTATTGCATATGCAAATGTAGGCCCTGTAGACGTATTGCTACCAACAGAATGGCACTTGGAGGGATTTTATTCTGTTCCTCCCTCATGGCCTGTAGCTTGTGAAGCCACGCGCAGTTAGAGCTATTTATAAATTCATTTATTTGATTTCAATCATCTTCGACCATATAAACTGTGTGGACTCTAAACCAGAGCCGAGAGTAGAGAGGGGTTGACTGACGCTATACACCTGCCTATAATTTTATTGTACGTTCAGTATCAAAAAATTTTTATAATCTTAAATACTCCTGTTATTTGGTTTACTTCTTAAGTATTTTTTCGAATATTGTACAGTTTTATATATTACCCTTTTGGAGTCATTAATTTAAACAAATGCTCTTAGTTATTCATGCACTTAATTAGCAATGTAAAAAAACAACAACAACAAACGATATTTTCAGTAAGATTGAACTGTTTCGGCGGTTTTATTCCAAATTTCGATGACAGCTCAAGTGATTATTTATTTTCAGTATAAAGCTTGTATTAAGTTTTGAAATAAACTATGTATGTTGTAATAAACAATTTCTTGCTACAAATGTTTACTGTCCGAAACTCCTGACGAATTAAAACTGAGGAGGTATTATTATTATTATTATTATTATTATTATTATTATTATTATTATTATTATTATTATTATTATTATTATTATACTGTGGGTGTAATAATTATTGTAAAATGATTATTATTTTAAATTGTAAAATTATTTTTTAATTCAATAGTTCTTTGAATTTTTTTTCCATAATTTGAAGGTTGTGTAGTGACTGATGGCTCAATATAAATTCATGACTTATATTGATTCATCGTAATGTTACAGAAATATTTGTTCAAAAAAGCACAACTGTGCTTAAGAAGCATAAGCTTCACTCAGTTTCAGTTCCATGTCGAAAAGCAACTGTTCTTTTCCTAAGCAAAAAGTTGGTTTTGTTTTTTTGTTTTTCTTTCCACGTCACTGACAGCTGTGAAATATCCAGTGGTTCAGCAGGACCTTGGCTGCAGGTCTGCAGGCTCTGTGGATCACAGCAAGCTGAGACGCTTTCTCCTGCACTTCCACTAAAATGTTATTGTCCGGGCCCTCTGCCCTCCTCAATCAGACATGCGTGATTTATCGCCTGTGCTGCTGGCCCTGACAGCAAAACACAATGACAAGCACACACACACACACACACACCCACACACACACACACACACACACACAATCAGAAGCAGATGAATCTCATTTCAAAGACTACAGCTGCGTATAATTGGGCATGCTAGGGCAAACCAGTTTTATTTCTAAAAAAAAACCCCAAACAAATAAATAAATAAAATCATTGTACCTAAAAATAATTTAGGGGCGGTTTTGGAAAAAAAGATGCAGTGCTGTTTGAATGATTCAAAAATAGAGCTAGAGAGAGGGAGAGTGAAGGAGGGAGAGGAGAGGAGAGGAGAGGCGGAAGGGTGCTAGGCCTTGCCTTGAAATGGAGAGCCTGACTGGAATACTAATGCATCTGAATTTATGCATCTACTCAGTCTGCAGCCCTGAGAGGGGGGTGGGGGAGACAGAGAGAGAGAGAGAGGAGAGAGAAAGGGTGTGAGGGTGGAGGTGAAAGGAGGCGGTTATGTAGAAGAGGGGGGAAAAAAGAGGAAAACCATGGCTGATTGATTCCATCCATCTATTTTAGTTTGAAATAATCCCCAGTTTCTTTGGGGGGAGGGGGGTGACCCTGGATGGAAGAAGAGCAGCCAGCAGCCGAGCAAACAAGCACAGCAAAGCCAAGCACTGCAGTATCCTCCACTTCACACTGCCTCAGTGTGGAGCTCCACCACACAGCACCACCGTCCAACTAGTCCTTCAATGAGTAACTCAAACCTCCACACACACCAGTTACAGGAGACAAAAACAGACTGACTGGGGAGAAAGTAAGGAAATCCTACCAGATACAAGAGGCAAACATTTTTCTGATGGCTTTAAAAGATGAAGTTGAGGTAATTATTTTCTCAAAATGCTTCAGGTGGTGTGACCCAGCTTTTCATCTCAGCAGATAATGGAGATCTTTAAAATCAGATCTTGAGTAAGTCACACCTCCTTTATCAAATACCTGCATCTTGTCGGAAACCTTGTGTTCTCTTTTCATCACTTATGTCCTGATTCAAAGTCTTTGGTTGAACGTGTGAACAAAAACGCACAATCAAAATTATTCTACATAAATAGTTTTTTTTTCATTTTAAAAAGCCGTATTTTACCAAAGCCCTTAAAGAAAGAAGCCCTTTGAAGGTCAATAACATGAATAAAAAATATTAGGATTAAGAGCGGTAAGTTAAAAGCAGGGCAGAGCAGAAATGTTCTGAGAAAGCAAAAAAAAAAAGTTTATAAGGAGCTGATAGAGTGTGTGCCATAAAACTGGTATGGTAGGAGGTCAGAGAGGACGTTGGACATCACATCTCTCTTTAATTAGATAGAAGGAAAGCACAGGGCTGTAGTCCAGTGCTGAGAACACACACACACACACACACACACACAGCAGCCCACATGAGAGGATACATATATAGGCATAATGAATATCGGCTGTCAGTTGGACACATGGTTGTTTGACTGTTGAATGTATCTGATACTTTCTTCTTTTAGTCGTGATCCTTTCTACAATTCTTCTTGATCTTCTCAGTGAGCCCCACTTCCAGCAAAAGATGAGCATTGGAAGGTCATATATGTATTTTCATACCTCCTCTGTTAGATCACCATATGTTTGATCCTTCTCTTCATACGGGCTGCTACAAATTGCTCTATACATCTTAAAGTAGTAGGATCCTACCTTTTAGCCTTGAAACAGAGGTGGGCAAACTACAGCTCGCGGGTCACATCCAACCCGACCTTCTTATTAGTCTGAGTAGAAATTTACTAACAAAGCAAAAACAATCAATTGCCGGCTCCTCTACTGGGACAGTTCTGTCGAGTCTCTTATTTTGAAAAGTCTGAGACACTTCTGCTGTCATTTGATCTTGAAGCACATGAATTCTACGACGACGACTACTACTACTACTACTACTACTACTAATAATAATACATAGCACTTATATAGTGATTTTCAAGATTGATCTCCAGTCTGACTCTGTCCTAAAGGACAATTTCACCTCTGGACACAAACTGGACACATTGTATGCCTCAGTGAATGAGACAGAGTTGCCTCAGAAGGTGTTGGTGTTATTGGACTATGTAATGGTGGGCAGTGTCAGACTCAATAGCACGACTCCCAGATTGAGAGCAATATCATTGTTGTAATTTCAAAAAAGGTTCAATACACAAACAAGCAGTTAGTATCAGGCAACAGTACAAACACAGCAGGCAGTCTCAAAATCCAACAATCCAAAAACAAAGAGACACACAAAGAGATACACAATAAAAGCAAGGCAAGAATAACCACACTGGCAGTGAGATGAATAATGGGAAAGCCCGGGCATATATATACTCAAGGTTTCAAATTAGACACAGGTGAAATTCATTAGGTAATCAAGAGGGAAGTAAAGCAACCAACAAGGAAAAGGCAGACTTCCAAAATAAAACTGGAAATACCAAAAACATAAGACACCATGACAGCCTATCCTTTTGTGTGATGAACATAAACACAACAGGCCACAGAGCACAGATTATAGATGAACACCTGGGCGCAACAAAAATGGCACCGGAGTTTGACGCACTGGCAAAAAAAAAGAGTGACCGGCAACACTGCCCCCATAAAATCCATCAATAGCGAGTTGTTTGTATTTATTTATGAATTTATTAATTAAAGAGGGAAAATGGAAAAAAATACATTTCATGATTCATGCTCACTCATTTTTCATCAAGGGTCTGGCCTAAATATTACCAAAAAAACGTAATAGTGTAATATGTCATCAAAAATGATGCAACATTTTCATAGTATTATTCAGGGGTGGCCAGAGGAATCCACGATCATAAAACAATTATGATCTAATCTGTAACTGCACATACTTTTATTTTCTCAGCACTTCGTTTCACACTTGTTGCTCCTGTCGGGACATACACATCGACAGTTTGTGTGTTTGTGCTCATGCTGTTGTTGGCCACTAGAGAGTGATAGTCAGACCATCTCATCTCTCATCGCTTCTGCAAGGCCCTGCCATGACCTCAGGGCCTTGATGGCGTGTCACTGGAGGGCACAGGGGCCATTGTTGGCAAAGACAAGTGCATTAGAGGACAGAGCCAATTGCAGGGCAACTGTAACCGAGGACAGAGAGAAGCAAGTAGAGTGGATTTGCGGGTTGGGGGGTGGGGGTGGGGGGGCATTCATTATAAAGAAGAAGAAGCTGAGGAAGAAGAGAAGGATGAAAGAACCCTTAATACGATTAACTGCGTAACCTGAAATCAATTTCACAAACACAGTTGACCCTAACAGGACCAGGCTGGGTAATGTAAGAAACAACGAGAGTCCATTAGAATAATCAAGAATGTCAAATTCTAGTTTTTGGTTCAGTGGCTTTATTCGTCCACCTCTTTGATCAGTGCAGCCGCTCAGAAATCTGCTCTCTCCATTTTCCAAACATCCAGTCGGTGAGAGAGAAGGAGGTGAAAACAGTGTCGCTGGAACAGCTGTGATCTGTGCTCTTATTGTTCCTCTCTGTCGAGGCTCTGCCGTTCATGGCTCTGCAATTACTTTGACAATTAAAACCATATTAAGGTTGTGTGGCGTGATGGCTCCATTAAGGAACACATGGGGACTGAGTGACACCCACACGTTGTTATTCGGAGGCCTTGATGTGATGTCACGGGGGTCACACGTGTCTGTGCAGGTCAAAACGACAAGGCCTCATTTCCAAAACCACAGAGCCGAGTGGCACACGCTCTGTGACACACGCCTCTCTGTTTAGAGAGGCGCTTTCATCATCCCACACACACACACACACACACACACACACACACGCGCGCGCGCGCACTTACATGAATTAGTAGTACATGTATATGTGAGAGGAGAGAGGCCTGTTTATGGCGCTGAGCGTAAATCACTGTGTCTGATATCTTCACTTGAGACAGAGGGCTGATCACTGCTCGTCCTGCTTGTTCCACATTAACTCATTATCACACACGCTCACTCCATTAATTCTCTTGCTTTTATTAGCAGCAAGAGTGGATACACACTCGCGCGCGCACACACACACGCATATATACACATATATACACACAGTGTACCAATGACAAGAACTGCCTCTACCTCATCTGACAGCTAATGGCTTCATTAGGAGCAGCGTGTTAATTGGCTGACTTTGGGGAGACGCTTGTTAATGAGGATAAATAGATTCACACCTGAGCGGGGTGCTACCCAGCCACAGCAGCACTGTGGGAACTCGGGATGACGAGCAAGCGTGCACTCCAGATATGACTGCGACACTTTATTATGGGGTATAAGTCAACGTGAGAGACCCCTGTCCCACTCTGCTTCCTCGCAGCCTTATACGTGGCTGTGTGCTTCCTTGCCAGGCAGACTTATTAGCCGAGTGGTTGATTAGCACCAGGAGGCCAAAACAAAGAGCAGTATGTCAAAGCAATTAGCCCCACTGTTTACCTCTCAGCTCCCAGGCTGCCTGCAAAATGCATCTAATCCAGCAGAGAGGGGGAGAGGAGGAGATGCAGTCAGCTCAGACAGTTGCAGAAAAAGGACAACAGCTGGTCCATAGGCCACAGTGTGTGTGTGTGTGTGTGTGCATTGATGGGAGCAGCACACGTTGGCTCGATCCATCTGCTTTCCTTGCCTAGATCTCCATCCTCTGCTGTCTGGTTGTGACAGCTCTGACACACACATGCAGACACACACACACAATTCTCTTTACACACCAGCGGTTAGAGCAGCCTATATTCTCAGGGGAGTGGGGGGTTGGACAGACAAAATGGAAGCAGACGAGACTGATCATTTACATAAGGGCAGGACACAGACCCACAGAGGGACACAGTGTGTTCAGCTGCCATTCAAATCCTCATGCACTGGACAGTGTTACCACCTAGTGGTGGCAATCAGACTTTGCATCTTTTGGATTGTATGTTTTGGATTGAGAGGGTGGGGGACAAAGGGGCTTGGATTGTGGTTACATTATCATTATTATAATTATACCAAAATTTAGAAAATAATCCGTCTCAAACTTAGTGACATCATCTTTATACCGGACCAATTTCAGGACACTGCACATTACATCATCAAAAATATTTTGGAAACCCTGTGCTCTGATGGGAACTTGTGGCTACGAGATAAGTATAGACCTGCTATAAGATGTCACTGATGACCAGGTTTTTAATTATCGTTAAACTGCTTTTCCTACTTGTCACATAAATGAGCATTTCAGTGCCTTATGACTGACAAACCAACTCAGACCACAGTGAGTGCATGTCAATAATGATCTTTAATGTCAATATATACAGAACCTGAAAGAAAAATAGAATCTTAAAAATCAAATGAAATAAATACAATATCATACAATTTCCACAAAGTCTTAGAAGAGATATCCATGGAAATCTTTTTTTTTTCAAATTCAGCCTCTCTGGTTTGATGGGGTGCGTCCCATCCCCCCCAGAGAAATCCCTACAACTCCCCCACATGCTCTTCATCCTCATCATCTTAAATATATATATATGTGTATATACATATATATTTTGCAAACTAGAACTTATGTTATCGTTACCACATTGTTAAACCTATGAACTGTAGACACTATCTTTTGTCCATCTGCATCTTATTTTACCTCTTTTGATACACTGTTAGCATCACAAAGTAACATGAGTCAGAGGGTAAAGTTCAGAGGAAAAGAAATACAGGTTGTGTCCACACATGCATTTATGTTACCAAAAGTGCTGGCAGGTGATAATGATCCTGAGGGACCTTTAAATCTGCCACCAGCAGAATCTTTTTAAGGGGGGTAACAGTCTTACATTGTCCTTCAGTCAATATCATCATGCCAACACTCTCACACATAAAGTGTAACTTCACTTTGAAGAGAAGCAGTTCTGAGAGCAAAATCAAACAAGATAGGGAGAGAGAACTGAGGAGGAGGGTGGCAGAGTGGAGATGAAGAGCAGTGGGGGAGTGGGGGCACAGTTTTGAAGCAGCTTTAAATCAGCCAATCACAGTGAAGGAGAACATCAGCTGGTGTATTTCTTCCCGACTTGAGGAAGAAAGAATGAAAGGCGAGGAGGGCAAGTGCATATGAAAGCTGTGGAAATAAATACAAGTCTGTCTCCCCAGCAGTAACAGATATGTGAGTTTCCCGTCTTTCTCTTCAGCTGACGTCTTCAATGCAACCTCGTCCAGTGTGCGCGTGCGTGCATGTTGGGTGGGTGTGAGTGCATGTGTTGACTGTGTCAAATAAATAGATTAAAAAAGGGAGACAGTAGCTCTGACTGGCCAGGACTTCGGACTGTGTGTGGGCGCATCTGCGTTTTGCGTAGCAGAGTCCGGCTGAGAGTGAGGTCCAAACTGGAGGGCGAGCAGTGCGTGTGTCTACATGTCTGTTGAGGTGAGTTTCTTCATGCTGCGTCTCTGCGCTAGACTGGACGCTGCCACGGGCTCCAACACCGGCTGACTTGTCTTCTGACTCAGTGCTGAATAGGTGGCAGCCATGGCTCCCTGGAAACAACATTGAAACCTGGTGTTAGCTTTTTAACAGCTACAGCTCTCTAACTACAATAGAACTACATTATCAGCTTCTTGGTGTGGCACTTAAGAAGCCAAATCTAAATGGCCTATGTGATGGCCTGCTAATGATGCTGCCCTGACAAACTCTCTCCCTGTTGGGGGGCTGAGAACAATTGGAACCAGGACATGATGGGGAGGCTGCAGCACTACGCTGTGAGTGCTTAGGTAAGTTAAGGAGCTAAACTTCACAGCTGTACTGTTTGTTTGTTTTGTTGTTTATGTTTGTTTTTCTACTTTTTTGTGCATACAAGGAGAGTCATATTGACGTGGTCCTCATGACCTTGTAATCTAGCTGACATTTTGCAATGTCTGCTGTGTAAGTTTCTCCCAGTTAAAATGTCAATTTTGTTATCTGCTCTCCTCTTTCCTAAAACTTCAAATCAGATCCAGAAGCAGCAAATAACAGAAGAACAGACTCCTGATGTGTTGGATCTGGTATTATTAATAAATGAGACAAGATGGTTCAGTCATTGCACAGGAACAGGAAGAGTATGAAATTGGGCAGAGGAGTTCTCACCAAATACCAAAATACCACCCTAATATTAACAAATATATTATAATATGTTACGCCTTAGTTACCTGGACATACTCTACACTCACCTTGACAAGATGTGGTGCATCATGACGTGTGAGCTGGAAGTGTGGCAGCGTGTCTCTGCAGGTAATCCAGGAATGCTTTAGAACCTGCTCCGCTGTGTATCGCTGGTGAGGGTCAACATGGAGCATATGGGACAGCAGATCCTGGAATACATACAAACACAGCCAATCATGACTGTATATGAGAAAAGGACACCAACTAATATGTTAAATTATATGTACTATGAGACTGGCTGATTTTTGCTTGATAGATAAATCAATGATGTGTCTTAACTGTTTAAAATACTCAAAAGAATGAGATGCAGCCCTGCGCTGTTTCACCCAGTTCATGTGGTTACACGTTAAAAAACAAACATTCAAAGTGTATTACAGACATATACAGTGAGGACACTGTATCTGTATGTGTGTGTGTGTGTATGTACCTTTGAGCTGTCTGACACCGTATCCCAGTTGCCACCTGTCAACGCGAACTTTCCAGACCCTATTCGGAGCAGAATCTCCTCCGGTGTGTCGTTTGGCCCATTAGCAAACGGTGTGTACCTGACAGGAAAATAAACAGGCAAGTTAGGAAACACAATAATTAGAAACAGTGGTATTAAACTGATTGCACACTATCTAAGCAATTAAACATATGATGAATAAAACTATTTGGTATAGTGGTTCTATAGGGAGAGTGAATGTAGTTTCACCCACTGTGCTAAAATCCAGCCGGTGAACAATTAAAATCCATTATAACCCAAACAGCACAAGAAGCAAGTGACTAAAGTGCTGGTGTATGATCTTTGCTCCAAGGCATTTGACTGATGAATTTGAACACCTCACCATTATTCAGTCTCACCCACATTTAAGCCCAGCAACAGCTCTGAAGTGGTCTTACCCTGCCAGCATTGTATACAGTAAAACTCCAAGACTCCATATATCACAGGCTGCATCATAACCTTGTCGCATTAGTACCTAGACACACACAAACAAAGAAAGACACTCCATTGGGGACTCATATCACTCTCACATTATATAGCTTTCACAGTGTTTCTGAACTGTAACTTCCTGAACTCTAGCTTTTCATTTCCTTTCATTTCATTTTTTTGTCTCACCTCTGGTGCCACAAAGTTGGCGGTGTAACAAGGTGTGAGGAGGAGGCCATTGCCTCCCCGAAGCTGCTTAGCGAATCCAAAGTCACAGATCCTGATAGAGTCAGGATTCCCCGAGTCATCCATATACAGGATGTTACTGGGCTTCAGGTCTCGGTGTACCACCTGTGGAGAGGAAGGAGGAAATGTGAAGTCAAAATATCTTTAATTCCACATGTGCCTGCACATATACAAGTGTTTCCTCACCCCTTGGCAGTGGAGGTAGTCAACAGTCTTTGTGATGGTGTAGAGCACAGCACTGGCCTCTCTCTCAGAGAAAAACTTCTGCCTGAGGATCTTATCCAGCAGCTCCCCTCCCTTCATCAGCTCGGTCACCAGGTAAACATACCTGCCCTCATCATACACCTGACACACGTACAGACACGCACACAAAAGGCCGGTCAGTGTGCAAAAGAACTCAAAACCTTACGGTCTTGCGTAGATCACACAAAATATTACTGACGTCTTTCAGAGTGATGATGTTGGGATGCTGTCCATATCGCATCAGGATTTCGATCTCTTCAGAGGGGTCCCTCTTACTTTTGTCAATTATCTGTGGCACATGGAAGCACAGATAACAGGAGGTGAAGTTCAAAAGAAATAAAATGATTCTACTCTGCAAACATGTTTAATCGAACAACATAATTGTTTCACTATCATGGTTTTGAGAGATTTATGTGATGCGGGTTCTGATGCTGATGTTGTGCTGCCCTCTCCTGGTGCACCAATATCACTCAATGCATTTTACATGACTGCTATATTACAAGTTTCCCAAATAGAATAGTTCACATTCTCATGTAAGCTAAACCAACCACTGCAAAGCCCCACTTTGATTAAATAATCTTATACTGTCAATAAACTGTTTAAATTGTTTGCTTATTACATCATACATTTACTTAATGTGTTGTATCGTTGCTAAAAATAGTAAAAGTACTGCTTTTTTTTGTTACTGATGCTTAATGTTGTAAACATTATGAATAAAATGTGTAATTTTACAATCAAAATGAATTTACAAAGCTGTCAGAAGTGTATAGTGTATATATGTGGTTACCTTCACAGCATAGTCCATGGCAGAGACTCGGTGTACACAGCGTTTACATATGGAGTACGAGCCAACCCCTATGTCCTCCTGCAGCTCATAAAGGTCGGAGAACTTGGCCGAGCCCCCGTGCATCTGGAAACAACAAGTTTCACATTATACAAATTTAAATGTTGTAATTTAATAAACACATGTAACATAATTATACACAAATGACCACAATACCACAACAATCGGTAGTTGGTCCATACAAAGTCAACAGTTGTTTAAGTTAAGACTTGAGACACACTGGTTCGTAAATATACTGTAATGTCATATATTCAGCAGTTTAACTGTCTGAAAATCTTTAGCTCTCTAGTTGCACGTTGCAGAAGCACAAAATGCTGTTGAATTGACAGTTGCATGAATAAAAGCGAGAATGTGAGTAGATTGTTGGGGACAGTCAACTTTTAATCTCAATTTTACTTCTCTTTTAGTAAACAAGAAAATCAAATGAAACCAACAGAAACTAAAGAAGAGAGTTTCTATACCATCAGAGTAACACTAAGTGGGTTTTTACATTTATAATATAATAAACATCATTTTTCTATAAGAGCTAAACTTTGAAATAAAGTTGTAGACCTTTATCTTCAATACCAACTTGCTTAACTTAACTTCCTGATGAACAATGATGAATGTTCACATAAAATAACAGGATGTATGCAAAGAGGAGATAATGTGTATATACCTGAACTATCGGGAGTATGCTAAGCAGTGGGGAGCTCTTGTTCTCATCCATAGGGGTTGGAGCAACAAAACTGAAGCCTTTGAAAAGCTGGTGGGCGTTAGCACTGGGTGGGATACCTGGGGAGTCTAAACATACAAAGATAATTCATTATATGAACAGATGAACGAACACCCACTAAATTTTGGAGTTGTCGTCAGGGATTAGTTGCAGTTTCCATGGCTGCAGGAGTGGCAGTGGCTGTGGCTTTGAAGCTGAAAAGCATGTGAACGTGATATATGTATGTGGGTGTAGCTTTACCTTTAGGAGTTTTAGCAGTGAACTCTGGGTCAAAACAGAATGTGTCATCTGGTTTTCCTGCTGCAGGCTTGAATGGGGGCTGGAGCTCTCTCCTGTACAGTTTCTGAAAAAAGAAATCAGGTACACACACAGAGAACACACATGTTAGACATGTCAGAAATCAAACCCAACCTGAGGCTGTTCCGAGTGTATGAATATATATGGAAGTGAAGCCAAGAACCAAGAGCCATCCCAGATTAACCCCATCCAACCCCTCTGCTGCTCAGTCCAGCCAATAGCATCCCGCTGTCTCCTAAACACTCACACAGGGCTATTAGTACACACACAGTGAGAACTGGCCCTCTGCCCAGACACACACACAAGCATACAGTGGCTGGCATGGCCAAGACTGATGGCCAGTAGTCACCAAGCCAACCATTTGCTATGTGTGAATCCTCAACAGAAGCTGGGAGTGTTAGGTGTGTGTTTGTGTGTGAGTGTGTGCTCACGTTCCAGTCGATGGTGGAAAAGAACGCATGGCGCTTGATCTCCTCCACTCCATCAGGCCCAGCACCTAAAGACACAGATCACTGTGGTTCACTTAACCTGGCACATTTGTTTTCAAAGCATCAACACATTCACACTTTCTCCACCCTGTGTTTTTCAGCATGTCCTGAATGTGAAAGTCACAATGTTGCTGCGTGAGGATCAACACGCCTCGTTATTTTCTTATTCTAACAGGTGTACACACTCACACAGGTAACCAGCTGTAATGTACTTTACCTAATCTGTTAGCAGGGTTACGTTTAAACAGCATTCGCAATAAACTCTGGGCTTCCAGACTTAGGAACTGTGGCATTCCCAATTTAGCTCTAAGGGGAAGAAAAGAGCAAGTGGTGAATGAGGATTACAAGCATCATCACTTCATGTATTGTGGTTATTCAGAATTCTGTCATGCTCCGAGTGTCTTTATCACGCAGTACATAATGACTCACTTGAGAATCATGTTCATGGTCTCGTTGCGGTCTTTGCCTTGAAATGGTAATGTCCCTGTTAGCATCTCAAACTGCAAACACAAACGCACAGAGAGAAAAGAGATTAAATGAAAAAAATGGGCGTTTTCCAATCATTTAATATGCATGTCACAGTGTCAGTGTAAATTTGTTTGCCATTTTGTACCATTAGTACTCCCAGAGACCACCAGTCCGCACTCTGTGTGTGTCCTCTCCTGTTGACCACCTCAGGGGCCATATACTCCACCGTACCACAGAAGGAATATGCCTTCTTATCAGCATCTACTGACTCTTTGCTCAAGCCAAAGTCTGAACAATAGCAATGCAAAGCAATATGGTGAGATACACAATTGACTGAACAGTCACAATCACAACTAGCAAACAGGTGCCATAAAGTCAAATTTAATATGAAACATTTTAATATTAGGTTATTAACAAAATTGAATTACTAGTCAAAAACATACCTGTTAACTTTATGTGTCCAGCTTCATCAAGTAAGATACTGCAAGAGAAAAACAAATGGTGAATTTAACCTCTGGTCTTTGCAATTTCTCACTGTTGTTAGGAACACATCATATGACAGGGTGGTGTTGTTAAAAATATCGCAAGTGATGATGGCCAAAGTTAAAAATCAGATATTGTAAAGAACCAAAAGAACTGCAGCTGTGCATACTCAGTCTACATTGTGGGATGTCATGGTTATGCTGTTGGTTTGAAGTGTAAGGTCAAAAGGTGAATTTGAGGTCAAGGGCTCATACTTCTCTGGCTTGAGGTCTCTGTAAACTATGCCCAGGTTGTGCAGATGGTCAAGGGCCAGGGCCAGCTCTGCAAGGTAGAATTTCACATCTTCCTCTGTAAACATAACCTGATAAGAACTGGACACATTTACTCTCTGAACTCAGAAGAGAAGAGAAATTCAACAGCAAAGAAAAAAAAAACACAACTTCAGTGTAAAGCGTCAGCAACCACAAAAAGAGAAAACAAGAGTATTATTATTGTCACAGTATCAACATTTCAAATAGGTTACAAAATTTAGCAAGCTGTTCATTTGACTTTGCCAGCAGCTATTGCTTTGGTTCTGAGACATGCTTCTAACACAAGCTTTGTTTCTGTGTTCCCAGAAAGCATTTGAAAAGAGCAGATCTGAGCATCTGACTGACAAGCAATCAATGATTGAAAAGCAACTAAAGAATCCAAGCACTTTTCATGAGGAATTTAAGTTGCAATTAGAATACAATGAAAAATGGAAACAGGACAGACAGGTGACTTGTCAGATTAATTTAAATCCTCTTGCATGTCAATTTCGCACCTGTTCCAAGACTAGCTGTCTAGCTGTTAACTATTCCTCTAGGTTTTCAGAAACACTTTGATGCATATGTACGTTTGATTTGCAGAAGAATTTTTTGAACACCTCTCAAAAAGGACAAGCTGTACTTCCCTAATCAGAAAGAACAAAATAACAATTAGAAAAAGATACAAATGAAGTATAATAAGATGTCAGGAAAGAGAATGTGCTTACCTCTTTGGATAAGCGAGTGAATACATCCCCTCCCCTGAGAAAGTCAAGTATTAAATACAGTTTCCCTTCCGTCTGAAAGGCTGCAGAGACAAAAACAAAATAAGAGTTACACAAATGCTTACTGTGTTTTTATTTACCAGGGGTGGTGGCACATGTTAACACTGTGAATCACTTGAAGCAGCAACAACAACAGTGTTAACAATGTTAATGACAGCATATATTATTTTCAAGCTGTGTTTTTATGTTTACAGTAGCATCACTGTCTATTATTCAACAAGTAGGACTACATCCTGCACAATATCTGTAAGAATTATTCTCATGAATGATGTTAACAGTGTTTTCTTTTCATCAGCAGCTGCATGCTACATAAATAAGATCATGCGCTTACCGTAGTGCAATTTCACTATGAAGGGATGATTGACTTCCACTAAAATGTCTCTTTCCATCTTAGTGCGAACTCTGTCCCTGACTGGAGAGACAAAACAGCAGCGGGATGGCATTAGAGAAAAATTCACAGCTGTGGACAGAAAATATTGTTCATAGTGGTTTTAGGTTTTTGCATTTTTGCATTACCTTTCAATGATGCCTTTTTTAGAACTTTCATTGCATATAACTGACCAGCATCTGGACCCACGATCTTCCTGACAAGAAATACCTGAGGGAGAGCAACAGGAATGACAAAGTTATAAACGTCTACAAGCATGTTGATAAAAACAGTGAATCTCCCGCTCTGTTTTCTCACCTTGCCAAAAGAGCCCTGGCCGAGGACTTTGAGCAGCTCAAACTGAGATGGATCAGCTTTCTCACAGCCCTCTTTCACATGGTGGGTGATAGGAATCTCCTTATATGTCCCATCATCCTACACAGACAGTATCAGTATGACACAGCCACACAATACCCCAGGTAAATGACACTGAAGCCAAGCATTACTTACACAGTGCGAGAAAGACTCTCCCTCCTCCATGGGCTCGTCCATGATCTGATGTCCATTGACCTGCAGCCAAACGCACAAATTTCATCAGAGGAGTCTGCAATGGTAAAGATTA
This sequence comes from Trinectes maculatus, assembly GCA_016785345.1. Lineage (NCBI taxonomy): Eukaryota > Metazoa > Chordata > Actinopteri > Pleuronectiformes > Achiridae > Trinectes > Trinectes maculatus. Next base: position 110,792 of record JAFBJQ010003591.1, read on the forward strand.
AGCTGCTTCATCCCTAGTTCTCAGCTGAACAGGACTATGACTACAGCTGCTGCACGCCCACATGTATGATGAAAGATTCAAAGGATGAAATCGATGAGTCACATGTGATAACAGTGTGCTTTCACTTCTCTGACTAAAGCTTATTTGTTTTCAAACAGTATGGAGTCCATACTTTAAGCCTGTCCAGCTGTCCAGCTCTCATCCTGCCCCTATAAAGCCCCTCATTATTAGCATTCTAGCTTAATCTCCAGTCAGGGCAAAAACAACATGTCTGACTGGCTGTGGGATGCTGTTGTCTGAAAGGGCTGCAGCCACCATTCAGCCAGTGGAGGACAAACTCATGTCTGGTTCTTTTTGGAATTAAGGTGTACTAAAATGCTTATTTTTCTTAAATAACCACTGACAGACATGTGTTGTTCTGTCCAGAGTTACATTCAGGAGTCTGTTTCTGTTTATTTTAATAGCCATACACTGTCATTACATTGTCAAAAGTAGAATATCAGGTATCTCACATACACCTGACAATAAAAGAACCACTATGACTGTATTCATGTCTGCTTTCAGTTCTGCACTGAAGGTCTGTCTGCATGATGTATTCAGTCTGGCGTGTTTGTGTGTGTGTTGAATTCCATCAAGCCTCTGAAGAGGGGGGATGAGTCATAGCGCTACGCAAGCCCACTCAGTGGGTGGAGCCACCAACATACACTCACGTACATCCACCTTCCAGTGTCTTAATGCTATAATATTCACGACATAAACACAGAAATCTGTCCAAGATATACACCTCGAAGTGAGTCATTAAGCAGAGAAATGCCAAAATATCAGCCTCTGTGCATCTGTACCTGAAGAATTAGCATCCAGTTATTGTGTCATAAATTCTCACATGCTTCTTTATTCCCACCTTTGCTGTGGCTCATCGTGGCTATGCAGAGGGCAGTGCAGCCTACACTCTCAGCACAGCCAGGCAAGCCTTTTTTCAGCCTTTGAAAATACGTCTGTCAGCCATACACAATATCATCCCACAACCTACTAATACTAGTATACAGAGCTGCAGTTCACCATCATCTTCAAACTGATTCGAAGTGACTTAAGCAGCCAGCATGGCCACTAGCCCAGTATAAGCTTGGTGTTTACTTCTGTGCTTGTTTTATCTTGGCAGCTTCCAATGGTTCAGCATTCAGTGAACAGTAGATTAAGGTGATTAAAGTGTAGCAACAGGAAAAATAAACAAACTTCTTAACCATGACATTTAGGCAAGAAAGTCCAATCTGTATTATCATGCTGCTTATACATGCACTGAGATCTTTCAACAGATCATGAGACCACTGTGGCATAATATTCTCAAAAACAAATATTACAGGAGGAAAGTTCAGATCAACAAAGTGTAAGCCAGATCGGAAGTGGATGTTGCAATAGCTCTTCTGCTGGCTTTACAACAGCTGTGACAGCCAGACACTTGGTGTGAAGTGTAGGTGTGACAGACTCTCAAGAATCACTGGGATGGAGAAGTTCAGATGTCCAATATATTGAACTTAACCATGTGAACATGGACCCATACAAAAGCAACACTTTGCTGTGTTCCACAGCCACAAAGGACAACGCTTTGATAAGTCAAAATGTGTCAGTGGTGTTACACAAGGCATGAAGGTGGTTAACTTGGTTTTGAATTATCAGACAGGTTTCTAATAACAGTTTCACGTTGATTTATGGTATGATGATGCTTTCGCCAGCTATATGGATGATAATCAAGTTACTGCTTACTAAGTTGCTTACAAAGCAGCGAAACTACTTAATAATAGCTAATAACAGCATCAATAAGTCACTTGTGCTACTGACAATTCGTCCCTCAGTTGTGCCGACGTCTGAACAAATTTATAAATTCAAAGTAACTTTAACGAAACTAAAATATACGTTCGCCTCATTACAGGCACGTAAAAGCCCATTATTAGCTCGTATGTCACAAGTCTTAAAGGTTGAACAAAATAAAGTTTCAAGCCTGCAAACTGTCAGCTAGCAAGCTAACCACATGCTAATGCTATACACGCTAAGCTAGCTATGAGGTAAACTCCGCTTGGGAAGTGTAAATAACAACAGTGGTCGGGAGGAAGACGTGTATCACTGGATAAGGGGTGTAATCTCTGTGTGGAGTACTGGTCGACTGAAAAAAGCCCCACATAGGCGGCTATCAAACTAATAAACTCGGGCAGTGAAACAAAAATAAACACCTCACCAGCTGTTAGCATTAGCTAGCGTGTTAGCATGCATCACGGTGCGCTGCGGGTCGTGACGCGAATGTAAGCTCTACCCAACCTCCGAGGGCAAGCTAACTTAACGGGACAGCACGCGCAGTAAACGGCGATAAGCTCATGAATATGCATTTATACCAACTCACCTCACTACTAACGCTGTTTACTTCCATCTTGTGCCAGGATCCTTCTCCAAGTCTAAGGCATCGTAGTCCACCTAGACCCCCGCTCCACGTTGCATGGCTTCCCCTCAGTGGAAGTCCGGCTGATCTGCTCTGATGATCGGATGCAAGCTGCGTGGCTGCGGGACGGGATCAGGATGGGATCGGGGGGTCGGTGCGGGGAATAGTTGATACTGATGACTGGACCATACGCTCTCCGAGAGGACCGCTACCCTGCCATAGATGCGAATATGGCGGCTATCGTGGTACCTGATCGTCAGTGAATGAGAGTTTATTGACGTATTGATGACGCAATTCAGTTAAGGATTTCCCCCGTCCAAACCACAGCAGCGGATCTCAGAGATGAAGGGGGAGGACGTGGGGGCGCTGGATGCTGCATGACACGCTGCGAGTGACATGCGCGCATCCGGGTGATGGCACATTTGCCTGCGACTGAGGGAGTCACTGCAACTGGAATGAGTTTGCGTTACGCTTGACGCGGGGTGAGAAATTTGGACGCAGAACAGACACCTGTTGTGTTGTGTCACAGATCCGAGCCTCTGATCGTTGGGATCTAAGTTGAATGTTTTAAAACCACTGTTTCATAAGCCTGTCCCTAGTCCAAGTGGAAATAAGAGGCTTAAAGCTCATCCACTTTCTCTGCAGCTCCATCACACACACACACACACACACACAAGCACTTGTCCACAATTAGATACTGCAGGCCTTGATGACCACTCTCTTGATCTGAATCTTTCACATCCAAAATAAAAACACCACCAGATCTGCATTTTGTTGTTATCTACAAAAAATACCTGTCATAATAAAGTCATGTAGCTTGATGTATTAAAGGTTGATATATGTCCCAAATGTGTAGAGTGATGAAGGACACCGGCACAGACAGAGGTAAGTTAGAGGTCGTTTATTGTTCTCTCTGGACTGGTCCAGAGCAAGGCGAATGATATGCAGTAAAAAAGGCCTTTGTCAGCCCAACAGTCATAGTGAAGCATCAATCCACAGGCACTGGGAGTGGAGAATGAGTTAATCGGAGTGTTTGTGTAAATCTAAGACCACAGATTCCATCGTTATCTGTGAAGAGTGTGGCAACACCAGTGAGTTTAATTGTGTGTGAGAGCAGATGTACAAGAGATTAAGTCATTATAGTGTAACTGCTTCCTGCATTTGCTCCTCTGATGCAGAGGGCTCCATATCTTCATTTGTTGAACCGTCTTTGTTTATGTAGACCAGTTGTTCTTTGTCCTTTGCTGGGGCTGGCAGAGGCTCCACTCTGCTCGCACCAGACACCAGAGAGTCGTGGTGGTTGGGGGATGCGTCTGCTGACTCGGCAGCAGACTGGGATCCTCTCTCCACAGTTGGCTCCCAGTCCTGGTCTGAAGGCTGAGGTAGACTGGCCATAAGTTCCTAAACACACAAACAGTGGACTCTCTTGAAGCTGATATTCCAGTAAAAGTCACTGCTGTGTAAACAAGATTGTACCTGCTGTCTCTCCACGTCATTATTCCTCACAGCGCTGAGCAGGCTCTTAGTGAAGTTTGCAAGCTCAAGGTATTTTTGTTTTTGGTTCTCTAGCTCATTCTCTAAGAACTGCACTTCCTCATGCTGAAAGAGAGGGATGCAAAAAAGTTATTTCAAAGCTTGCGTTGATGACTACAGTAATTCGAATAAAGGGTTGATTATTTTCAACATGTATGTGCCCTTACCTTGAATTCCAGGAGGTTCTGCATTTGCTCTAGGTCGGAAGCCACAAATTCACCACCATCATCATCATCATCATCATCCTCTTCTTCCTCTTCATCATCACCTATTACTTCAATCTTCTGTTTAAGAAAATATAAACTGGATAAAACTTCTGACATACAAGTACTTCAACAATTAAACTAAGTTATTTGATAATAACCATAAACATATCAGTATGACAATAAGATATTAGTTGCTGATAGAAATGAATTAAAAACAACATACATTGGATTGGATAGATTAAAAAAATGCAAGAAATGTAAGAAATCTTATACATCTAACCTTTATATTAGATTCAAAACACTTGCCTTATCGTATATTACATAAACTTATCCTGACAGACAGAGACACAATTCTTGTGTCACAACACACACGTTTGGATACACAGCTGTTGTTAACATGCTTTGCACACATGACTGTAAATAGGCATTGAGGATTTTTTTAATGAATGGGTAGAAAATGATCCAGTGCACCACAGCAGGTATCCATAACACAACCCTCTACAACTAAAAGAAGCGTAAAATCCAAAACAGTAATTATTATATTATAAGTGTATGACTTCCCAAGGGACAACACTTAATGGGCCAATGTACCATGGTGATACTGTACATGACACAGCTTAGATTGTTTGTTGCTAAAGGCTAATATGAACATGTGTGTTGACTTAGCCCTTAATATGTTGATAAGTATTACTATATTGTAGTATATCCCAGCCAGTGATCATTCTCAAGTGGCTAAATATAATAGGATTTTGAAGTACCACATTATTGGCCACTGGAACAGCCATGGACGCATCTGGTCCATCTTCTCCGTCTCTATGGTGTGAATCAATGGTTCCATCTAGAAGAAGAAAAACAACATTAACATGGCCAGACACAGAGTAGGGTGCTTGTGTGTGTGGTATCTTTCGTCTTACCTTCAGATAGGCAGACAGATCCTCCATCATTCAAGTCATCTGTGAGGTCAGGCGTTCTGAGCTGCTCTTCGTCAGGACTCAGGGCCAGTGGAGATTCGTTACCTGGGGATGAGGTTGTAAATACAGCAGGCCCACCTTTAGGTGGTGGAATATCAATACCCAACAGACGGTACTTCCTCCGCCTGTTACTGATCCATGTCTGCAAATTAGAAAGCATATGACAACATGGATAAGTATTAAGCTACACTTTGTGTGTAGCTTTCTTTTTTTATATAAAGACACCAATAGGATTAACATGAGGGTAGTCAAAGAAAACCATATTTTTTTGCTGCCTAGTCAACAATGAGTATCTGGTATACAGTAAATATGACTGTAAAACAAATGTGAATAAGTAGCAAATAGTTGTTTAAGAAGTTGTGTTTTTAATAAAATGATGCCACTGTGAGGATGACTCTCACAGTAGCACGTTGTTTGTCTGTGTAGGTGGAGATTTTTCATCGATGCAATAAATATCCTAGTAAGTGAGGTGGCAGTGAGTTCATGTGTGTGTCAGGACTAAGACGCTATATTTAGTTCATCAGCATTCTTACCGTGGCCCTGATTTATGTACGTGACTTTTACACAACTTTGTGTAAGTGAGTTCGAGAACGTGTATGACCTAGAAAAGTGAGTCTTGCCTGTTTTCGTTTGCCTTAAAAAAGGTCAGACAAGTCATACAGTCTTGTTTTCATACACAGGTGGCCAGAAAACGTGAATAAGGCTCAAAGGTTTCAAAGTTAACAACACATCTCCAAAAAAGTATGTGCAAGAAAGCGATCCATGCTTTTATACATGTCTCTGCATTTGTTTTAACTAGACTAGAAAGTAAAAACATGCTTAGGTAATTGTAAAGCTTGCAGAAGTGGTTACCTTGACTATTTCAGTGTCTACATTGAGCTGGTTGGCTGCAGCATTGATCTTTTCCCGGCAGACTGAGCCTAAGCTTGTCATGCCTCGGTCCCAGTAGCGCTTCAGTTGGATTAGATCCCCGTCACTGAACTGGGTCCGATCCTGCAGCTGAAAACACACACCTCTGTCTGACTACATGAAATCCACACAGGTCATAAACAGTCTCACAGTGATTGTAGCAGTTCATCACAGCTCTAACTCTGAGAGCTACCAGGCAGAGGCAGACATACTGTTCTCTTTCTGGAGTTGCTGATAACCCAGGGGGCCGCAGACACACTGAGTGAAGTCTGGACACAGAGACAGGCACATTCAAGTTACGTTTTTCAATTTACTTGTAATAAAAGTGACGACAACATTAAACTTCACTCACCTGTGAGCTGGATTCCCCTGTAAGTGAGGTCTGTGCTGTGACGGAGTAGCTGCCCTGAAGAGTTGTGTTGCTGTGAAGCAGTGTGGGTCTGGTGGTAGTCATAGGAGGTGTGTGACTGCCTCTCACTACGGACACTTCAGCCCCAGTCGGGCTGGCTGATGTGTGCTCCCTGTGGATGTGTGTCTTAGCGGCCATATTTGCCAATTCCTCTTCCCTTTGCCACTCGTCTGCTTCATCTCCAGTCTCCATGGCGATAGAGAAGTTATGGATGGTGTCCAAAAGGTGAGGCACATGCCTATGACCAACCCTAGTATACGCTTGTCCCGGTCTAGGTCTGCGCCCTTCCCCTTTTTCTGACAAGGTGAAGACCTGCAGAATACGAGGTGTCTGTTCAGAGGAAAGAGCAGAGTTTTGGACTGGGATGGGAACGCGTGTCTTCTGTGGGGCAGCTGGTTGGGGCTCAGGGTTGGAGTGAGGTCTTTGCTGAACCTGGGATTGTGTTTGCGTTGTACCGTATTGCCTAGTCCAGCTGTGAGGTACTATCCCTGCCTCTCCAAGGGATGTTGTTCCCTTCCTTGCTGCAGTGTAGACTAAAGGCCCTGAGGCAGATGTGAGGGATGGGAGATTCTGAGAAAGTGATACCTGCTTGGAGTGAAAGTGTGAGGGTGTGGAGCGGTTCCTGCTCTGCAGGACCTGGCTGATCAAAGATGAAGATGTCTGTGCAGAGATCTCAGGGTCTGGTTGAGATGAGGGGGCCGTGGGTCTTGGTCGGGAGGGAGGGACAGAGTTCAGCGAGTATATCCCGGTCAGTATGACATCATTGTTGTTGTTATTGTTGCTCCCACTGCTGAGTGGGGAGGAGGAAGAAGGAGAAGACGATGCTGAGGAGAAAGAAGGAAAGGATGAAGATGGTGGAAGAAGGTGCACCCGATTCTGGATGTTCCGCACTGCTGCCATCTCAGCAGGAAGCATTGCCCCGGCCACCATGCTATGATTGGACAGAGCGCCTCCAACTAATGTGTGATTGGAGAGTAGTCCCCCGGTGAGTCCATGACTGGATAAGGAATGAGACACGCCACCATTCTGATCTACCTTGGAGGCAAGCTTACGTCTTTTGTTGCCGACCCATGTCTGTAGAGAAGAGCAACCAGCTCAGAATCATTTTACAAAACAGGGACAAGATCTGCAAAGTCGGGTCGATAAGTTATGCCGCTGACCCAGCTGATGAACTCACAGACTCATGACTATAATTTCATGCCAAAGTATAACACAGACATTGTTTAAAAAAAGACAAAAGTGCAACAAAAAATCATAATGAAAACCGATGGTTCCCTTAAAGTCATTAACACACAAGCACATTTTTTGGGCCTACCCGAACCACACTGAAGTCCAGTTTGGCCTCCTGAGCACACTGGCGTATTAGCAGGAAGCAGGCCTTGCTCTGGTTGGTCATCCCATTGTCATAGTAACGTTCCAGGATCCTCTGCTGTTCAGGCGTAAACACTGAGCGCAGGTTCATCTGAGAGATGACCATAAACATATAAAAAACAATTTACGATGAATGATCAGCGCTCACTTTCAGATACGGGAGATTAGATCTAAATGACAAATGCAATTTACTTTTGTAAGTTTATTCACAATAGCAATTTTAGTGTGAAATCATCTTTTAAAAAAATAGCAAATGTGATACCTATTCCATAACTCCATCCCCCAAACTGTCACAATCTCAAGATTACAGCTGCAGCAGCAGTGCATGTGTTTGTTATAGACTGGTTAGAACTCATGTCATTTTTAAAATTCAAACTTGACTACACTTTGTGATGCACTCACAGTCTGCAGGCCACGCCTTTGTGGCCACGCATCCATTCTGCTACTGGAGGGGAACGGGGCAGCCATGAAGATCACAGCAAAACCTCCATACTTCTAGGTTAGCACATGCTTGATTGCAGTCATCCTGTCTCAGTGTACCTGGCACACCTCCGGGTAGACGGCTGTGGAGAAAGCAAGGCAAAACTACAAAATGCCCAAACGTGTAGAAAACATGACACAGAATCCATCAGCAGTCTAACTGAACACGTTTCTGTGCAACACGATCACTTTCATATTATTGTTGATAGCCATCAGAAACTTTGTCATGTGTCTGCACACAAATCAGGAAAATACACGACATGCTGTCAGTCAAAGCATAATAAGCTATAACAGAGCTACAGTGTTAACATCAATCAAGCTAATATGCTGTGCCTTGTCAGACACTGCTCCATTTATTTATAGATTTAATTAGTACCCTTTTGGGCAAACACAAAAATGGATCATGCATCATAAAGACCATCAAAAAAAAAAAGGAGGAAATCATTCATTGAGTTGTTGCATAATTCCAACATAACTTAATATTTAAATAATATGAATATACAAATATAGTAACAGGAATACTTGTTACTTTTCTATTAGTTCCTTGTTTATATTTTTTTATACTTTATGTAAGTATCACACAGTTATCAAAAACTATTACGGTGCGAATTTATTGTGTTAAAAGGCTTCGTCGCATTGTTTGTAAACAGAGGGGAAACGGAAGTAGCGCGGAAGTTTAAGAAATAGTACTTTCAGATAGCTGAAAAACTGTGGCGATCCAGAACAGGAGGTCTGCGAAAACAAAGTCACACATGGGATTGTTGTGCGACCAACTCTCCCAGCAGCCTTATTTTGGCAGCGTGTCTGCGCATGGCCACAGTCAACAACACTACGGGGAGAATTAGCCAACCGTATGTGGGCATGTCAGATTATTACGCCACCGAGGCAACAGCCTGGTGATTCACAAACACATTTACCACACAGGAAGCACATGTCGTAACTTTACGACTGCGAGCCAGACAGTAAACAAACCGGCTAAAGCGCCGCATCACCACAATGGCCATACAGACAGCTCACGTTAGCTTACAGGCCCGAGCGGCCATATCTGAGGCAGCCAACGTTAGCCACCGTTAGCATAGCATTCCCTCTGGATAGCAGCAGCTAAACTTTTCGTTCAAATCTGTGATTTCTCGACCCTGCCGCGGTCATTCTCGCTGACCCCGGCTTCGAGAGCAGCCGAACACGAACGACCCGCAGCGACCCGAAGTCAAAAGTACAACCGCGTCCGTGCTTACCATTTGTGATGTCAAAATCAGGCGGAACGATCAAATTCAGCAAATTTCTTCACCAGTCCCCTATGCGAGACAATGAAATCAGAACGTCCGATCATCAATTCTAATCATGATTGTGACGTGTTCGCAGACAGGAGCCAATGGGAGCCCGAGATCATCGCTGTGACATTGGGAAGGGGCTGAAAGCTGAGCACCCTGGTTCCGCCCACCATTGACTTTGTTCACTGGGTTGCTGGAGGAGGAGGAGGTCACAGTTTCCTGCCTGGATGTGTAGTAGCCGCTGGAAATGTGTCAGGACACACGCATACTTTACTGTTTAAACAGACAGTACATCTCATTTCGTTTACATTTAATTGATTATCATACTTATTATTAACATAGACGTTATGATATGTTAATAATGTAGATTAAGACTTAATAACGTCGATTAAAAAAAAGTTATACATGATTGATTGCTTATTTCCAAACCGAGAAGTTTGGGAACAATATTGCATATGTGTAGTTAACTTAAAAATGCTGTTTCCCAACATTTTTTAAATATGTCAAACTCCACTCTCTGTAATTAACACTTGTTTTGTATTGTCTTATTACAGACCAATACCTTACTGGCACTTTTCTTTTGCATGCATTCTTCTGTAAGACAAAATGAAATGGTTCGTCGTAAGTACCATACTGAGAACACAGCCACAGGCTATCGTTATCATTTATTTGACTTTCTAAGTTATTCTTATTAACTTGTACTAGAGCAAATGATGTCCTGCATTTTAAAGCATATGTGTTCTGGATTATTAGATGTGTGTAACTGTAATAAAGTCTGCTCATTCACAATCTGTGTGTTTAGTTATTAGTTATTTGTCAGAATGTGGAGGTTAATATATTATTGGATGTTCTCGTTTAAAAGTTATTCTTCCGGATAGAAACTGTTAGAAAAACACGGAGTATGTTTGCATAACCTGAATGTGATACTGAGCCTCTATGTTTTTTATATGATAGTGTATGTGTGTTGGTTGGGGGGGAAGTGTTCCGCTTTAATCAATGACGTCACCTGTGTCCCAGGTGCGCAGCAGGGGGCGCTGTTTTTTCTCAGCAAAGCACATGCGGCCAACAGCGGCGCCTGACAGCGGATGCTGATTTTCCTCATCTATATAATATGACTGCCAACATGCAGACATGTCATTGTAAAGAAGTGAAAATGCCTTTTAATGCAAACAATGAAGCCTTTCTGTAACGTTTTTACAGAACAGTCTGTGCACACTGCAAATAATACATTCGCAATGAAGCTACATAATTCATTTTGTGTTTTTTTTTTTTGCATAAACCCAACATACCCTGTCCTTCTGTATATATGTGTATGAACCTGCGTGCGTTTATGTGTGCGCGTGCAAGTGTGCCTGTGTGCGCGCGTGTGTATGTGTGTGTGTGTGTGTGTATGTGTGTGTGTGTAGCAGGGAGGGACAGAGAGAGATCCTCCCTATATGGTGTGCGTTGCACCATTCCCTGCTCTGTGTTATGAGTGGTGGTCCTTGTGATGCTGCAGCGCGGCGGGCGGGGGGAGAGGAGGAGAGGGGAGGGGTCGCTCCATCCCCTCGCACCCACCGAATCCACTTCTCACAGCGCGCGGGCTGCTGGCGGGAAGGCACGAGGAGAGAGAGGGAAAGAGAGAGAGAGAGAGGGGGGAGGGAGGAGAAAGCGTGTGTGTGCGCGCGCGTGTCTCTGTGTGTGCGCGTGGATTGCACCACCGCATCCCGTTCACCGTTTCTGCAGGCGGCCGTGCTCCGATGGAGAGAATACAACTGACGAGCTTCTCCGTTTCCTCACATGTGGCCACCGCTGTGTCATTCCAGATGTGACTGACAGGTCGTTTTATGTCGCCCGCATCGAGCCCTGCGCTGTTCATCTCGGAGAGACTGTGACACCATGGCTTTGGTTATGGAACCTATAAGTAAATGGACACCAAAGCAAGTTCTGGACTGGATGAAAGGTAATGTTGGACGCCCTCATTGCATCAGGCTTATGCTGTGCGTGGTGCTTGTGGTTAGAGGAAGGAGAAGCAGGGTGATGGTGATGATGGTGAGCAGCGGAGGGCCACACACTGTGTGCATGTGTGTTCTCCTTTTCCAAACCCGCAGGCTGCTGCTGTGTGATTGCAGCGGCTGTAAGTGAGATTCAAGTCACTGAAGTCGAGGGAATGCGCTTGAGCCAGTGCAGTGAAATGGATGTCCCCAAGAAGCGGGGAGTGGAGGCTCAGCATTCTGTCATCCTGCTTGAGAGAGCACCCCTCGCAAGCCAAGCCTATAGGCTGCTGCTGCTGCTGCTGCTGACTCCATCACCATCATCACCCTCATCATCATCAGCATCATCATCATCATCCACAGCAGCAGCAGAACACCTCTCATCAATGAAACTGGGATATGTCATCCGCTCTTCTACTCACGAACACATGTTGGAGAACCCCTATCTTAAGTCGCCGAGTATGTGTGCGTGTGCGCACACCCGCACGCGCGCTGTATGAGTAATGTAGTTGACTGCATGTACCCCCCCCACCCCACCCCCCTTCATCCGTACCCCAAATTCCCAACTCCGGCCTTGCAGTCAGTTTCAGCACCGTGGACAGCGCAGTGCCGTCTGCCATATAAGGCAAAAGTACCGACCACACTCGCCTTTTGGTTGCTCGCTTTGCTGGCGAGCGATAGGCTCCATCCCTTCAAACAGACAGTATGAATGAGTAATCACTAATCATGCGTGCAGTGCTGTGTGTGCGCGCGCACGCGCGCGTGTGTGCTTGTGCGTGGTGGCAGGAGCTGTTCTCACACACTGCTGAGCTACTGAGCTGCGAGAGAAACTGTGGTAGGCCCACTGATGGACAATGGACACGGTGTCCGCAGTCCCTTTTCTCAGGAAAATGACTTAATCACTGCTTGTGTGATGACTCAAACCCAAGTGCAATGTAATGGACACACACACACGCACACACACACACACACACACACACACACACACACACACACATATATATATATATACACACTATAGAAATATGGATTTTCTAAAATTACCAGTCCATTTGAATTTTGCTGTGGTGCTGATGCCTGAGATTGTAAGTCAAGGTGGTAGATGGACCTACAGGGGGAATGCTGAGGGAGTATTTGGGATGCGCTAAGTTAAGTGATTACAACGATGTTCCTGGTTTTATAATTGCTCTCCTCAAGCAGCCAGTGGAGTTATAGCTTCAGCCTCTGATCCATGGAGCGTTCATTTTAAAAGCTTTGCTTCTGTACAATTCATTAAATAAGGCCGAGATGAAATTTGATTGGAGATTAGACGGGACTTTTTGAAACTATGCTGCAATTTTGTGCCAGCCAGCCATATCCCCAAAACTGTTATCTGCTGAAATGGTGATATAAAACCCTGCAAGTGGAAGTTATATGCAGTTGATCCATTTGTAAAACAATTAACCCCTCAGGTTTCAGGAATGTTAAAATAGGGCTGAAAAGGTTGAAAATCATGTAAGATAACTAACAACATTGTAAGACATGCTAGTTTTTGATATATCATGTTTCAGAAGCTCAAATTATGATTGTTGTAATGTGATCATAGCATATTACAATTAGTGTGCATAATTTATGTTTGTGCATTTGATTAATGTCATTATTTTGACGCTTTCTCCTCAAATGGCCATGTGTTCTTTTGGCCTTTATCAGATAAAGAGCTCCGTGATTTTTTTTTCTCTTCCTTGACATTCATCAGCATATGTTGCCCATGTTCCTCTGAAGCACGCTGGCTTTCCCCTGTGGGGATTCACACATAGGCCCTCAGTGGCAGCTTTACATCCAGATCTAATTTTTGATGGAATAACGCAAAAGGTGAAAGGGTTGTATTAATCTGTGCGCTTACACCATTTTCACTTTGGCCTCTCTTTGTCAAAGCTCTTCATCTCTCTCATGCTGAGCTTAGTAGTCTTGCATAGTTTTTTAAAGGAGCAACGACACTGGGAGCTCCTTTAGAAGTACTTCAGTGATTTCTCTTGCTTACCATAACAGAGAAATGTACTGTAAATGTACCATATATATAAGATAAATGGGTGCAGATAGCAAGCCCTTGTCCTCACCCATAGCTTTTATTTGAATATATTTTTATTCTGTCTTTTGCCTGTGTAAATTGAAACAGTTTAGCAACATCATTGGTTGACCTATGCATCCTGTTTCTTTTATTATTATTTTTGTTTTTATTTTTCCTCTACACTGTTAAATCTAACATGTTGTTTCAACTTAAAAATATGAGTGAAAGGGCTGCCTTAAAATTCTAAGTTAAGTGAAAAAAAAAAATTTGTTATCTAGATTAAATATTCCTTGTTGTGTAAACATCTGTGTTAGTTTGGTTGATTTAGATTTCATAATTGATTGAACTCCTTCAGGTAGTTGTTTGAACTTGCAATTCTATTTTAGCTCACTTAAAATGGTCAGTTGTGTGAACCTTTTATTTCAGTTGAGTTGACTTGGATTTGTTAATTGATTGAACTAGTTAGGACCGTTATTTTAGCTTAATTAAAAGTGTCAGGTCAATTAAATTAATTAATCTATTGAACTTATCCAAGATTTCTTTGAACTTAAACATCCATATCAACATAACAATTTTTTTCTTTGTCTTAGTACAATACATTTACATTTGTACATTATTCAACTCCATTTCCAAATATTCAAAATCATGCTCAGCAAAACATAACCAAAATTATTTAAATAAAAAAGAGAGAAATAAAGTGATTTAACAAAATAAATATTAGAGTAACCTACTTAATGGCTATAGCAAGTTTGCTTCAAAGAGAAATATGACAACCAACAATTAACATGCAACAAGTTAAAAATTTATTGTTGCATACACTTAATCTCCTTAACATTTACAGCATTGTAAGTATCATGTGACAATGTTGCCATCTAAGAGAATGAATGGCTCACCTGGCTGTCACTAAAAATGAAAATTAAAATCTGAACATTCCAAGTATCAATTTGTCAATACAAAAAAGTAGCCTCTGTAACATTTTCAACATATGCCTGTCACCATAAAACTGAAAATGGTAAAATGCATACATGCACACTACTCAGCATCTAACATTTGTTGAATGCAAAATCTCAACCTATTCCACAGGACTAATTGTTCAATTTACTGGATTGCTGTGTCTTGAATACAAAGACAGCAAAAAGAAAAAAAAAAGAAAACTATGAATGATCGTGAGGATCTTTGAATAACTACAGTATACTGTTTGGACCTCTGTTCCTTTGCAAATGGACTTAGGAAGTTTTTAGTAAACATACAAAACAGAAACATTTGCATTTGCAAATACTAGATACTAGAACTTGACTTGAATACCAAAAAGTTAACACTCCAGCATGAGATGAGTCATCTGAGCACAATCTCACATGGTTTTCCGCAGGAGTCTGTTTCTTAAACCATGCACAAGTGAGGAGCACTGTCCTCCACCGATGTTCATCAGGACCTTCTGAATGACTTCAAATGTATACCTTAGTTCCTTTGGATAGTCTATGTTGAGAGAGAAAAGAAGACCCATCAGCAAGGCAATGGCATGTGGGATGTCCTTCAGATCACACAGGATCACTGCTTCCTCAAGGACGACGGACGTGTCAATGATGTCTTCTCCATCCTTCACCGTCACAACACCAACTTTCATCCCCTCTGTGAACGTGTCCTCATCAGCTGTGGCCTACACAAGATTTCAAAGAAAGCAAAAATATCTTACCATATTTACTTGTTCTATCATGTATATATGTTGGCATCTATAAGAACAGAAAGAGGAAACAGAAATAGACATGTCAAAACTAATCATCACCCGAGTAAAGGGCCATGTCCAACACCTACAGAAAGGTATCACTATGCAGTTTGATGCATTTTAACTTAACTTATTCTTGACCACTGCAATAAAGAAATTAAATAATGCTTACCTCAACAGTCTTAAAAAAACAGGAGGGATCCTCCTTGAGAAAGTGAGGTAGGCCCAGCAGAAGAACTGTCCTCTTTCTGTGTGTGGAGTTCTGTTAAAAAAAACAAAAAAACAAACAATAACTGGTATTTGTTCTATCTAATAAGAAATTAAGACATTTTATGGCCTTACATTTTTAAAATCAAATTTAATACTTTTAAAGACTTTAAGGATCCACTATGCTTATCAGTGTTTTCTTGATTCTTTGGCATCTGGTGTGGCTGAGCAGTCACAAACCCAGCCACCTCCACATTAATAAATAGGACATCGGCCAAACAAAGAAAAGTAAGTGGAGACGAGCTGTCAACCTTCATTTATGACAGTGATTGCACAGGTCTGATGATAAAAAAAAGCCATCCAACAAAGAAGAAGCTATGTGCACTATTATGTATCTGTACTACAGACCAGGAGGGAAGTTTCACAAATATGGTGTAGAAGATGCTAACAACAAATGTGGGAGGCATGGATAAAGAAAAAAATTTTTTTTTTTAAATTTTTAACACTTACATCTTCATCGAGACATCTCATCAGCCTAGTCAGG